>JAPXFY010000023.1:31444792-31464792 GCA_030674185.1 Monoplex corrugatus | reverse complement strand
TCGCTTTAAGGGCTCTAGTCCTCTTCTTCCCAGAAATGGCGAGTTGTTTCATGAGATCATAAGCGGAGGTGCCCACAAACCCTCTTGCCCCGACCTCTATGGCGAAGATTTTGACCCGCAGACCTGCTTTCTTCAGGGTGCTGGCAAGACCGGCGTATTTTTCGGTCTTGTAGATATGTGCTTCTTCCATTCTGCTTTCGTATGGCACAGTGAGTTCTATCAGAATCACTTGTTTCGAGGAGTCAGAGTGGAGAGCGATGTCTGGTCTCATGCCTGTCTTGCTGATGACATCTGGGTAATTTCTCCACTCTGGGAGGTCTGCTGTACACTCCCAGTCGACTGCTCCATCCAGAAGACCCTTTGGCAATGTGCTGGTTGTCATAGCACTTTCGGGCCAGACCTGTTTCCCTCCTGCTTTGTAGAACGTTGTCATAGCAATTGGTGCGTTTGGGGTCATGGTTTTTTCGCTAACCACATCTGTGATCACTTTCAGAACTTGGTTGTGCCTCCATGTATACCTTCCTTGGGCTAGCGCTACTTTGCAAGAGCTTAGGACATGTTCCACTGTTTGTTTCTTCTGACAGAGCGGACATGCTGGGTCGTCTGCTTTCCCCCATTTCACTAAGTTTGCATTCGAGGGGAGCAGGTCATATACAGATCTGAGGAGGAAGCTTATCCTTAGAGGAGCCATGTGCCACATATCGTTCCAGCTGAGACTTCTTTGGAGTGCACTGTCCCATGTTGTCCATTGCCCCTGTTGACCTTGCTGGACTGCCTTCTGCACTCTTTTGACATCTTCTTCTTCCTTCAACTCCTGTATGATCATGTCTCTTTTTTCCTTCCCTTTGGCTTTGGACCACCACTGCATTTTTGTTGCTCCCAGTCCCTGTCTGTTGGTTTGCGTGTGTCCAATTATTTCTTTGATGCTGAGGTTTCTCTTGGCATTGTTTACAGCCTCTTGGACTTTCCACTTTCTGCCAGTTCTCAGCTTTGGATGAACTGATCTCACGATATTGTCTTCTGATTCCTCCAGCATGCTCAACAGTCTTGCTTTTCCAACTTTGTATTCCTCCACTATGGATTTGAGAGGTAGCTTCAGCATTGCTTGACGACAGTAGAATGCAACATCAGTGAGACCAGGTGGGACACCGAGCCATTTTCTTGTGTATTTGTTGATTTTGGCTTCCATTGCTTCGACTGTGCTGGTGCAAATGTCATAGATTAGCAGTGGCCACAGCAGCTTTGGTATCAGCATGAACTGTAGACACCAGACTTTGTATTTGCCTGGCAGTCCGCAGTTATCTATTTTCTTCAGGCCTTCTTCTGCTGTTTGCTTGGTTTCACATCCCCTTTGTGTGTCTTTCAGGGAGTCATCATACCATCTTCCGAGACTTTTTACTGGCTCTTCTGTGACAGTGGGGATGGCTTGGTTGGCTACCATGAATTTGACTGAATCTGCCACTTTTCCTTTTCGCAGTGAGAGACTTCGGGATTTCTTAGGTTTGAACCTCATTCTTGAAGAGGCCACCAGCTCATCCAGCTGCTTTAAGATTTGGTGTGTCTCTTCCTCATCCGTGGACAAGACTGTTGTGTCATCCATGAAAGCTTTCAGAGGAGGCATCTGGTATCCATCTCCCAGATTCACTGGACCTGAACTCTTCATTGCAGCTTTCAAGATGACTTCCATTGCCAACACGAACAGTATGGGAGAGATTGCACAGCCCATTGCAATGCCCACCTCTAGGTCTATCCAGTCCGTGGTGTATTCTTTGGTAGAGAACCGCATTGAGAACCCTTGGAAATACTTCCTCAGCATTGTTCGGATGTTTTCTGGGATGTGATACATTTCAAGAGCCAGCTGGATCATATCGTGTGGAACTGATCCGTATGCATTCGCCAGATCAAGCCAAACTACGTCAATGTTTCTCTTCTCTGTTCTTGCTTTTTGGATGGCATCCCAAATCAACGTGGCATGTTCCAAGCATCCAGGCATTCCTGGTATGCCTCCCTTTTGGACTGACATATCCAGATACTTGTTTTCAGTCAGGTATTTTGTCAATCTTGCTGCCATAACAGAGAAGAAGATTTTCCCCTCGACGTTCAGAAGTGATATTGGCCTGAACTGATTGATGCTGCTGGAGTTCTGCTCCTTCGGAATGTACACTCCTTCAGCTCTCATCCATAGCATAATATAGAGGCATGGAACTCTCCCACAGCTCTGCCGACGACGCTTTATGATGTTCAGCCAAGCAGCAGCTGAACATTGAGAGAGGAAAGCAGAGCCAAAGCTGTGTCATTCCTACCCACTTCTGGTAGAAAGACATAAATCCTGGTTTATCACTGCCACCCAGTTTGTGCCACACGGTGAGGCTCGAGTGGCGGACCGAATGGTTCGAATTAAAGGCCCCGTAGCCGGCATCGCCAAAGACTGTTCTTGGCGGAAACTCTTTGGCTTCTAGAGAGGTCTTGCTTTTCGACCAGCGTTTGCGAACAAAGTTGGTTTTTGTTTTGTTTTGTTTTGTTTTGTTTTAGGTTACCTTTGCGCTCACCTTTTTTTTTTTCTTTTTTTTTCTTCTCTTTTTTTGTCCCATTTTTTGCGGCACTTTAATGGCCACAGAAGCTGGCACAGTTTTTTTTTTCTTTTACAATGCGATGATGATGATGATGTCGATGAGGATGATAATCATGATGCTATGGAGTTCCATCTAGGATTGAGACTGCGTTACAGGGCTGTACTCTACGCTTACTATCATAATATATTCTGGCGTCAACCAGGCCCGAGAGATACAGACACCTGCGGTGCTGGTCAGAAGATTTGAGCAACACCCTCAATGAGGCATCCGTGAAGTGGATGAGACTCGACTGTGTGATCCCAGTCTTCCCAGTGAGCCCATGGCTCGCCCAACTCTGGGTAGGAGCCGGTTAGAGCCGAAAAGTCCCACAATGATTTTTGAAGGTACTGATGGGGATTCGAACCCACAACTTTCCAGTCAGTAGTCTGTTGCGTTAACCACTACACCACGGCGACTGGTCGTTTGCAAACAAAGTTAGTGAATAGTATTTGGGAATGTTGTTGGCCTTGAATTCGAACAGTCGCTTGGAAAAGCGGAGTTAGTGTTATTGTTATTTAAAGCCCATCCGACTGCGTAGAACCATATCAGGGCTATAACCGTTTCAAAACATACAAAACTTCAACAGGAAAAAAAACGGAAAATTAAGCACACATTTCAATGCATTCGCGCACATAATCTAAGGAGATGCCCCTGGCGTTGACCACTCTGTCCAATTTATCACACAAGTTTCAGTTTCAGTTTCTCAAGATTACGTCTCCGCGCTCGGAACGAATTCCATATGCGCTAACATCACAGGTGCCATGTGTATAGTGATCATGGCACAAGCCTTAAGCCTGCGTATAAAACCATGAGCTGGCCAGATGCTGAGGCCCTACCTAGACTATGTTTTACCTAGTCTATACTTTATACTGGTATTTTAGCAGCCTATCGCTGGAATAATCTTGGTTACATGTAAATGACATGTGTATGTGTGTATCTTACTTTCAAAAAAGGAACATACTTATAAAGTAAATAAATAGATAATTAAAGGTCTGAATCAGACACTTCTTGCTATTCTGAATAAATTCGTCTCACATGACAGACCCCCCCCCCCCCCCAAGTCAATGCCCAAATGCTAAACTGTCTATGAACTAGATGAAGACAATATTTTCTTAATCATAGATAAGTATGTATGTAAGTAAGCAAGTAAGTGAGTGAGTGAGTGAGTGAGTGAGTGAGTGAGTGAGTGAGTGAGTGAGTGAGTAAGAAGTGAGTGAGTGAGTAAGAAGTGAGTAAGTTTTCGAACAAAGTTAGTGAACGGTGTTTGGGAATGTTGTTGGTCCCGAACTCGTACAGTCTCTTGGTAAAGCGGAGTTCTTCTTATTGTTATTTGGAGCCCAGCCGACTGTGTAGAGCCATATCAGGGCTATCACCGTTTCAAAACACATACAAAACAGAGAGAAAGAGAGAGAGAGAGAGAGAGAAAGAAGAAAATTACGCACTCTTATCAGTGTATTCGCGCACATAATCAGAGGAGATTTTCCTGGTGTTGACCACTCCGTTAAATTTGTGACAAAGGGATTTAGAAAAAAACGCAACTTTTAACATACCTAAGGACACCAAAACATGTATAAAAACGGGCGTAAATTACCTAAAATTGCTTCTGTATATCTCGCTTCCTTAGGGCCAAAAATGCTCTAAATAAATGTACCCAGTTATCAGTCCTAAGAAAAAATATTTAACCAATTATCAGTCCTAAGAAAAAGTATGTAAGACTTTATCGAACACATACAGGTCATTGGACCAGCAAGGCAGAAAATGATAGGAAGAAATGACAAAGCAAAGCAACAAGGCAGAAACAAAGAGTGACAGAAAAGAAGAATTTTCTAGCACAGAATTTCCAGAAGGTGGGGATACTATTTATACTGAAAGAGCCCCCGGCATCCCCACGGAGGGAAAGCCTGAAGAGCCTAAGTTTGCAAGTCTATCATCAGACAAATTCTCCTGCCTGTATAATAGTATTTTGTATCAGGGCCTATATAGCGATGTGTGTGTGTGTGTGTGTGTGTGTGTGTGTGTGTGTGTGTGTGTGTGTGTGTGTGTGTGTGTGTGTGTGGTGTGTGTGTGTGTGTGTGTTGTGCATGAGTAAGCATATGTGTGTATCACTGTATGTTTGTGTATTACTGAGGAAGGGTTAGGGGAGAAATTGAGTGGGAAAGAGACTGAAATACTTTAAGAAATTTCTTAACCTTTTTTGTATGTAAATTGTGATATATGATATGCGAATAGATTATAATCTGTGATGTAATTTTGATTGTCAAGGTGTCAATGCTGTGATACTGAAGTTATGATATATTTTCTGTATATGAATTAGAGTTTTTCTGTGATGTTTTTATTGTCATTCATAATATTGATTAGAATTTTATGTACAACTATTGCATGCACAAACACACACACACACACGCATGCAAGCACAGCATACGCACTTACACACACACACGCACACACACATGCACACATATTCTTACACATGCATGTGTGCACGCGCCTGCGTGCGCACACACACACACACACACACACACACAAACACACACACACACACACACACACACACACACACACACACACACACACACACACACACAGCAACGCACACACACGCATACACACACACACACACACATACACACACACGCACGCATGCACGCACGCACTCGCGCGCGCGCGTGTGCACGCACAGACCCGCATAAATATATAAATACGGTATGCCTCTATATTCATTTGAAAAACCTGTTGTTTTTTATGACATAAGTCAGTGTTTAAACTTTAATATTTTGTGGTTTCTTATCTGTCTTTTTACGTGTATAGCTTTAATGTTTGTTGTTTCCTCATTGTGTAAGTAATTGTGAACATTTTTATCACCATTTGCTTTTTTTTGCGAAATGTAAAGCGCTGGTGAGCATGTTTTTATATGGAATATGCGCTATACAAATAAACATTATTATTATTGTTATTATTATCATTATTATTATTATTATTATTATTATTATTATTAAAGCGAAGTACAAAAATAATTATATGAGTCCTTGACACAAAACTTTTGTTTTATTCCTTTTCATTAGAGTTTTGTTATCACAACACTTTACACGAAAACAGGCTTTTACTTTTATGATGGCATTGAAATGTTTTCTATTGTCGACCCTTGCCGAAGGGGAGCACATCGTCATATACCTTGCCGCATGGCGTCGGCGATCATGGCCCTCCATACGAGTATGTGTTTTGTTGCTGCTGGTATATATCTCCTACCTCTTTTTGTCCCCACCCACTCTGCAAAACTGTTTAATATTTTCTCCCTGAGTCTAGTACTTTTTTCTTTCCTTCTCGCTTTCCTTTTGTGACTAGGTGCTCTAATTTCTCTCGCCTCATAAAATTTTCTATAACTGTTGCTTGCCTTTTCCAACTTTTCATCATAAATGGTTTTGTTGGTGTTGTTGTTGTTGTTCTTTGCTTCTTTGAAGACTGTCTTGTTTTCTTTATTGTCTATGGAACTCTGAACATTCTTCTTAGAAACCATATTTCAGCTGCCTCAATCTTGTTCTGACTTCACTTATAGATTGTCCGAGGCTTCGCACCTTAGAGCTCTGTCTCTCTCTCTGTCTCTGTCTCTCTTCTTCTGTGTCTGTCTTTCTATCTCTTTCTCTCTCTCTCTCTCTCTCTGTCTCTCTCTCTTTCTCTGTCTCTCTCTCTGTCTCTCCCTCTCTCTCTGTGTCTGTCTGGCTGTCTATGTTTGTCTCTCTGTCTGTCTCTGTCTCTCTCTCACTGTCTCTCTCTCTCTATTGCTCTGTTCTTCTCTCTCTGTCTCTCTATCTCTCTGTCTCGCTCTGTCTCTCTATCTCTCTGTCTCGCTCTGTCTCTCTGTATCTCTCTGTCTCTATCTCTCTGTCTGTCTGTCTGTCTCTATCTCTGTCTGTCCCGTCTGTCTGTCTCTGTCTCTCTGTCTCTGTCTTGTCTCTCTCTGTCTCTGTCTCTATTTCTCTCTCTGTCCCTGTCTCTCTGTGTCTATCTGTCTGTCTGCCTCTCTGTCTCTGTCTCTCTGTCTCTATCTCTCTGTCTCTGTCTGTCTCTCTCTTTCTCTCTCTCTCTCTCTCTCTCTCTTTCTCTTCTCTCTCTCTCTCTCTCCCCCACTGTAGTAGGAGTTACATGGAGATGGGTGGCAACACTGTGGTGTGACTATCGCGTATAGTTCAAACTTCAGGTGTGGTGGTTTGAACGGATCAAAGGGAAGTAAGAGAAGTAAGTGAGGGGTGTGTGTGTGTGTGTGTGTGTGTGTGTGTGTGTGTGTGTGTGTGTGTGTGTGTGTGTGTGTGTGTGTGTGTGTGTGTGGTGGTGTGAGTGAGTGAGGGGGGTGGCTGGGGTCGGAGCGAGGATGAGGGATGAAAGCAATTGACTCGGTTGTCTATCGATGTCATTTCAAACTTCAGAACGGTTGAATTCTTTCTACTTTTGTGTTCAGCTACACAATACCGCGTTTTATTGTCCTTTTTTTCTCCAACTCTTCAATAGAACACATCAAACGACCTAATTTATCGTGTCAGCTTGGTGTTATGATACGGTCGGAGATGATGCTGAGTTAATCAGAAACTTTTAATTGGAAACATTTTTTAATTGCTACAGGATCTTTGTTTTTTTGATGGAACTTACCTACCTGCCTGTCTTCTCCCCCCTCCCCTCCCCTCTTTCCTTCCCCCTCTCCCCTATCCCTGCCTCTTAATAATCCCTCAAAGCGTTAATTTATTGTGGATTTAGAATGATTGACAAGTCTTTTGGTGTGTTTTCTTTTTTTTGTTTTTTTTGACAGTTTATAGTTTTGTAATTGATGATGGGAGGTTGCATTTTGTTTACGATTTTATAGGTTTATGATTAAGGTTCTAATGTGAGTGTGTGTGGGGGGGGGTGGGGAGTGTTTGTGTGTGTGTGTGTGTGTGTGTGTGTGTGTGTGTGTGTGTAGGGGTGTGTATGTGTGTCTATGTTTATGTGTGTGTGTGTGTCTGTATTTGTGTGTCTGTGTTTGTGTAGGGTGTGTGTGTTGTGTGTATGATTTGTGTGTGTGTTTGTTTGTGTGTGTAGGTGTGTGTGTTGTTTGTGTGTGTGTGTGTGTGTGTGTTGGTGTGTGTGTTTGTGTGTGTGTGTGAGAGTCTGTTTCAGTGTGTGTGTGTGTGTGTGTGTGTGTGTGTGTTTGTGTGTGTGTGTGAGAGTCTGTTTCAGTGTGTGTGTGTGTGTGTGTGTGTGTGTGTGTGTGTGTGTGTGTGTGTCTGTGTCTGTCTGTCTGTCTCTGTGTGTGATGCATATTAAATCGAAATTTCAAAGCGACTTTGGAAAAGAGAGATATATTACACTGTTATCATATATTGTGTTTATCCTTAAATTTCATTTCGATGCAGCTGTCACAAGCGTCAGGTTAAAATGTATTTTACTACACACAAAGGAGTCCATAGACACAGTGGAATATGAGAGTTTTGTGATGACAATGGCTTAGGCCATGAGTTTCAGCTTATTTTGGATGGTCCAAAGTTTTTGCTTGTTTTCAAAATCCAAAGTTTTAGCTTATTTTTTATTATTCAAAATTTTAGCTTATTTTAACATATCCAAAGTTTTCGCTTATTTTCGAATATGCAAAGTTTTAGCTTTCTTTCAAATATCCAAAGTTTTTGCTTATTTTCGAATATTCAGTTTTATCTTTCTTTCAAATATCCAAAGTGTCAGTTTATTTCTTAATATCCAGACTTTTCGCTTTTTTTCAAACATCCAAAGTTTTTGTTTATTTTCGAGTATCGAAAGTTTTATGTTGTTTTCGAATATCCAAAATTTTTGGTTATTTTAGCATGTCCAAAGTTTTAGATTATTTTCGAGTATCCAAAGTTTTAGTGTATTTTCAAATGTCCAAGTTTTAGCTTATTTTCAACTATCAAAAGTACACTACGCACAAAAAGTTAAGGATCACTTGCACAAAAATTCATAACTTTCAAAATAAGAAAGCCAATGCGTTGAAGTTTGGCAAACATTTAATTCCATGCTTTAGTGATAACGATACACAATTGCCTTCAATTTCGAGCAATCGTTTGGTGTGTACATTTGATCAAAGTGGGTACGTATCGAAATTTGATTTCCCAAAGTCATTGAAATCACAAGACAGGGCATTCTGATGCTCCCAAAAGTTCAGTAATGCGTGTAACCGCCATGGCTGTTCTGGCACTCGACGCAGCGAGTCCTCATCGAGTTGACCAGGTTGGTGAAGATCCTCTGTGGAAGCGCCTGCCACTCAGCCTGCAGCATCTGGTAGAGGTGTTGGGCATCCCTGGGAGGGGGTGGTTGCTCCTCACTTTGCGATCCAGCTCATCCCAGAGGTTCTCAATCGGGTTGAGATCGGGACTGCATGCTGGCCACTCCATTCTGTTGACTCCAGACTGCTGCAGGAAGTCGTTGACCACCCTTGCCCTGTGGGGGCGAGCGTTGTCATCCTGGTAGACAGCCGTCGGTCCCATCTGCTGCAGTGTAGGCACAGCCAGCGGTCGAAGGATCTCATCCCGGTATCGGAGGCCAGTCAGGTTACCCTGTACATGATACAAGGGTGTTCTGTGGTGAAGGCTGAAGGCCCCCCAGACCATTACAGAACCTCCACCAAAGGCCACCTTTTCTTGGACAGTGGTGTCAATAAAGCGTTGCCCTGGGCGCCTCCAGACCCTCAGTCGGCCGTCGTTGTGGTTCA
This sequence comes from Monoplex corrugatus, assembly GCA_030674185.1. Classification (NCBI taxonomy): domain Eukaryota; kingdom Metazoa; phylum Mollusca; class Gastropoda; order Littorinimorpha; family Ranellidae; genus Monoplex; species Monoplex corrugatus. Next base: position 31,455,474 of record JAPXFY010000023.1, on the reverse strand, counting down.
TGGTGAAGCGTGATTCATCACTGAACAGGACCTGGGACCATTGCTGACGTGTCCACCTCACGTGACGTCTGCAGAAGGCGCGGCGTGCTGCCCTATGGGCTGGAGTTAAGCGTGGCCGTACTGCTGGGCGACGAGAACGGAGGTTAAACCCATGAAGGCGGTTCCGTATGGTCTGCTGGCTGATGTTGATGTTAGTAGCCACCCTCAGCTGCCTTCGAATGATGCTGGAAGAGGCTGTTCTTGTCTGCAGGGCTTGTCGTTCAATGAGACGATCTTCACGTGGGTTTGTCTTCTTCGGTCGACCAGATCTGCGTCTTTCATGGACCCTCCCAGTGGCTGTGAAGCGTTGAATCAGTCTGACAATGACCGAGATGGACACCTGAAGTCACCTGGCCACTTCTCGCTTGGGAACACCATCTTGGAACCATGCAACAGCTCGTCCCCTCTCAAACTCGCTCAATTTTCGTCGTGGAGGCATTGTCAGATCAGGCCTACTACTGGTGGAATGTCTTCTTATAAAGCCAAGCAAGAGACAGCATCTCACACATAAACAGCAGTTCTTGCACGTGCATAATGGTTTTTCCATCTGGCTTGTGCAATGTGTTCAGGCAGAACGGTCCAAAACAAGGTCCTTTTTCGCAAGTTTCCGCTTTTCCGTTTGCGGCCAAGCTCAGTAGTAGAGAATCCCGTGCAATTTTCGCACTAACACAACATCGCCCACTTACAGCTGAACAAGAATTCATAACAATTTGGCTGGACTGAGAAATAAATAACAGTAGCGAACTGAGTTTATTACGCACCTATTTTCTCATAGTGATCCTTAACTTTTTGTGCGTAGCTTATTACGAGTAGCTTATCTTCAAACATCCAAAGTTTGAGCTTATTTTCAAATGACCAAAGTTTTAGCTTATTTTCAGTTATCCAAAGTTTTAGCTTATTTTCAAGTATCCAGTGTTTTAGCTTATTTTGAAATAACCAAAGTTTTAGCTTACTTTCAAACATCCGAAGTTTTTGCTTATTTTCGAATATCCAAAGTTTTTCCTAATTTTCGAACATCGAAAGTACATGTATTTAGTCATTTTCGAATATCCAAAATTTTAGGTTATTGTGACATGTCCATGGCTTTAGGTTATTTTCCAATATGCAAAGTTTTAGCTTATTTTCAAATATCCAAAGTTTTTGTTTAATTTTGAATGTCCGAAGTTTTAGCTTATTTTCAAATATCCAAAGTTTAGTTAATTTTCAAATATCCAAAGTTTCAGCTTATTTTAGAATATCCAAAATTTTTCCTCATTTTCGAACATCGAAAGTACATGTATTTAGTTATTTTCGAATATCCAAAATTTTAGGTTATTGTGACATGTCCATGGCTTTAGGTTATTTTCCAATATGCAAAGTTTTAGCTTATTTTCAAATATCCAAAGTTTTTGTTTAATTTTGAATGTCCGAAGTTTTAGCTTATTTTCAAATATCCAAAGTTTAGTTAATTTTCAAATATCCAAAGTTTCAGCTTATTTTAGAATATCCAAAATTTTTCCTCATTTTCGAACATCGAAAGTACATGTATTTAGTTATTTTCGAATATCCAAAATTTTAGGTTATTGTGACATGTCCATGGCTTTAGGTTATTTTCCAATATGCAAAGTTTTAGCTTATTTTCAAATATCCAAAGTTTTTGTTTAATTTTGAATGTCCGAAGTTTTAGCTTATTTTCAAATATCCAAAGTTTAGTTAATTTTCAAATATCCAAAGTTTCAGCTTATTTTAGAATATCCAAAATTTTAGCTTATTTTTAAATATCCAAAGTTTCAACTTATTTTTGAATATCCAAAGTTTTAGCTTATTCTCAACTATCCAAAGTTTGAGCTTATTTTGAAAAGTCCGAAGTTTGGGCTTATTTTCAAACATTTAAAAGTTCCATGAAGACCGACTGATGTTTATTGCACAAAAATACTTGCCTGTTAAATCGGTCTCATTGTATAACTTCAGTTCTGGAAGGGGATAAAAGATAAATTGAAATGAGCAAAACTTGTCAAACTTTTCTATAGTTATAGTCTGAACATTTAAGCATCCTATGGCAAGATATTTTCATGTGTACTTTTTTGTATTTGGTGATAATTATGTTTAATGTCGTTAGATTATTGCATGCCTGCTGTTATCTTCCATAGCTGGAGTTAAAGGATTTATTAAACACTGGACGTTTTGTGTGAGTGTGTGTGTGTGTGTGTCTGTGTGTGTGGTGATTTTTTGTGTGTGTGGTGGATTTGTGTGTGTGTGTGTGTGTGTGTGTGCGAGTGTTTTTGTGCGTGCGTGTGTGTGTGTATGTGTGTGTGTGTGTGTGTGTGTGTGTGTGTGTATGTGTGCGTGCGTGCGTGCGTGTGTGTGTGTGTGTGTGTGTGTGTGTGTGTGTGTGTTGTGATTTGTGTGTGTGTGTGCGTGGTGGATTTGTGTGTGTGTGTATGCTTGTGTGTGTGTGTGTGTGTGTGTGTGTGTGTGTGTGTGTGTGTGTTTTGTGCGTGTGTTTGTGCGTGTGTTTGTTTTATGTGTGTATGCGTGTGTGTATGTATACATGCGTGCGTGCGTGTATGTATGCGTGCGTGCGTGCGCGTGTATGTGTGTGTGTGCGTGTGTGTGTGTGTGTGTGTGTGTGTGGTGTGTGTGTGTGAGACCATGCTTCGCACAGGTATGTTAATGTGTACATGTGTCACGGTGGACATAAGAACTGTGTGCATTGTTTGCTGTTTCTTAGCTGAAATGTATGGTATTAAGGAGACAGGATCACAATACAAAATACATAGGAAATATAAAGAAACACTTTCTACAAATTTTCGTTGCATGTGATGCACATTTTTGTATTCCAGTCCACCAGCATGTGTCATGTGCTATGGACGATTGGGATTATTTTGCATTTGTTTATCGATGTACAGCTTGGCTGATTTCAGAGAAATGAATCTTTTTTTGTAAGTGAGGAAAAAAAAGTCCCGTGAGTAAATGAACATCCCTTGTAAACAGGAGAATTAAATTTCCCATAAAGAAATTGACTTTTTGGTAAGAGAAGATAAAACGTTGTCCTTTAAAAAAAAAAAAACTTTCTATGTAAGAGGAGGAAAATGTTCAATAAAGAAATGAATCTTCTCTGTAAGAGAAAAAACATGTCCCTATAGAAATGAACCTTCTTTGTAAGAGAAGAAAAAATGTCCCTTAAAGAATTGAACGTTCTCTGTAAGAGGGAAAAAAAGGTCCCTCAAACATTTATCTCGCTTCAAAACAGGAGAAAAAAGTCCCATTAAAAAATGAACTTTCTTTGTAATAGGAGAAAAAATGTCCCACAAAGAAATTAACTTTTTGTGTAAGAGGAGAAAAATGTCTCTTAAAGAAATGAACTTTCTTTGCAAAAGGATGAAAAGTGTTGTCCCTTAAAGAAATAAGCTTTCTTTGCAAAAGGATGAAAAGTGTTGTCCCTTAAAGAAATAAGCTTTCTTTGCAAAAGGATGAAAAGTGTTGTCCCTTAAAGAAATAAGCTTTCTTTGCAAAAGGATGAAAAGTGTTGTCCCTTAAAGAAATAAGCTTTCTTTGGAAAAGGAGGGGAAAAAGTCTCTTTAAGACATGAACCTTCTTTGTGAGAGGAGAAAATAATGTCCCTTAAAGAAATGAACATTCTTTTCAAAAATAGAAAGAGCTGTTGTCTCTTAAAGAAATGAACTTTCTTTTCAAGAGGAGGAAAAAAAGATATTCCTTAATTAATCTTCTTTGCAAGAGGAGTAAAAAGTTGTCCCTAAATCTTTAAAATGTCGTTTACGCGCTGCGGAATAAGGTGACGCAGACCTCACAACTCTCAGGTAACGTTTCTCGAGGACGGGTAGCACCACTCCATCTTGATCCTTTATCTTCTCCAGCCTATTCACAATTAGGTAGACTGGAAACCACATGCTGGGAAACACACTCGAATTTTTCGTTCATCATCATCATCATCATCATCATCATCATCATCATCATCATCATCATCATCAGTCCCGTAGTCTGGTTGACCGTTGGGACACCACTGAAGATTTTGCAACCAACTTCCTCCACTCCTCACAGTCCTCAGCTTTCCGCAGAATGATGTTCCATTCAAGGCCAGTCCACTCTCTGATATTGTCTTCCCATCTTTTTCTCTGTCTGCCTCTTCGTCTCCCTCCCTGTACTGTTCCCTGCAAGACGGTCTTGGTCAGTCCAGATGATCGTGTGACGTGCCCGTACCACCTCAGTTTGCGTCTTATCACTGGTCAGGAGGTCTTCATACGGCCCGATGGCGTTTTCGATTCGGGTTTTCACTTCCTTATTGGTTATATGATCTTTGTACGAGATACCAAGGAGTTTGCGGAAGCATCTCATCTCCATTGCCTGTATCCTTCTTTCAATGTCTGCTGTTATGGTCCATGTTTCGTATGCATACAAAAACATTGACATGACCAGGGAACGCATCAGTCTGATCTTGGAGCCGATAGTGATATTCTTGTCGTTCCAGATGACTTTTAGCTTGGTCATTGCAGCTGTGGTCTGGGCAATCCTGGAAAGTACTTCGGGCTTTGATCCTTCATCTGATACTATAGCTCCCAGATATTTAAAGCTATGGACGGTCTCAAGTTTCTTGTTGTCTATAGTAATGTCAGTGCTGATGCCATTGGTATTATTTGTCATCAACTGGGTTTTCTCTGCACTGATCTGCATGCCATATACTGTGGAGGCCTCATCAAGATGTTTTATCAAGCTGACCAGCTCTTGCTCTTGCCCAGCTAGTCCGTCAATGTCGTTAATCAGACTTAAATCCTGGAAGACAGAATTTGTAAACGAGTAGTATCAGACGCAGACCGGAGAGGTCGGGCAGGGATGTGCACATTCGAAGGTGGTCGTGAAAGGTTTTCTCGTTTATTTGAAGAGAAACCACAGAAGGGAGAAGAGTGGCAGAATGGTTCAGACGTTCACCTGCCAGTAACTAAACTCGAGGTTCCAGGGTTCGTTCCCCGTTGAGGCCTCAACTTTTCTCCTCAGTTTGACCGGAAAATCGAACTGAACATCTAGTCCTTTGGAAGGGGACGAAAAACGAGTCGGACTGGTGTGCGCACGCTTAAGATACCACGGCAGTTGAAAATCGTGAAGAGCAGGGCAATGGCTGCCTTGATATAAAATATTGGAGATATAGGTTGATTTCCCAGGTCCCACCCCTTGAAGACCAATTAGTCTTCTTGCCTTTCTGAAGTCTTGGTAAAAAAAAAAAAAGAAGTGAATTATGAATATGAATTTGAATCGAGGGAGAGGGGATGGGCACCGCCCTCGTGGTGCCAGCACCGAGAAAAGTTGAGGTCTCTGCCACCACATTCCCCTACGACCCCAGGGTTATGGAACTATCTAGGTAGGACCTCAGGACTTAGCCAGCTCATGGGTTTATGTGCAGGCTTAAGGCTTGTGCCGTAATCGTTCTGGATCTTCTCCATCACACGGCACCTGTGACGTTAGTGCATATGGAATGCGTTCCGAACGCCGAGACGTCATCTTGAGAAATTGAAACCGAAACTGAAATTGAAGTTGGCTGCAGACATATCTAGGTGCAGTGCCCTTAACTACACTTGTAGCTGAAAATACTGGTTTTGTATGTAATGCTTTGAATAACAGGCAACATGTTCATAAACATCTCAAATTCCGTTATCACATATTCGTAAATTAGGGCACGCTATCAGGAAAAATGCGAGAATGTATCAGGAACCAGGAGAGGAACAAAAAAAAAAAAAAAAAGACTGGACGAAGCATCAAGGAAGTTTCAGTCTTTTTCTCCAAATTTTCGTATTTGGTGTTTGTTCGGTTGCGATATTACGTCTACGCTTATCAAGGCCAGTTGGCCGAAAATTTTCGCCTGTCTTGTCTGGTTGCATTAAATACGCATTCTGATTCTTTTTTTTTTTTTTTCGTGTTTTTTTTTTTTTTCTGGTTCCTGTTTGCTTGAATGCGGACAGTCACTTGTTTTTGGATTTTTTTTATGAGAATACAGTATCAGTTTCGAAACGGTATTTAACAAGATGAATGTCCCATCTTATCAATTAATTCGCTCTTCAACTACCTGACAATTAGATCATTAGACATGTGTTTATAATGATGAAACTACTTAGCACAAAAGACAAGCGTATCGGTCAGGTCGATGGTCTCACTGTCTGAATATTAGAGGTTTAATGTTGGTTTCGTAGATGGGGTTGAAATTTGATGAGGATGGAGTTCATTTCTTTGAGCGCATTTCGAACGGGTTTATACGGCCATGAAATGGCTCTTACGAGTGGTCAGCTGGCCATTAATGCACACAGATCAAATAAATACAGCCCCTTATATGGGAAATCGCCTCCGGAACCAAAGTATTAAACAACAGCTGACTGACCAACACAGCAGGTGTGAGCATTCCAGGGCCTGGTTTATGTTCATGTCGGGATCTATGATGGCAGTAATAGTATACCACAGCCCTGTCAAACGGTCGTAAAACGATAATGGAGCACCCCCAACATCTTCTGCCACGCTGTACCTCTCCATCAATCACGGCACAATTAAACATGTCCACTAAATCCTCTGTGTGTTATGGTTTGACTTTACGATTATGGAATTCTAAATTGCTGCGGTTGATGCGGGTATGGGTATTTCTGAATATGTTGTAGTTTTGGGGGAGGAAGAGGAGCAGGAAGACGATGATGTCAGTGATAATGATGACACTGATGGTGATAGCAACGACAACGACAGTGATGCTATTGGTGATGATGATTATTATTATAAAAAACAAAGCAAAACAAAACAAAACAAAAACTCTTTACTTGCAGCACAGATTCTAATATATTTTCTCCGGCTTGTCTTCAAGCTGTGTAATCAGTTAGATTATGAACAACGTGAATGAATGAATGAATGAATGAATGAATGAATGAATGATGATGAGTGAATGAATGAATGAATAAGTGAATGAATAAGTGAATGAATGAATGAATGAATGAATAAGTGAATGAATGAATGAATGAGTGAATGAATGAATGAGTGAATGAATGAATGAATGAGTGAATGAATCAATCAATCAATGAATGAATGAATGAACGGACGGTAGAACGGACCGACGAACGAACTGACTGACCGACTAACCGACTGATTGACAGACTGACTGATTGACTGACTGACCGACCGACCGACCGACGGAAGGAAGGAAGGAAGGAAGGAAGAAAGGAAGGAAGGAAGGAAGGAACGAACAAACGAACTAACGTACAAACGAATGAATGAATGAATGATTCTAATAACGATGTCGACAATGATGATAATGGTGAGAACGTCTTCCCTATTCCTTCAAGTCCAGCGACGAATTAATTAACAACGCTTCCTCTATTTCCTTGGTAGTGAATTAATTAACATTACTTGCTCTAATTCCTTCGTAATGAATTAATTAACGTTACTTGCTCTAATTCCTTAGCATGCTTCTGGCATTTTTGTGGGTGCCTACATTCGCGCGCGCGCGCGCGAGCATGCGTGTAATTGTCATATGGGATACCTGGTTGGTTTTGGGGGGTGACGGGGGGGGGGGGGGGTTAGTGGTGGTAGTATGATCACGACTGCCGTTGCGGTATTATTTGCATAGGGCAATATGTTTTATAGTCAGGCACATAAAATGACTTATTAGCAAAACAAATTATCAGGTCGATTGATTGCATGATTGATCGGCGATAGCTCGGGGTGTTGAGTTTCTTTTAGAGTAGAAGGACGGAAGGAAGGAAGAAAGGAAAGGAAAGGAAGGAACAAAGAAAGAAAGAAAGAGAAACGAAGAAGGAAGGGGAAAATGTAGGTTGGAAAGGAAAATAAGCAAGATAGAAGACACAGTGAAAGGAAAAATGAGAAATGAAGGAAGGAAGGAAGACGGAAGAAATAAGTAAAGAAAAAAGAAGAAAAGAAGATTGGAAGGTCGACGGAAAGAAAGAGAGAAAGAACGCAAGAAGGAAGAAAGAAAGAAAGAAGAAAAGAAGAAAGAAAGACAGAAAGAAAATGAAAAAGAGAAAGAGAGAAAGGAATGGGAGCAAGAAAATTTAGAAAGATGAAAAATGAAAGAAAAACAAGCAACAACAAAAAATAAATAAATAAAGAAAGAAGAATGCAATAAATAAAAAGAAAGGAAAAAAGAGAAGAAGAAAAAAAAAACGAAAAGAAGAAAGAAAAACAGGGAGAAGGTAGAAAGAGAGAGAGAAGGAAAGAGAACCAGAACGAGAAAAGATATTTCACTATGGAGTGGAATAAGAAATGTATATATAATATATATATATATATATATATATATATATATATATATATATATATATATATTTATCTCTCTATCTCTCTCTATCTATCTATCTATCTATCTATCTATCTATCTGTCTGTCTATATGTATAAGAGTATATATATATATATATGAGTGTGCGTGTGTGTGTGTATGTGTGTGTGTGTGTGAGAGAGAGAGAGAGAGAAAGAAAAAGAGAAAGAGAGAGAGTGTGTGTGTGGTGTGTGTGTGTGTGTGTGTGTGTGTGTGTGTGTGTGTGTGTGTGTGTGTGTGTGTGTGTGTGTGTGTGTGTGTGTTTAAGTTCAGAAAATCTGGTTTGAAAACAGTTTATCTACAGGCAAATATCCTGTTAGTGCGTATGTGTCTTTGCTGATTTTTATTTTTTTTTATCTTATTTTATTTCTTCTCTTTATTTATGTATCATGTGTTTGTTCTTTTTTTTTTTATTTATGTATTTTGTGTCTGTTCATTTTTTTTTTTTCTATTTTCTTTGTGATGTTTGGTTATATGAAAAGATCTCACAATATTATTGTGGATAATCGAGAAGTCGCCAGTATGGGAGTTTGAACGGCTGTTGTTCACGATGGCAACTCACGAGATCGTGTTAATGGAACGTGAGATGGTTCTAACTGGGTTTTCGTCATTTCAGCCCTGGGTTGCATCATCTGATCACAATAAAAGAATGATAACACAATACATGTAATAGAGAGACCTAGAGGTTTGTTTTTGTTTTGTTTTGTTTTGTTTTGCTTTTCTTCGTTTGTGTCGTTATTTATTTTTCTTTGTTTTGTTATTTGTTTATTCATTCATTCGTTCGTTCGTTCATTTATTTACTTATTTATTTATTTATATTTTTTTTAATGATTTTTTTATAATTTGTTTTATCTATTTGTTTATTTATGTTTTATTTTACTTATTTATTTATTTGTTTACTTATGTATTATTTATTTGTTTGTTTTTGTTTGTTCGTTCGTTCGTTGATTAATAGACAGATAGACAGACAGACAGACAAATAGATAAAGAGAGAGCTCGAGAAAGGCAGAGAGATAGATGGACAGACAGACAGACAGACAGACAAACAAATAGAGAGGTAGACAGTTAAGCAGAGAGATAGATTAGGCAGGAATACGGACAGACAGACAGACAGGCAGACAGACAAGACAGACAGACAGACAGACAGATATCTATGTTCACAACGTATGATATATTCACGACTTCGTATAGGGCAAGAATTTTACTTCAACTTTGAGATAAATCCATTTGTAAATCTGAGAAACTCATAATGGGTATACGTAATGCTTGCTGTGTGTCTCATACCATGAAAAACACATCTGCTTTAACAACAACAAAATAACAACAGCAACATTAATGCCAGCAACAACAGCAACAGAAACAACCACCACCATAACAACCAAATCCCTTATAAGACATATGAACAAGCTATACCGTGACAAGTTTACTTTATATTGTGAAGAAGGTGATGCCACCCTAGTCAAGTGGTGTATTGATTTTGAAATAAAAGACATATATGATATAAATGTGTGTGTGTGTGTGTGTGTTGTGTGTGTGTGTGTTTGTGTGTGTGTGTCTGTGTGTCTGTCTGTGTCTGTGTGTATGTGTGTGCGTGTGTGTATACATATATACATGTACATACATACATACATACATACATACATATATATATATATATATATATATATATATATATATATGTATGTATGTATATATAAGTTATCTGAGTTATTTCAAGAGGGATTCATCGCACTCGGACAGCGCCATATGCGCTCCACCCAAATCCGCCATCAATTACCTGACAAATTTCCTGAGCCTGCACGAAAAAAAACAAAAACAAACCATGCACTAGTTTAAAATCTAGAAAAAAGTATGTTAAAACTGATACTTTAAATTGAAATGTTTATTGTTCATATAACTTAAAATGTTTATCGTTCACTTATCTTTAATATTGTACAGATGTTCTAATTTTGAAAAGAAAAGGTATGCAATAAATATGTATGCATAAAATCCTGAACATAGTCTTAGTCTCAGTCAACATTCATAGATTAAATTTGTTGTTGTTGTTGTTCGTTTAGAGTTGATATTGTATAAAATGACATTCGACAAAGGATAAATATGTATCTGATATATGTATACTCATATGTACACAGACAGGTGCAACGATTTCGACTGATTTGAAGGTTAATATCTTCAGCTGGGTCAGGGAGTAATTCCAAACAGATGTTGTTCTACATGTATAATATAGATATGTTCGCCAATTGCAATGTTTTGCTCCTTTTCCAGGAAATAACTTTGTCGATATATGTGAGCATATATTTCTTAACATGTGGTCAATCAGTGACTAAATCATTTTGATTGTAACAA
>JAPXFY010000023.1:31427292-31432292 GCA_030674185.1 Monoplex corrugatus | reverse complement strand
AAACAGACAAACAGTAAAAATACAGGCGTAATACAGACAATCGAACAGACAGAGAAACAGACAAAAATTGAGGTATAGACAGATTGACGTGCAGACAGGCAATCCAACAGAGAAACAGACAGGTGTACAGACAGACAGACAGCCAGACAGACAGATACACAGTCAAACAGAGCAGAAGAGTAACTCAGGTGGGTAATCCTCAGCAGCTACAGAAGCAAAACAGGGTTTTATCTCCATTGTAATGGTAACACAGAAAGCACAAACAGAAAAACTCACGAAAATGCAATATAAATGAAATAAACCAATACATAACTAGATAAAGAGATAAATGAAATAAACAAATAAAACGAATAAATGAAATTAAAATAAAATAAAACAAAAATATTAATATAGAATTAACTGCCCGATACAAATAAGACACTTTTATGAAATAAACAGTCTCTGTTTTGCTGTGTTTAGCATTAATCGACTATCGACTGGAAGGTTGAGTTTGAATCTTATCATTCCTGTAGAAATTTCTCGTGGGCCTTTTTTTTTTTTTTTTTTTTTTTTTTTTTTAAGAGGTAGAACGTGTAAAGGACTCATTGGGAAGACTGGGAACCACAAAATCGAATCTCATCCACTTCACAGATGCATCACGGAGAGTGTTGCTAAAAAATTATGATCCATCACAGCAGGTGTTTATCTCTTGGGCCTGGTTGACGCCAGGATTTATCATGAAAGTGATCGTAGAATTCAGCCTTAGTTTGCTACTAAAAAAATGAAAGAAAGAGGGAGTTAGAGAAGAAGTAAGTGCGGAGAATGAAAGATTTTATGTACCCTCATAGAGTGCTTTGCCAGTCTTCAGGGGCGGGGGTGGGGGTGGGAGCAAGGGATTAAATGTGTAATTTGCTCAAGGGAAATCCGTCATACTCAGAATGGAAATTAAAACAGTTTGAAACAGTTCGTCTGGGTAAAAAGGGAGACAAGTCAGCAAGGCTTTTCCATCACTGTGTTTTGTCTCGTCAAACAAAAACACCTCTGCCTTCTGGAAAAGCAGCGACAACAATAACAGAGAATTTGACTAATTGGTTCTTTTACTGCCAAGAGAAAGAGAGAGAGAAGAGAGAGAGAGAGAGGAGGGAGGGAGGGAGAGAGGAGAGAGAGAGAGGGAGACAGAGAGAGAAGAGAGACAGATGAGAAGAGGAGACAGAAAGAGAGGGACAGAGAGAAAAGGGACAGAGAGAGAGAGAAAAGAGAGAGGAGAGAAAAGAAAAATAGAGATATAGAGACATACGGTGAGGAGAGAGAGAATGAGAGAGAGATAAGAGATGCAGACGAGAGAAAGAGAGAGAGGAGCGAAAGAGAGAGAGATACAGAGAGAAAAGAGAGACAGAAGAGGAGAGACAAGAGACGAGAAAATAGAGAAGAGACGAAAAGTGAGAGAGAGAGACAGAGAGAGAAGAAAGAGAGAGAGGAAACAGAGGAGGAGAGAAAAAAGAAAAAGACAATATATAATATATATATATAGAGAGAGAGAGAAAACACAGAGAAGACAGACAGACAGACAGAGACAGACATACACAGAGAAAGAGAAAGAGAGAGAATGCGACTGTGTTTAGGCTTTCAACCTATTCACAAAAGAACAGAACGATAGAGGGTGGGGACGATGGGTGTAGCGCTTCGCGACATAGAAAACCAGATGACGGCAATAAGATATCTACTACAGTTCCTGTACATTATATGTTCCACACTCCATCGGACACGATGGACATAATGAGGCGGAGGAGCAATATATTTTTTCCAGCTGTCATACATCAGTACTGTCACTGACCATTTTCAACATCGTTCGGTCCAGCCATTTCCTTTTGTCGACAGGGTCTGTACTGAAGTTCACCCCTCTTCTACCTTCACGAAAATTACTGTGGTGTCTTTCCAAATCCCTTTTCCGTTTCTTTCAGGTATTCTGATATCTGCTGTGGGCATTTCCCATCTGAATTATCATAACTGAGAGAGAGAGAGACAGAGGGAGAGGGGGTCGAGAGAGAGAGAGGAGAAGAGAGAGAGAGAGAGAGAGAGAAGAGAGAGAAAGAGAGAGGGGAGAAGAGATAGAGAGGGAGAGAGCCCCGACGCCGTTCAATTTTTTAGCGTTGGGGAGACATTCAAGAAATCAAGAGATAAAGAGAGAGACGGCGCGAAAGAGAGAGAGAGAGAGAGAGAGAGAGAGAGAGAGAGAGAGAGAGCGCTGTTTAGACATTGAAGAATTCAGACAGAGAGAGAGAGACGAGACAGACAGACAGACTCTGCCAACGCTGTCAAATTTTTAGCTTTGAAAGACATTCAAGAATTCGCTCCGTTTGACTACAACTTTTTTTACTCAGTAGCAAAAAACTCTGGGGGAAGAGCCGAACAGCCAGCAGAAGGCCCCCAAGAGAAGAAGCCCCCTGTCAAGGAAGTGCTTTTTGCAAGTAGTGCTACATAAAACGCTATGTCCCTATTTTTTTTCATTTTATTTTCAATTGAAATCGGGGAGTTCTTCGTTTTCTGTGGCGTTTTGTTGATGCGGCTGGGTGTTGTTATCGTGTTGATATATTCGTAATTTGTATCAAGTTCCCTCCCTCTTCTGCCTCTTTCCTTCTCGTTTTACTGTCATAGCGCGTGCGGACACACACACGCACGCATGCGTAGCACGCCACGCACATGCGCACACGGACACGCATACACATGCACGAGCGCACACACACACCGCCGCGCACACACACACACACACACGCGGCGCGCACACAACACACACACACAACACACAGCACACACACACCCCACACACACACACACACACACACACACCACACACACAACACACACACAACACACACACACACACACACACACACACACACACACACACACACACACACACTCACGCACACACAGAGGAAGTGTCAGTCTAAACAACAAAGGAACCCACTCCACTGAGAAATTTCATGGAAAGAAAGATTGCAGGCTGAAGTACCTGTATTTTATTGTATTTATGTATTTATTTGTTTGTTTATTTGTTTCTTTATTTATTTATTTGTCTATTTGTTTAGTAAGTTATTAGTAAGTTATTCATTGATTCATTCATTCATTCATTCATACATTCAGTTAGTTAGTTAGTCAATCAGTCAGTCAGTCAATAATTTATTCAATCATTCGGTCAGTCAGTCATTTAGTTACTTACTTACTTACTTACTTAGATATTCATTCATTCATTCATTTGTTCATTCATTCATTCATTCATTCATTCATTCATTCATTCATTCATTATTCGTTCCTTCATTCATCAGACTGAATCCTTCTACGGTTTTATGATATGATCTCATAAACATAAATCTTTTAATTAAGGTTCATCTGGTAGAGGAAAGAAAGGCAGGCTCCTATCACAGCACATTTTTTTCTGCGCTTTTGTTGGCTTTGTGAAGGAAAATCAAAAGCAAGTCGAGAGATGTTTGATGTGTGTCCTGGCGATGGATTAAGCAAAGTGTATGCTTTATTTACATCCTTTCCTTGCTCAAACGGTTTTTTTTTTTGTACACAAAAAATAAATTATACGTTAGACAAAATAGATATTCCAACCACATACAGAGGAGAGACAGAGACAGAGAGACAGACGACAGATAGACAAAGAAGAAGAGGAAAAAGAGAGAGAGAAATAAAGAGAGAGAGAGAGAGAATAAAGAGAGAGAGAAATAGAGAAATAAAGAGAGAGAGAGAAATAGAGAAATAAAGAGAGAGAAGAAATAGAGAGAAATAAAGAGAGAGAAACAAAGATAGAGAAAGAAATAAAGAGAGAAAGAAATAGAAAGAAACAAAGATAGAGAGAAAAATAGAGAGAAGAAATAAAAAGAGAGAGAAATAGAGAGAGAAATGGAGAGAGAGAAATTAAGAGAGAGAGAAGTAAAGAGAGAGAGAATAAAGAGAGAGAGAAATAAAGCGAGAGACAGAAAGAGAAACAAAAGAAGAGAGAGAGAGAGAGAGAAAGAGAGAGAGAGAACTAAAGAGAGAGAGTGAGAGAGAGAGAGAAAGTAAAGAGAGAGACAGAGAGAGAAATAAAGACAGAGAAATAAAGAAAGAGAGAGCAGAAGACAGAAACAGAGAAAGAGAGAGACAGAGAGCGGACAGACAACACACAAAAAAAAAAACACAAAAAAAAAAACAAACAAGAAAAAAACACAAAAAAAACACACAAAAAAAAACAACACAAAAAAAAAAAAAAAAAAAACACAAAAAAAGAAAAAAAGTGATTGACAAGGATTTAGCTTCGCTCATAGGGTTATCAGGTGGGGCGCCGTAAATTAGCCCTCCCTTCAAAACACCTCTCCCCGGACACACGCGGGTCGTGTCGGCAACATCAAAGGCCTGTCACACCTGAAGCGTGTCTCTCTTTACCTGGCCCAGGTAAGTAGTATGTAGGCTACATACGCACGCACAGGTAGGCAGCGGCGCGAATGTCTTGTCTTGTCCTTCCTTCGTTGACTCGTGACGCCCGGGTAAATCAAGGTGGGGGTCGTGCCAAGATGAAGACTGTGTGTGTGTGTGGGGGGGGGGGGTTGTGTGTGTGTGTGTGTGGTTTGGGGGTTTGTGTGTGTGTGTGTGTGTGTGTTCGGTGTGTGTGTGTGTATGTATTTGTATGTATGTTGTATGTATTGTTATGTATGTATGTCTGCATGTATGTATGAATGTATGTATTGTATGTATGTATGTAATGTATGTATGTATGTATGTATGCATGTATGTATGAATGTATCTATGTATGTATGTATGTATGTATGTCTGTATGTATTATGTATTATGTAGTATGTATGTATGTATATATGTATGTGTGTGTATGTATATATGTATGTATATATGTATGTTATATGTATGTATGTATGTATGTCTGTATGTATATATTGCATGTATGTATGTATGTATGTATGTATGTATATATGTATGTATGTATCTGTATGTAGTAGTATGTATGTTTATTGTATGTATGTGTG
>JAPXFY010000023.1:31417292-31422292 GCA_030674185.1 Monoplex corrugatus | reverse complement strand
ACAACGCTGATTTTGAAAGATTGGGTTCAGTTTTGTAGAGTTTATTGTTTATTTATTTCTTTTTTTATTTCTTTTTTTTGTTTTTTTTTTATTTATTTATTTGTTTCATTTTTTATTCTTATGTTTTATTTTTTATTTTTTTACTTTGTTTTTTTTTGGGGGGTTGTTTTTTTTATTTTATCTGTTTTCATTTATTTTACTGTATTTATTTCATTCCATCGTATTTTGTTTTATTTTCTTGTAATGTTTTTTTTTTTATGCTTGGAGTATTTCGTTTATTATATTATTCTATTTTATTTATAATTCTCAATCAAACGCTGATACTGTACACTCCTCAAAAAACATGTTATTGTTATAATGCAATCACGTCTTTAACGCTCTCCGTGGGGATACCGGGACTCTTCCAGTATAAACAGTACCCCCACCTTCTTGGAAATTCTGTGCTAGAAATTTCCTCTTTTCTGTCACTCTCTTTGTTTCTGTCTTGTTCTTTGCTTTCTGTCATTTCTACCTATCGTTTTCTCTGCCTTGCTGGTCTATTCACTGTATGTGTTCGATAAAGTCTTACGTACTTTTTCTTAGGATTGATAATTGGATACATGTGTTAAGTGCATTTTTGGCTGTAAGGAAATGTGATGTGCATAAACAGTTGTAGGTGATATAGTGTGCGAAGGTAATAATTAAATAATAATAATAATTACAATATTTATATAGCGCAAAATCTTGATAAAATCAAATCTAAGCGCTGAAACAGACACACACACACGCACGCACGCACACACACGCACGACGCACGCACACCACACGACACACACACACACACACACACACACACACACACACACACACACACACATACACACACGGTTATAAATGGGGAGAAAGAATAAAAGCAATGGAAAATTATAGAGAGCATATTATATACAATTATATATTGCAATGTGATTCCCCTCCGAGTATGTTTACATTTGTATCCAGGGTTGTTTTTTTCTGATCATCTGGTGATACATTGGGCGGAATGGTCAACGCCAGGGGCATATCGTTAGATTGTGAGCGCGAATGCACATCGATGTGTTTTATTTTTATTTTCTGATCTTTTGCGGTGTGTCCTTTTTCAACGAAATGTTGTGTTGCGTTTCGACATGGTTATAGCCTGATATGGTTCTACACGACAATAATAGTGATGGTGATAGTAATGATGATGATGGTGATGAAGATATGTGATGATGATGTGATGATGTTGATGATGATATAATGATAACACAACAAAAATAATAATAATAATATATAATGATGATGATGATGATAACAATATTAATAACACGATGACGACGGAGAGAAGAAGAGGAGGAAGAAGAAGAAAAGAAGAAGAAGAAGATGATGATGATGATGATGATGTTGATGATAATAATAATAATGATAACAACAACAACAACAACATAATAATATTATTTATATATGATGATGATGATAACAGTATTAATAACACGACGACGATGACGACGCTGAAGAAGAAGAAGAGGAAGAAGAGAAAAAGAAGAGAAGAAGAAGATGATGATGATATGATGATGTGTGATGATAATAATAATAATGATAACAACAACAACAATAATAATAATAAATATATGATGATGATGATAACAATATTAATAACACCACGATGATGACGACGCTGAGATAAAGGGGAAGATGATGATGATGATGATGACGATGACGATTTGTATTCAGGTCCTGGTTTTAATACACATGCCGTGATATTTCTTCCTTTTCATCCTTCAAAATTGTACCCTTTGTTCATTTCTGTGTATGCTTAACAAAGAAAAAGAAAAGAAAAAAAAGGAACAAAAATCAGTACCCTCCCCCCCCCCCCCCCCCCAAAAAAAAGAAGGTTATTCTAACATTGAAGATGAAGTCTGATGCCCACCACAGCGAATGCAGTTGACATTTTGAAAAATTTATTTTGGAAAAAAAAAGAAGAGAGAGAGAGAGAGAGAGAGAGAGAGAGAATTGGGAGAGAGAGTTAGACAGAGACAGACGGACAGAGAGACAGACACATAGACAGAGATAGACACAACACACACAGAGAGACAGAGAGAAAAGATGCTGATAAACATAATTATCATTCGTATTCTAATTTACCTTCGTAGCTTTTGAGTCACCAGCAACACGGCGCCGATCCGGCCAAGGGCCGTAATCGTTCTTCGTCTTATTATCAGCCCATTGCTTGCAGCCGGCACCCATAAACAACAGCGATACCATGATGATCGTTGCAAGTCGTTAGCTTCAGTGTGTATCGAAATCGATCACTGGGGACAGGTCAGACAGAAAGATCGATCACCACGCCCCACCAATAAAAATAGAGATGTCCTTTCCTACTAGCAAACGATTAGTCCGTCCGTCGTCCCTCGTCTCAGTTCCTGTGTATTCTGGAACGCAATCATGCCGTTGTTTTATTTCGCATATCGCTGCCAAATGTTCGCTAATTGTGAAAATGAATTTCTAGATTGTGTGTGAAAAAATTAAAGAGAGAGAGAGAGACGGGGGGGGGGGGGGAGAGAGAAAGAGGAGAGGGAGAGACAGACAGACACACAGACAGACAGACAGACAAGAGACAGAGACGGTCAGACAGAGAAACACAGATAGAGAACGAAAGAAAGAGAAATTGAGAGAGGGAGAGAGAGAGAGAGAAAAAAAAGAAAAGAAAGAGAGCGGGAGAGAGAGAGAGAGAGAAGAGAAGAAGAAGAAGAAGAAAAAGAAGAGAAGAAGAAGAGGAAGAAGAAGAAGAGGAGGAGGAAGAAGAAGAGAGGAAGAGAGAAGGAGGAAGAAGAAGAAGAAGGAGGAAAAAGAAGAAGAGGAGGAGGAAGAGAAGAAGAAGAGGAAGAAGAAGAGGAAGAAGAAGAAGAAGAAGAAAGAAGAAGAAGAAGAAGAGGAAAAGGAAGAAAAAAAACAACGAGAAGAAAAAAAAACGAGAAGAAAAAAAAAACAACAAGAAGAAGAGGAAGAAAAAGAAGAAGAAGAGGAAGAAGAAGAAAAGAAACAAATAAAAAGACGAAGACACAAGAGAAGAGGACAGTAAACTAAAGAATCAATTGTAGACGTCTTGCATGTATTTTAAACTTTAAGTCTGATACAAATGATCTTGCTTTGCTAATACGTTTATCGTTAATTTTGCTGAAAACGAATACAAATAAATTTTCAAACAAACAAACGAAATGAACACCACCACCAACAACTAAAATCTAAAACTCTGTAAATTAAATGACTTTATATTGTTTAAAAAACATATAACAGACTAACAGATAAGACGTATCTATAAAGATTTTGCGCTATACAAATATTGTAATTATTGTTATTATTATTATGTATATGAATTTTGCTCGATCCATTGTACATACATCTTGTTCAGTTTTGTCAGTGATATTGTAATAATGTTCAGTAATCGTTGTCTTTAATTTTGTTTTGTCAGAATGTATGTTTAAAATCATTAAGTTGTATGATGGCCATTTTGAGAAAACGGCCTCTAAAGTTTTTATGTACTCCCCTACACATTTTCATTAAATTTCTTTCTTTGGTGGCTTTGACCCGGTTTGTTTGTGATTTTAGCTGTCATTATCTGAAAGGTGCACCAAAGATCTTTCTGTCAGTATATTGCATGTGTGGGTACTGTACAGGTTAAGGTTCATAATAAGAGACAAAAATAGGTACTTCTGATAGGAAGTTGCGTTCTTTCTGCTGCGATCAGCGCATTAAAATACCATTTCAAACTGATTAATAATATTTTTTTCAAGAAAAAAATCTATGTGGGGGATAGATTACAGTCCACAGAAATCAATTTTGAGAAAAAACCAAAACACCCCAGATAGACCCTCAGTCACCTTTTCAGCTCCTAATGCTGTTCGACTGACTGCGAGTTAAGACTGAATTGGTAGTGGGAGGTCACATTTTTCCGATCTCCCAGGTCAACATGTATGAAAACCTGTCAGTGCCTTCATGTGTGTGTGTACGCCTACAGAATATCAAATATGCACGTTAAAGATCCTGTGAGTCGTGTCAGTGGCTGGCTGGCTTATGAAGACAGGTAGCACCATGCAAACCTTCCGAAGATAAAGTACGCAGTCTATGCAGCAACATATCACCTGCACACTGTGAGCAGAAATAACCTGCACACAACAGGGAGAGAATGCTGGACGGACTTGCAGAGTGGCTGGGGACGAGGAGGGTGGAAGAGATGCTTGAGGCAACAAGAGATAGAGACAGATGGAAGTCCATAATCGCCAACGCCATGCGGCAAGGCACCTGATGATGATGATGACGACAGTCCGAGATAAATGAGAACGTTAAAATACATGCATGAATAACTAAAAATAAATAGATAAATAAATAAATAGATGAATAAATGAATAGAATAATACAACAGTCCGAGATAAATGAGAACGTTAAAATACATGCATGAATAACTAAAAACAAACAAACAAATAAATAAATAAATAAATAAGTAAATAAATAAATAAGTAAATGAATGAATAAATAGATAAATAAATAAAAATAGATATATAAATAGATACATAAACAAATAAATAAATAAATAAATAAATAAACAACGATAAAGGAAAGATTCGTCGTATCGCAGTATAGGCCACCATACATTTAGACCAGCGCCGTGTATATAGATAAATAAAGGAAACAAAGAAGCAAAAGGACGTGTGGGGATTGCATGGATTAAGTGTGATGACAGGAGGCTCTCGAAAAATCCTTGTTGACAGACACGTTTGTCCAGATACACACAGAGGGAAAAAAACGAGAAGAAGGAAGAAAGAGAGAGAGAGGAGGGAGGGAGAGATAGAGGAGGAGGAGGAGAGAGAGAGAGTGAGAGAGAGAGACAGAAGACAGACAGACTTACAGAGAGAGAGAGAGGGAGAGAGAGAGAGATACAAACACACAGATCTACAGAGAGAGACAGACAGACAGACCTACAGAGAGAGACAGACAGATCTACACAG
>JAPXFY010000023.1:31402292-31407292 GCA_030674185.1 Monoplex corrugatus | reverse complement strand
ATTCTCTCTCTATTTATCTGTCTTTCATATCTCAGTCTATTTATCTGTCTTCATTCTCTCTCTATTATCTGTCTTCATTCTCTCTCATTTATCTGTCTTTCATTCATCTTCTATTTATCTGTCTTTCAATCTCTCTATTTATCTGTCTTATCTTCTACTGATTTCTGTCTGTCTTTCATTCTCTCTCTGTTTATCTGTCTTTCATTCTCTCTCTATTTCTCTGTCTTTCATTCTCTCTCTATTTATCTGCCTTTCATTCTCTCTCTCTATTTATCTGTCTTTCATTCTCTCTCTATTTCTCTGTCTTTAATTCTGTCTTTCATTCTCTCTCTATTTATCTGTCTTTCATTCTCTCTCTATTTACCTGTCTTTCATTCTCTCTCTATTCTCTGTCTTTCATTCTCTCTCTATTTCTCTGTCTTTCATTCTGTCTTTCATTCTCTCTCTGTTTCTCTGTCTTTCATTCTCTCTCTCTCTCTCTTTCTGTAACCCTCCTTCCCACCCCCACCCCCTTTCTCTCCCTGTCTTCCTCCCTTTTTCTCTCCACACTGCAAAGAGTATAGATGTCGTAGTCGTGTTCTTTTCTGACAAAAAGTTGGGAGGACATGACTGTGAGCAAACAATATTGTACGTATCAGATGACGGGTGGGGAGAAGGCCGTAAAAACGTGTGTGTGTGTGTAGAGAGAGAGACACGCATTGTAGTAATATTTGATGGCTGTGGGAGCTGAATGATTCTGTACTTGTGTTTATTTGGTACGCAGGTGTGTGTGTGTGTGAATGTGTGTGTGTGTATGTGTGTGTGTGTGTGTGTGTGTGTGTGTGTGTGTGTCTGTGTGTGTGTGTGTGTGTGTGTGTCTGTGTGTCTGTGTGTCTGTGTGTGTGTCTGTGTGTGTCAGAGAGAGAGAGAGAGAGAGAGAGATGGTACTTTACTGTCCAACGGTAGAAGCTGTTAACTGAAAACCATTTTTCAAACAGCCAAACCTTAAGTATGCTGGATGTTTTGAGAAACAGACATAGATAGATAGATAGGTGGATAGATAGGTGGATAGATAGGTGGATAGATAGGTAGATAGATAGAGAGATAGAGAGATAGATAGATAGACAGATAGATAGATAGATAGATAGGTAGATAGATAGATAGAGAGATAGAGAGAGAGAGAGATAGACAGATAGATAGATAGATAGATAGATAGATAGACAGACAGATAGATAGATAGATAGACAGTTAGATAGATAGATAGATAGACAGACAGACAGATAGATAGATAGA
The DNA here is from genome assembly GCA_030674185.1 of Monoplex corrugatus. Taxonomy (NCBI): domain Eukaryota; kingdom Metazoa; phylum Mollusca; class Gastropoda; order Littorinimorpha; family Ranellidae; genus Monoplex; species Monoplex corrugatus. The sequence continues at coordinate 31,406,020 of JAPXFY010000023.1, read as the reverse complement.
TAGACAGATAGATAGATAGATAGATAGATAGATAGATAGACAGACAGACAGACAGACAGATAGATATATAGACAGATAGGTAGATAGATATATAGATAGATAGATAGATAGATAGACAGATAGATAGATAGATAGACAGATAAATAGATAGATAGGTAGATAGATAGATAGATAGATAGATAGATAGATAGATAGATTCTTATTGCTGCTTAAAGCCCAGCCGACTGCGTAGATAGACAGACAGACAGACAGACAGATAGATAGATAGATAGACAGACAGACAGACAGACAGATAGATAGATAGATAGATAGATAGATAGATAGATAGATAGATAGATAGGTAGATGGAGAGAGAGAGAGAGAGAGAGAGAGAGAGAGAGAGAGTTGATACTTTAATATCCAACGGTAGAAGTTATTAACTGATAACCATTTTGCAAACTTGCCGTTTCTTGAGCATACTGCGTGTTTTCAAAGTCAGGGTGGAGAGAGAGAAAGAGAGAGAGAGACGGGGGGGAGAGAGGGGAGGAATTGTTTATGTGTGTGTCTTTATGCTCATTGATATGATGTTCTTTCCAGAAGCTTACAACAGTTAAAGCTACTCGGTATTGTTGACATTTAGAAGGTCATTCTCGTCGCTGAAATGCGGAGGCTGATTATGACTAAGTTAGAATCAAACGATCTCTTTCTAATTAGCAGAAGTGAATGCCTAAAATTGTATGTGTTCTTGAAAGTTTCTGTCAATCATCACACATGTAGACCCCCCCCCCCCCCCCCCCCCCCCCCCCCCCACGTAGGGATGCCGTGGGCTCTTTCAGTATAAACATTGCCCTCTCCTTTTTGAAATTCTGTGCTAGGAATTTCCTCTTTTCTGACGACACTCTCTTTGTTTCTGCCTTGTTTCTTTGTTTTCTGTCATTTCTTCCTATCATTTTCTGCCTTGTTTCTTTGTTTTCTGTCATTTCTTCCTATCATTTTCTGCCTTGTTTCTTTGTTTTCTGTCATTTCTTCCTATCATTTTCTGCCTTGCTTCTTTGCTTTCTGTCATTTCTTCCTATCATTTTCTGCCTTGTTTCTTTGCTTTCTGTCATTTCTTCCTATCATTTTCTGCCTTGTTTCTTTGCTTTCTGTCATTTCTTCCTATCATTTTCTGCCTTGCTTCTTTGCTTTCTGTCATTTCTTCCTATCATTTTCTGCCTTGCTTCTTTGCTTTCTGTCATTTCTTCCTATCATTTTCTGCCTTGTTTCTTTGCTTTCTGTCATTTCTTCCTATCATTTTCTGCCTTGTTTCTTTGCTTTCTGTCATTTCTTCCTATCATTTTCTGCCTTGTTTCTTTGCTTTCTGTCATTTCTTCCTATCATTTTCTGCCTTGTTTCTTTGCTTTCTGTCATTTCTTCCTATCATTTTCTGCCTTGTTTCTTTGCTTTCTGTCATTTCTTCCTATCATTTTCTGCCTTGCAGGTTCATTCGCTGTATGTGTCGATAAAGTCTACATTCGTTCTCTAGGGATTTGATATTTTGGTACATTTTTATTAAGTGCATTTTTGGCTTAGAATAGATTTGCTCTGATGCAGTTTTCGTAATTTAGGCCTGTTTGATATGTTTTTATGTCCTTGTTATGTTTAAATTTGTAATTAGGTTCTTCTTTGTATTGTTTTCTTTGTTTTGATCCTTTGTGTCTACATTGGAAGGACGAGGTCTTGGCCAGGTCATCCCTTAGCCATGTGTTTGCAATGTATTCATATGTAGTCATTAATTTTCTTTTCTTTATTTCTTTTCCTGTTGAATTTGTGTATGTTATAGTCCGATATGGCTCTACGCAGTCGGCTTGGGCTTTAAACATTAAATAACTGTAATAATGCAGTTCAGCATAAATTGCTGGTGATTTTTGGGAAGGTATGGATATAGTCAGTCCGATGAATCCTGTGTTAGAACAAACTCCAAATCCCTTAGTTGATAGTCTATAATTGTTTATTAGGTAGGTACCGTTAAGAGTAGAGTAAGAGACAGTTGGATTGATAAGGTAAGGTTCATTTAATATAACAGATGTACGATGTGATTGTCAGGGTAAAATAATGGTCATTACTGTACGATGTCTGCATTGTCAGGGTAAAATATGGTCATTACTGTACGATGTCTGCTTGTCAGGGTAAAATAATGGTCATTACAGTACGATGTCTGCTTGTCAGGGTACAATTAATGGTCATTACTGTACGATGTGTGATTGTCAGGGTAAATTAATGGTCATTACTGTACGATGTCTGTGAGGGTAAATAATGGTCATTACTGTACGATGTCTGATGTCAGGGTAAATTTATGGTCATTACAGTACGATGTCTGCTTGTCAGGGTAAAATAATGGTCATTACTGTACGATGTCTGCTTGTCAGGGCAAATTAATGGTCATTACTGTACGATGTCTGTAAGGGTAAATCAATGGTCATTACTGTACGATGTCTGATTGTCAGGGTAAATTAATGGTCATTACTGTACGATGTCTGTAAGGGTAAATCAATGGTCATTACAGTACGATGTCTGATTGTCAGGGTAAATTAATGGTCATTACGTACGATGTCTGTCAGGGTAAATAATGGTCATTACGTACGATGTCTGATTGTCAGGGTAAATTAATGGTCATTACAGTACGATGTCTGTTGTCAGGGTAAATAATGGTCATTACAGTACGATGTCTGTTTCAGGGTACATAATGGTATTACGTACGATGTCGTTGTCAGGGTAAATTAATGGTCATTACAGTACGATGTCTGATTTCAGGGTAAATTAATGGTCATTACAGTACGATGTCTGCTTGTCAGGGTACATTAATGGTCATTACAGTACGATGTCTGCTTGTCAGGGTAAATTAATGGTCATTACAGTACGATGTCTGCTTGTCAGGGTAAAATTAATGGTCATTACAGTACGATGTCTGCTTGTCAGGGTAAATTAATGGTCATTACAGTACGATGTCTGATTGTCAGGGTAAATTAATGGTCATTACAGTACGATTCTGCTTGTCAGGGTAAAATGGTCATTACAGTACGATGTCTGTTGTCAGGGTAAATAATGGTCATTACTGTACGATGTCTGCTTGTCAGGGTAAATAATGGTCATTACAGTACGATGTCTGCTTGTCAGGGTAAATTAATGTCATTACAGTACGATGTCTGCTTGTCAGGGTAAATAATGGTCATTACAGTACGATGTCTGCTTGTCAGGGTAAATTAATGGTCATTACAGTACGATGTCTGCTTGTCAGGGTAAATTAATGGTCATTACAGTACGATGTCTGATTGTCAGGGTACATTAATGGTCATTACTGTACGATGTCTGATTGTCAGGGTACATTAATGATCATTACAGTACGATGTCTGCTTGTCAGGGTACATTAATGGTCATTACTGTACGATGTGTGATTGTCAGGGTAAATTAATGGTCATTACTGTACGATGTCTGTAAGGGTAATCAATGGTCATTACTGTACGATGTCTGATTGTCAGGGTAAATTTATGGTCATTACTGTACGATGTCTGATTGTCAGGGTAAATCAATGGTCATTACTGTACGATGTGTGATTGTCAGGGTAAATTAATGGTCATTACTGTACGATGTCTGTAAGGGTAAATTAATGATCATTACTGTACGATGTCTGATTGTCAGGGTAAATTTATGGTCATTACTGTACGATGTCTGATTGTCAGGGTAAACTAATGGTCATTACTGTACGATGT
>JAPXFY010000023.1:31394792-31397292 GCA_030674185.1 Monoplex corrugatus | reverse complement strand
ATACCACGTTGAAAAACACCCGATTCTTTTCCGATCACCTAAGTTAAAGCAACGTCGATGGGTGACCGTGACCATCTGGGAAGACGGGTGCTGTTGGCATCTTGTCTTTTTCAAGGCCTTGCCAGCGCGTAGTGCACATGCCACTTTGGATATTATCCCTCATAATTATGGCATCTAGTCTGTGGCGAAATACACGTGGAATTTACTCCGAGCACGGGCAGTCTTCAGAAACCGAAACGGAAACTTCGTGTTTGGCGCTAGTAATAAAGAATTATGGTTGTATAAATCAGACATGAAGCCAATTTTCCACTCTCGGTTACAGAAATTGAGATAGGAATCCGAGGAAGTAACAGTCTAACCATACTGTAGTTCTGCCCTTTGTCTTGATGCAAATCTATTCAGGTTCTTTCAGTGTGAATTTGAATTGGAATTTTTGTTCAAGAGCAATTCATCGCATTTAGGGAGTTCCGTATGCGCTCCACCCAAATGTGTCCTCGCTTATGTAATAGGATTCCTTCAGTCGTGCGCAGACCCGTATGCCCTGGCAAGATCTTGGAATGGATACGGGAAGGGTTGACTTGCGAAACACTAAGTTGTCATCATCACAATGATTGGTGCATTATTGTTATTGTTATTGGTCTTTTTTGTTTGTTTTTGTTTAAAGCCCAGCCGACTGTGTAGAGCCATATCAGGGCTATACCGTTTGAAAGCATGTACAATACTTCAGCAAGAATAAATGGAAGACAAAATTGGGTACACATATCAGCGCCTTCGCGCACATAATCTGAGGATTTTCCTGTGCGATAAACTTGACAAAATGATCACCTGGCGTTGATATATAAATAATTATTTTTTTATGCACAATTGACAAATCAATCTAAGCCTGACGTTACTGCATACTACTACATCAATGAGCGTATCTGATACAACAGCTTACATATTAATACATAAATCTAAGCTGAGCGTATACATGCAACATACATACATCATAAATCTAAGCGTAACATACATACATACATACGTACGCACATGATATAATTACAATTTTATATATCGCAAATCTCGACAAAATCAAATCCAGTGCGAAAGACACCGCAACACGCACGCACGCAGCACACACACACCACAACACACACACACAACACAACAATACCAACCACACACACACACACAACAGGCCACAATGGGAAAGAAAAGCATAAAGCAGAATAAACCAATGAAAACACAGAGAGCACATCATATACAATTATATATTAAACAAAGTGATTCCTCGACGGAGACAGGTGCAGAGGGGGTTGAGTGAGGTTAGATTATGCAGAGGAAAAAAGTGAGTTTTGAGAGCGACTTGATCACTCCGTCCAAGTATCACACAGGGATCTAAAAAAACGGCTGTACAATTAAAAGCAAAGGCAGTAAATGTACAGACAAGGCAATTACCCTAAATTACTTCCGCATATCACTTTTCCCTAAAGCCAAAACTGCACTTTAATACATGTACCCAGTTTTCAATCCTGAGAGAATGTATGTGAGGCTTTATCGAACACATACAAGTAAATGGACCAGCAAGGCAGAACATGATAGAAGAAGAAATGACAGAAAGCAGAAACAAAGAGAATGACAGAAAAGAGGCAATTTCTAGCGCAGAATTTACAGAAGGTGGGGATACTATTTATACTGAAAAAGCCCCCAGCATCCCCATGGGGGAAAAGCATTAAGGTGACTAGAAAATAGGCCGGCAGTTTTTGTGTCGCGGACTGGTTTTGAACTCCAGACATTAGTTTCTGAGTTTAAAACTGTATCAACTGAGCCAGCTAAAAACAACAACAAGTTAGAGTCCATGGACCACACTGTGCTCATAAGGCAGGGGGTTGTGCGTTCAAACCTGAGGTGGGCCACTGAGTTTTTTCCCCTTCTAGGCTTTTTTTAATTTGTTTGTTTGTTTCAGTTTTTTATTTTCTATTTTATCTTTATTTCATTTTGTTTAGTATGTTTCATTTTGTTTTGTCTTGTTTATTTTTATTATTTTTTTTTACTTTTATTATTTTATTTTATTTTATTCTACCTACACTATTTTACTTTACGTTACGTGACTTTACGTGATTTCACTTCACTTCGCTTTACTTCACTTTATTTTACTTTACTTTACTTCTATTTTATTTTATTTTATTTTATTTTATTTTATTTTTTTTCATTTTACTTTATTTTATTTTATTTTTAAATCCAAAACAAGTGTGACTGCCCGCGTTCAAGCAAACAGGAACCAGAAAAAATACAAAAGAAGAATAAAAACGCGTATTTAATACAACGAGACAAGACAGGAGCAAATTTTCGGGCAACTGGCCTTTGTCAAGCCTAAGATCACAAACAAACAAACACCAGATACAAAAATTAGGAGAAAAAGACTGAAACTTCCCTGCTGCCTGTCCAGTGTCAGAAAGAATAAACTGACAAGAATGACATCATAATGCGTTTTTGAGTAAATATGATGTCAGAGCGGAAA
>JAPXFY010000023.1:31384792-31389792 GCA_030674185.1 Monoplex corrugatus | reverse complement strand
TGTTGTTATTATTATTGTTGTTACTGTATATTGTTAATAATATTATTATTATCATTAGTATTATTATCATTATTATTATTATCATTATCATCATCATCGTCATTATCATCACCATCATCATCATCATCATCATCAATCTCTCTTCTCATCATCATCATCATCATCATCATTGTCGTCATCGTCGTCGTCGTTGTCGTTGTTGTGTTATTATCATTGTTATATTATTATTATTGTCATCATTGTTTGTTTTTTTATTTACCATTCTTCTATAGGGCTATTCTCAACGGGCTAGTGCGCAATACATATGGCCAGACTTTTTAATAGGGCACAGTAAGAGAACTCGATCCGTTAGGCGAGCTGACCCACATTCCACTATGTTGTTGTATACTGTGCATCTTTGGTGGGCGTTCCATGCTTGACGCTCAATATTTTCAACAGCCAGCCACTGACAGGACTTAGAGGGTCTTTAACGTGCATAGTTGATATTCTGCACAGGTACATACACGACTCAGAAGGGGGTATAGGCACTGGCATGTCGATATGGGAGATGGGGAAAAAAACATGTACATCCTTTACCCACCAGGCGAGGGGCATAATCTGGGCGGATTGAACACAGGATCTTCCGATTGAAAGTCCTGAAGTTTATCCATTTGACCATTGTGGCCGTTTGTCTGTTTTATTTGTTTGTTTGTTTGTTTATTTATTAGAGACTGCACTTCATTGTGGCTGCACAGCCAGACCAGTTGAGATTGGCCTACATGACTGGGTTACTTTACAATGCCAGGCATATTTGCGTGCGAGCGGGCGAGCGGGCACACATACACACACACACACACACACACACACACACACACACACACACACACACACACACACAACCCCCCCCCCCACACACACACACACACACTCACACACACACACACACACACACACACACACACACACACACACACACACACACACACACACACCACACACACACACACCACTAACATATGCTGCTAAACAGACACGGATCTTGTTTTGACAGAACAGTGGACTCAAGCTCTGATATCTCCAATTCAATCCCAGCCCGCAACATTATTAAACTGGCCTGTTCGCTGTGAATCTTAATATTTTCATGATTCTGGTGGTGTCATCTTATTGTTTCATAGATCCTCGCACCCCACCCTTCTTCCCCATTTCAAATCCTTACCAGCAGATAGGATTGTGCGCAGGCTCAGGGAGTCTGCCAAAAAAATTGCTGGCAAATTTGGGGAGGAAAAAAGAGGGGGGCGCTTACGGAACTATCCGATTACGACGAATCCCTTGTGAAGAAACTCCTTCCGAACAAACTCCAAAACCAGCGTGGATGTAGGTGGGTGAGGGGGAGAGAGAGGGGTGGGGGGGGGCGTTGCAGAATGGGCGGAAGGGGGAGGGGTGTAGAGTTGGGTGGGGGTGGGGAGGGTGTGTGGGCGGTGGTGGGGGTGTTATCTGAAGCTGCTTTAGGCTGTCAGTGCCGGCAGTAAACGTGAGGATGGATGGCAAGTATTAAACAGGCATGGCATCTCCCTACTGCACGTACGTACCGTGCTCTGCGTGCTGCTCCTCCTGCTGCTGCTGCTGCTGCTGCTGCACCATTTTGCAGAACTGAACGGAGAAAGAGAGAATTAGGAATAAAGAAAAAAAAAGAAAACCCACACCACACACTTACACACGGTTAAGTCATACTAACAGTCCTCCTGTTCTTAGTGTTAGATGATCCAGAACATGGAGAGAGAGAGGGAGAGAGAGGAGAGGAAGGGGGGGGGGAAGAGAGAACGGGAGACAGAGATGGAGAGAGAGGCAGGCAGACAGACAGAGACAGAGCGACAGAAAGACAGAGAGAGACAGAAAAAGAAAAGAGACAGCAGACAGACAGACAGCAGGCAGAAAGACATGGTAAACAAACAGAAAGAAAGAGAGAGAGAGACAGAGAGAGAGAGGCAAGGAGACAGAGAGAGAGAGAGAGAGAGAGAGAGAGAGAGAGAGAATTGAATTCGAACAAGCATTTAACACTAGAAGATTGGCGCAAATTTTCCGCCATATTTCTGTTGCTCAGCTTAAAACGTCAGAGAAGTCTTGAACTGTTGTGTGTGTGTGTGTGTGTGTGGGGGGGGGGGTGTTCGTGGGGGGGGGTGTTTGTGGTCATTGGTTTAATGTCTATTCACGTAAGTGATTTTAAATACATACGCACAAAATAAATAAACAAACAAATAAATAAAAGTATAAATATAAATATGTAAATAGATAAAAAATATATAAAAAAGAGAAAAAACTAATAATAACAATAATGATAATGATAATAATAATAATAATAATAATAACGATAATAATGTCAATAATAATAATAATAATGATAATAATAATAAATAAATAAATAAATAAATAAATAAATAAATACGTAAAAAAAAAAAGAAACAAACGGTGTAGGGAAGGGGGGTTAGAAACAGGAAGGGCAAATGCAGATGCTTTTGTGTAGTCAGTCTTGGTTAAATATTAAAGGTTAAAGGTTAAAGGTCCCATGGTCAATATGGCCGTAGGGCGGTGAACTGTTAAAGATTACCGTGTCTAGGCACGGCATTATGAAAGGCGGAGCCCATCCCTCTCCTTTCGCCGCCTTTTTTTAAACCCCCCGACCGAAGTCAGGTACCATTCATGCTGGGTGGACAGAGGGAGTTTTCAGGCCGGAAAAATCGAACCAGCGTTTAGCGGATTCGAACCACCGACCTTCCGCACGCAGACGAGCGCTCTAACCACTCGACTACAGGCGGTTAAATATAAGAAGTTCAATTTAAATCCATATTGCTTATAGCCCACCGACTATTACAAACATATTCGGCAAAAACCATATGAAAAAAAACAAAAAAAAAAGGAAGGGCAAATGGCAAACGGGGTGGAAACTTACAAATGAAGCAGCATACTACAACAAATATTTAAACAATAAACTAGCTAACTGTAAATATGAACAGGAGAGGAACGAATTGTAAATATCTAACTATTGGAGTTTTAGACAAGCTGACGAAAAATTCGTATGTTAATAATAATGATTCAGATATGTCGGAAATTGTGTGAGTAGAAAGTACGGGAATGTGTCGTTTTATTCTAATGGAAGAAAGTAAATGACTAGCCGTTATTTTCTGTCCACAAAGACAGACAATATTTCTGGTGTACTTTGTTTTGAATGCATCGAATTTCCACCTATACTAGGGGACTGTATAAATCTACCAACATTAAACTGCTTACGTATTTTGCTGATTATAAACTTCATGCAATTAGTATTGTACTTTTTCTGATTATCTTGATATAGATTCCAAACATAGGCGTCCACTAAATTACCAAAAATCAAGGAAGCAGAGGGAAATATGTATATTGTTTGATTCTGGTGAATCCTCAGCTCCTCGTTTGGCAGCCCTGTCAACCACATCGTTATGATGAAACGAACAATGAGATGGTATCCAACAGAAAGTAAGATCAGTGCCTCTTAAGGATAAGAAATGAATTAAATGGGTAATTTCTATTATCATTTCAGTCTTGTGTCTAATTTTATTAATTCAAGAGCCTGAAGCACTATTCAGAGTCGACACAGTAAAGGATTTGTGATATATTCCTGGGGTAATTTACTGAATAATTAAAAGCAACCGGTATTGCAAAGAGTTCAGCTGTGAGTACTGATTTTGTTGGGTCCTCTACGGAAAGATTTCTCAGTTTTAAGAGCTGATATTAAAAACGCAGAGCCTGCTTTTTCTGAATTAATGGTCCATCTGTGTAGATTTTTAAACGATTGGGATAAAAGTGTTTAATATGACATCTAACTCGACTCGCAAATAAGTTTATATTATCTCCTTTTTTTTAAATCAGTGTGGTGTATGTCCAATTTTGCTTTTAGGAGTTCTCAACTACTCTGTGTGTGTGTGTGTGTGTGTGTGTGTGCGTGCGTGCGTGCGTGGTGCGTGTGTGTATGCGTGCGCGCGTGTGTTGTGTGTTGGGGGTGTTGGTGTTGGTGTTGTGTTGTTGTTGTTGTTGTTGTTGTTGTTCTTCTTCTTCTTCTTCTTCTTCTTCTTCAAAGTAAGTTTTGTGATTTATTTTTCGTTGTCTTTTCGCATACGCTTGACAAAGGCGGGTTGGCCGAAAATTTGCGCTTGTCTTGATTTGTTACATTGAATACGATTTCTGATTCTATTTTTTCTGTTTTTCTGGCTCCTGTTTGCCGGAACACTGGCAGCCATTTGATTTGGAATTCAAATGACGTTGACAGTACTACGATCTCCGATAAAGATTTAGTGGTAGCTAGTATAGAGAGTTATTATACATCGTTGTTTCTTTTTTCGTTTTATCCATATTAGTAAGAAATGACCCCCCCCCCCCCCCCAAAAAAAAAATCATTGATTCGCGCACACTAGCACACAGACTCGCGCGCATACATACACACACTCGCACACTCATGCACGGGCACGCACGCACACACACTCACACACATACACACACGCGGCAAGCAAGCACGCAAACACACATACACACACACACGCACGCACACACACTCACACACACACACGCACGCACTCGCACGTGTACACACATACACGCGCGCGCGCGCGCAGAGAGGGATAGAGACAGAGGGAGAAAGACTTACAGACATAGAAAGAGACAAAGAAAGACAGAAGAACAAAGAGAGACAGACAGACAGACAGACAAACAAAAGACAAAGAGAGAGACAGACAGACGGAGAGAGACAGACAGACAGAAGAGAGACATACAGACGACAGAGAGAGGAGAGACAAGAGAGAGAGAGAGAGAGAGAGAGAGAGAGAGAGAGAGAGAGCATCGAAAGTGAAAGGAAAAATGGCGTACACGTTCATGCACATTATAATAGAGCCATCATCACCATACCTACCAACACTATGTGTTCCGCGCGGCCACGTTTGGGGTTTTCACGTTTACAGCTTGGGATACTGTACATTATCGATTCACTGAGAGATTGC
>JAPXFY010000023.1:31369792-31379792 GCA_030674185.1 Monoplex corrugatus | reverse complement strand
CATGAATATGACTGTGAATTTGAAAATGAATTTGAACATGAATATGAATACGAATTTGAACCTGATATGAAGATGACTTTGAACATGAATATGAATATGAATTTGAATATGAATTTGAACATGAATATGAATTTGAACATGAATCTGAATATGAGTTTGAACATGAATATGAATACGAATTTGAACCTGAATATGAAGATTACTTTGAACATGAATATGAATATGAAAATGAATTTGAATATGAATACGAATTTGAACCTGAATATGAAGATGACCTTGGACATGAATATGAACATGAATTTGAATATGAATATGAATTTGAACATGCATATGAATACGAATTTGAACCTGAATATGAAGATGACTTTGAACATGAACATGAATATGAATTTGAACATGAATATGAATTTGAACATGAACATGAGTTTGAATATGAAAGGTGCCGGCAACATTTTTCTCAGCTTTTCCCAGGTGGATGTTTCCAAAAAATGGGATCTGTGATGTGGATCCGTTGATGAATGGCGAAGGGGTTAAGTTTGGACACGGTGTGAAGGTCGAGAACACAGGGACCAGACATGGTTCTAAAATCGCCACTCGTTTAGGATGGTGTCTGAACAGCGCTTTTTCTGGAATTGCTGACAATAATTATTTCAAATCTGTTTTCACTGTTGTAACAGTCCGTCAGTGTCCTCGATGCACGTCAAGTTTTGTCTCAACTGACGCTTTTCTTCAAATACATTTCATTTATTTATTTATTTGTTTGTTTATTTTATTATTTAATTTGTTTTTTTCTATTATTTTGTTTATTCATTTATTTATTTTATTTCGTTTATCTATTCATTAGTTTTATTTATTATTTCTATTTTATTAATTGATTAATTAATTTATTCATTCATTCATTCATTCATTCTTTCTATTTTATTGATTAATTAATTACTTTGTTTATTGTTTCTATTTTATTTATCAATTAATTCATTCATTTATTATTTCTATTTCATATATTTACTTATTTATGCATTTATTTATTTATCTATTATTTCTATTTTCTTTTCTTTCTTTCTTTCTTTCTTTCTTTCGTTATTTTCTGAAGCAACATCGAACAATCAGAGCAAATAAGTGCATCGGATAACAAACCAAAATACAACAACAACAACAAAAACACCAGGCAAACTTTGTATGTTTGAATACATATCACGACTGCGTTACATTTTACAAAGTAAATAATACTGGGGGGAAAAAAAAGAATCTTTCAGAATACAAAATATCGATTTCCTGTGATAATTTTTTTGTATAGAAAGGGAGATTGTTAGAATGTCTTGACCATGTTGTTTCATGTCACGTGAAATATGCAGCTGAGTTACATATAACAAATTGTAATTGGGTGCAGGCATTATCACTGTGTGTATTAATGTCCAGTAACGAATGTGTGGAGAGAGAGAGAGAGAGAGAGAGAGAGAGAGAGAGAGAGAGAGAGAGACAGGGAGAGAGAGACAGAGAGAGAGACAGATTAACCCTTTGACTCCCGCACCCTATACACCAACTGCAAAAACTTAACCCTTCGACTCCCTCACCCTATCCACCAGCTTCCTGCAGGAAGCTGGTGGATAGGGTGAAGGAGTCAAAGGGTTAAGTTTTTGTTTTGCTAGTATGGTTGACAATGCGGGATGCTGGTGGACTGGGTGCGGGAGTCAAAGGGTTAAAGACAAGAACTAGAGAGACAGACAGAAAGACAGTGAGAAAGAGAGTCAGACAGGCAGGCATGCAGACAGGCACGGAGAGAGAGAGAGGGACGGACGGACGGACGGACAGACAGATAGACAGACAGACAGACAGACAGATGAATGAAATGAACGAAATGACACTTCTGTTTTCCAGTGGTATAAATATTAGGACACTGACCGACGTACTTATCTGCCACTGCAAATCTACTGTTACTAAAACAAATTAGACCACACAGCAAAACCAAAAATAACAAACAAACAAGAGAGAGAGAGAGAAATAAGACGTTTGATCACGAATATGCAAAAGTGAATGCACATAATTATTCAGATGTGTGTGTGTGTCTCAGAATAAATAAATACATAAAAAGGTAATAACTATATATACATATGTGTGAGAGAGAGGGGGGCAGAGAGAGCGAGCGAGAGAGAGAGAGAGAGAGAGAGAGAGAGAGAGAGAGAGAGATTAATTACACCAAACCTACAAAGAGAAAGAAGAGATCACAGGACGCTTGTCCGCTTCCCCCTTGCAAATCTGAAACCCAGCAGCTGAAGATCGTCATTCCAGCCGAGAACTCGGAAGGGGGAGAGGAGGGGAGGGGTGGAAGAGGGATAGAAGAAGGGTGGAATGCGGCCGGTGGATATCCTCCAGGTACTAAGGTGGTCCCTCATAAAATTCTTATCAGCAAACTTGTCGGCGGTTAGGCCGATTTAGTCGGCTGTGGGCCTCCGGTAAGCGAACCCTATCGGTAATCTGAACCCCCAAATTTGGGCTCCATGAAACCGTCTTGAGGGGGTGGGGGTGGGGATGAAAAGGCTGAGGCCAACCCCCCACCCCCACCCCACATCCCCCAACCAACCAACCACCACCCCACCCCCGGATGTTAACCTTATGCGAGACGTTGGTCGTAGACAATTCCTGAGCAAGGCAAACCGTATGGATGGGGGCGGGTTACGTGAGAAGGCAGGAAGGTCCTCTGAAGATTCTGAAAGGTTTCCATTTCTGAGCCATCCCTCTTTTTCTTTTCCTCTTTTTTTCTGGAAAAGGGGTGGATGAGGTCTTCGTTGCGGGGGTTGGGGCTGGGGGTAGGGAGTAGGAGGACAGATATACGGCGGTAGCGTACGTTTGAGGGGTTTTATGGGTATGTCGAGTTAGGTGGTCGTCTTATTATGTATGGTTTGCCTTCGTTTACTGGTACCTCTGCTGATAAGGGCGCCTGATGTGTGGTCCCTTTTGGCTGGACCGAGGACGTACACGTGCTGAAAATTGGGGGGAAAAGGTGGGGGGGAGGGGGGATGGCAGGTAGGGAGGTAATAATGTTCGGAGTTTGTTCTAGAGGGGTTCCCCTCGCACCTGGACAATCCCATACGCGCTTGGCCCAAATTTGCCTAGCAGTTACCTGGCTGATATTCCTCGAGCCTGCGCAAAACCGTACGCGCTGGCGTGGTGTTGAAATGGGGAGGGGGAGGGGGAAAAGAGTGACCTATGAAACACTAAGCTGACACCGTCAGAATGATGGAGTCATGAAGATGCGCAGTGAACAGGCCAGTTTTTATGTTGCCGGCTGGAATTGAACTCGAGACATCAGATCTAATGTTCACGGCTCTTGTCAAAGAGGCCAGCCAGCTGGGAGAGAGAATGAAGAAAGTACGAACGAACAAACAAAGAACAAAGAAAGAAGTAAATAAAAAGATGGTTAACTGTGTTACAGGGTTTTAATCATTTCACAAGGACGAGTATGAATAAATTCGTTTGTATGTATTTTTCTTTCCTCGAATGTAACAAGTTTGATGCAATGATTGTTTGAGTTTGAAATTCGGTAACAAGAGTGTCACTGTGTTCTCTAATCAAATGGCATCACGTCATTTAATTGATTAAACGAGAGAAAGTTGAAACTTACTACAGATTTTTATTATTACGGGGGGTGGGTGGGGGAGACACAGAGAAAGAGACAGAGAGAGGGTCTTTCAGAGAGATTGAAAGAGAGAGAGAAAGAGAGACAGACAGAGAGGGAGAGACAGAGAGACAAAGAAAGAGAGAAAGAGACAGACAGACAGACAGAGCGAGCGAGCGAAAGAGAGAGAGAGAGAGAGAGAGAGAGAGAGAGGAATGTCTGAAAAGCAAGGTGACTGATAGAAAAACGCGGAAGCTTGATGACGTCGAAACACGTGCGCGTGCAATGAATCTCGGGCGTGTGTGTTACAGGAAATGCGTACGCATGTACATATCGCTTACACAGATACAATGTTAAAGGTTGTACTTGTTTAGGCCGCAAGTTGCCATTATTGTTATTCTTATTACCATTATTATCATCACCATCGTCATCGTCGTCATCATACGTATTATCATGGTTATTATCACCATCATCATCGAAATTGTCATCATTATCGTCAAAAATCGCAGTAGCTGGCTGATCGTCGTCGTCGTCATCATCATCATCATCATCATCATATTATTATTATTATTATTATTGTTATTATTATTATTATTATAATTATTATAATAATTATTATTATTATTAACATGATTATTATTATTGCTGTTGTTGTTGTTGTTATTATTATTGTCATCATCATCGTCATCATCATCGTCGTCGTCGTCGTCGTCATCATCATCATCATCATCATCATCATCATCATCATCATCATCATCATCATCATCATCATCACTGTTATTATTATCATTATTATTATTATTGTTGTTATTATTATCATTATTATTATTATTGTTATAATTATTACTGTTGTTGTTGCTGTTGCTGTTGTCGTTATCAATACCATCATTGTTGTTGTTGTAAGACAAGCAACGAACTATCAAAAATGTTTATAAACATGTAACAGTTATAATATGAACGTCTTAACAAAGTATAAACGCGATCTGTTATCTTAGATCCTGTCCAGAATGCCATTGCATTTTTTTTCTGCCGCAAAGAACATTTCAATGATGACAATATAATACATGTAGTAACATATGAACAAAACCCATTGAAGTACATTTTGGTAAATTTCTGTAAGAGGTCGGAAAAGGAAAAGATAAAATCAGAAATGAAAAAGTTAGGGAGTAGACTGGAATTGTGCCGTCATGGGATTTATTGAGAAAAAGAGAATGAAATGGTTTGGACGTGTGATCAGAATGCCAATAAACAAATCAACCCGCTGCAAGAGCATTCCATGCAAGAGATTCAAGGTTCCAGGGCAGAGGCATACCAAGGAAGGAGGTGGCTGGATGATGTGAAGGAGGTCCTTGCAACAACACAACCTCTGAACAGCGGAAGTCACGCATTTGTCCTGATCCTTCAGTTGCCTCTCCCTTTGACACCCGTTGCGGGTACCAGAGGAAGAAAGAAGTTAAAAGTAATGTGAGGCATGTGTTATATAAAGAGGGTGATTATCATCATTACTATTATTATTATTATTATTATTATTATTATTATTATTGCTGTTATTGTTATTATTATTATCATCGTTATTGTTATTGTTGTTGTTGTTACTACTACTACTACTACTACTACTACTACTACTACTACTACTACTACTACTACTACTATTACTGCTACTACTACGACTACTACTAATACTATCATCATCGTCATCATCATCATTATTATTATTATGATTATCGTTGTATTATTATCATTAATATTATCACCATAAGTAGTAGTAGTAGTAATAGTAGCAGTAGTAGTTGTAGTAGTATTAATAGTAATAGTAGTAGTGGTGCTGTTATCATCAGCAGCAGCTGCAGTATTATGATTCTTATTATTATTAATAGTAGACTTGTAGTAGTGGTAGTAGCAGAAGCAGCAGCAGCAGTAGTAGTAATTGTGGTGGTGGTGGTATTTTGTTTTTTTTTTTTTTTCATTTTATTTTATCTTATTTTATTTTATTTTTTCATTTTTTTTATTTTTTAAGTAAACGTTCAACCCATTAGCTGTTGAAACCACAAACTGCCACGTCAATTTATTGCAACCGATCTTTGTTTTATAGCCCTAATTTTTATTCTTATAACAAACAGTGCATGAGTTATGAATCCGGTTCTGAATTCAGTTCTGAGTTCTGCTTTTTTTTACACATACACGCGCATGCACACGCACACACGCACATATCCACTTATTGCTCATTGTGCCATTGGCATGTAAGTCAGCAATGAAGGTTGTCCGCTTCTGTCTGTTCTGGTCCAGCCTCTGTATACTACCCTAAGTGTGTTTTAGCGCCTTGAATGACCATTTGATCCCACACTTCATCCACCAACTGCTGATAACTTCCTGCAGGAGGCTGGTGAATAGGGTTAAGTTTTTGCTTTGCTAGCATAGTTGACAATGCAAGATGCTGGTGGGCAGGGTGCAGGAGTCAAAGGGTTAAGATCTCCTACTTCAGTTCACTGCCAGATATTCTTGTTTTTTTTCCTGTCTTAACCCTTTGACTCCCGCACTCTATCCACCAACTGCAAAAACATAGCCCTTTGACTTCCTCACCCTATCCACCAGCTTCACGCAGGAAGCTAGTGGATAGGGTGAGGAGGTCAAAGGGTTAAGTTTTTGCTTTGCCAGCATGGTTGACAATGCAGGATGCTGGTGGACAGGGTGCAGGAGTCAAAGGGTTAAGTCTTCCCTCCTATGGCTAGTGCAGGGCAGTCCGGGTGATGTTGTTCTGTCTTCGGTCGATGTGTCTAACCCATCTCCATCGTTATGTGTCTAACCCATCTCCATCGTTATGTGTCTTACCCATCTCCATCGTTATGTGTCTAATCCATCTCCATCGTTATGTGTCTTACCCATCTCCATCGTTATGTGTCTAATCCATCTCCATCGTTATGTGTCTTACCCATCTCCATCGTTATGTGTCTAATCCATCTCCATCGTTATGTGTCTTACCCATCTCCATCGTTATGTGTCTAATCCATCTCCATCGTTATGTGTCTAATCCATCTCCATCGTTATGTGTCTAACCCATCTCCATCGTTATGTGTCTGACCCATCTCCGTCGTTATGTGTCTAACCCATCTCCGTCGTTATGTGTCTAATCCATCTCCATCGTTATGTGTCTAATCCATCTCCATCGTTATGTGTCTAACCCATCTCCATCGTTATGTGTCTAAACCATCTCCATCGTTATGTGTCTAATCCATCTCCGTCGTTATGTGTCTAATCCATCTCCATCGTTATGTGTCTAACCCATCTCCGTCGTTATATGTGTCCAATCCATCTCCATTGTTATGTTCCGACCCATCTCCATCGTTATGTGTCTAACCCATCTCCATCGTTACGCGTCCAATCCAACTCCGTCGTCTTTGCATGATGATAGTTTCCTTACTCTCCTGATTAAATATTTGGCAAGTAGCTTGTTGGTTGGGGATGGCGAGGAACCAAAAGATTTACATGAGTCTGGCATGGAAGGCATGACAGCTTGGTAAAATCATTTTCTATCATGCTCCAGCATTGTGAGCCCATAAAGTAGGATGGAAAAGGACACAGCTCTGGTACAGTCTCAGCTTGGTGTTTGTGCTGTGCATGGGGGGGGGGGGGGGGACCTCCACACGTTGTTCAGCATTCTGAAGGTATCTGTGTCTTGGCTCAGTTCATATTGCCAAAGGACAGTGTATGCAGATGCTCTCCCACCAAAGACGGTGTATGCAGAGACTGTGCAGCAACATGCAGTCTGCGCTGTGTGATCAGAACAGCGTGCTTACGGGTAGATGAAAGACACGAAACGTTATCAAACACAAAATTAAATAAAAAAAACAAATAGATAAAGAAAAAACCGAACAAACTAAAAACAAACAGGGGGATGGGCTGTTCTTGTTGCTTCTACATTTCTCTTTTGTCATGTCTGTGACGGCCATTTCCACTTCTTTCCCTCCGTGCTTTACCTTCCCAGTTCTTAAGTGAGCGTTAGGTATCCAGTCCCCTCCCCCCCAGTGGAGATGCCGGGGGATCTTTCAGTATAAATACTATCCCCACCCTCTGGAAATTCTGTGCTTGAAATTTCCTCTTTTCTTTTCTGTCACTCTCTTTGTTTCTGCCTTGTTCCTTTCGCTTTCTATCATTTTTTCCTATCATTTTCTGCCTTGCTGGTCCATTCACCTGTACGTGCTCGACAAAGTCTTGCGTACTTTCTCTTAGCATTGATAAATGGGTATATGTATTAGGTGAATTTTTGGCTCTAGGGAGGTGAGATATGCGGAAGGAATTTTACGTAATTCATCTCCGTTTTTATGTATGTTTTGGTATCCTTATGTATGCATATATTTGTATTCAGGTGTGTTTTTAAAATCCCCTGTGCGATAAATCGGACGGAGTGGTCAATGCCGGGGGCATGCCTTCAGATTATGTGCGCGAGTGCATTGATATGTGTACTTAATTTTTTCTTTTCTTTCTGTTGAAGTTTTGTATGTCTTGAATTGGTTATAGCCCAGACATGGCTCTACGCAGCCGGCTGAGCTTTAAACAACAATAACATAATACGGGTGTCCAGTCACTCTGGGAAGATTTGAGACCACACCGATAAAAGCTCACAAGTCATGTTCGAAACCACGTTTCACATGGGAAAACCGATAGGCCTACTGTCCGCCTCTGCTCTATCCAGACCTCAAGTAGAATTGATAATTTCACTTATATAATGCAAATAGTCCCAAGTCAGAAGTATGATCGCTGAACTTAACAGGATTAAAATATGATCAGAACTTTTATTCTCGTTGAACTTTTACAGGAAAAAAATATTATCAGAACTTTCATGCTTGTTGAACTTTATGGAATAAAATATTATCAGAACTGTTATGCTATGCTCGTTGAACTTTTCAGGAATAAAATATTATCAGAACTTTTATGCTATGCTCGTTGAACTTTTCAGGAATAAAATATTATCAGAACTTTTTATGCTATGCTCGTTGAACTTTTCAGGAATGAAATATTATCAGAACTTTTATGCTCGTTGAACTTTACAGGAATAAAGTATTATCAGAACTTTCATGCTCGTTGAACTTTACAGGAATAAAACATTATCAGAACTTTCAATCAAATGAAAGCAGGTCACCGACTAATGACCATAAAATGAAAATAAGAATTAGGAACCATAGTAACATAAGTATTAGGAACCATAGTTAAAAAAAGGAAGTATGAGTAGCAGAGAAGAAAAATGATGTAACCTATACGTCTGCGACTGATACCCCCACAGAACAGCGTAACACTTGACATTTATGTGCGATGCTACGACAGATGAATACTTGCGATCAAAGTTAGGCGGGTACTACGATCAAATTTTACGATGGTATCATGACCTCCGGCCCAGACTGCCATTGAAATACGGATTAGTGGATCCCACATAGCTCACGGGTCCCAGTCGCTCGGTAGGTCTGGGCGTCGGATTCACATGCTAATTGTTGTGGGTTCGAATCCCGGGGTGCGCTACATTAAAACTGACCTCACTGTCCCATCTTAACATCATCGTTGTTCTGGTGGAGTCAGTATAGGATTAGATAAGTCTCCCCTTCCCCCACTTCCCTGGGATGGTTATCCCCGTCGGCCATATCACCCGAGGTGGGTGCCGACGTAAAAACTGAACCAAACCAAAAACCACATAGCTCAGTTGGTTCTTTGACTCCTGCAGGAAGCTGGTGGATAGGGTGAGGAGTCAAAGGGTTAAGTTTTTGTAGTTGGTGGATAGGGTGCAGGGGCCAAAGGGTTAAACCTGGCGTACGCTATATCAAACTGGTCTTCTTACTGCCTATCTTAAAATAATTCAAACTGGTCTTCTTACTGCCTATCTTAAAGTAATTCAAGCTGGTCTTCTTACTGCCTATCTTAAAGCAATTCAAACTGGTCTTCTTGCTGCCTATCTTAAAGCAATTCAAACTGGTCTTCTTACTGCCTACCTTAAAATAATTGTTGTTCCGAGGTCGTCGCCGTGGTTTAGTGGTTATCACAACGGACTACTAGCTGGAAGGTTGTGAGTTCGATTCCCCATCAATCCTGTCGAAATTAATTGTAGGGTTTTTCGGCCCAAATCGGCTCCTACACAGTGTTAAGTCTACTGTGGATTCATTGGGAACACGGACCACATAGTCGAGTCTCAAGCGTTTCACGTATGCGTCTTTGAGAATGTTGTTTAAATCTCCTCACCAACACCGCAGGTGTCTGTATCTCTCAAGCCTGGTTGACGCTAGGATACATTGATATGATAGTAAGCGTAGAGTACAGCCCTGTCATGTACTCTCAATCCTAGATGGAACTCCATAGCATCATAATTATCATTCTCTCCTTCATTATCATCATAGCATTGTAAAA
>JAPXFY010000023.1:31364792-31367292 GCA_030674185.1 Monoplex corrugatus | reverse complement strand
TCGCCATTTCTCGCGCTTCTCCAGGATGTTGAACATATGTGATGATTCAAACTGATCCATACTTTTAGTTTTCTATATAGCTGGATTTTGGTCTTCCACGATATCTACTACCCTCCGTCTTTCATTGAAGTACATCTTTCGTTATGGGGCACCTCTTAAATCTGGCTGCATATCCAGAAAAGATAATTTTCTTCTTCATAATGAAGCTGAAAGTGTTGTTTTTTTCCTACTGCTAGTTCTTCTAGGACATTTTTCTTCGTTCTTTTGTCTTTTCAGCTGGATCCTCAGAGTTCTTATGTGAAACTACATTTCAGCAGTTTTTTAGTATCACTTTTTATTAGTGTCCATCCCTCCTCCCCATAGTTCATAATAGTCTGTACTAGACAAGGTATTAATTTCGTCTTTAACATGTCTCCAATGGACTTTTCTTTACAGACATATTTTAATTTTGACCATTGTTTTTGAGAAATTATAATAGGCACAATCTTATTATAATTTACACATATCACGCCTAAACGAATATTATCCATCAAGGAATTTCACTTACTTTTTGTTAGGCCTGATCGGTTCCTTGATGGATAATATTCGTTTAGGCGTGATATGTGTAAATTATAATAAGATTGTGCCTATTATAATTTCTCAAAAACAATGGTCATAAAATTAAGTAACGCCTATATGGCTGAAACAAGAAAATTCTCAGCATGTTTTAATTTAACATGGCACTAAACAGTCACTATAGACCTGTTTTAACACTACCTTAGTCCTCTTCTCCCACTGGACGAAGCAACAGGGAAGTTTCAGTCTTTTTCTCCTAATTTTGTATTTGGTGTCTGTTTGTTTTTGATCTTATATTCACGCTTGACAAAGGCCAGTTGGCCGAAAATTTGCGCCTGTCTTGTCTGGTTGTATTAAATACGCGTTCTGATACTATTTTCATGTTTCTTCGTGATTCCTTATAGTCCACTGTGTCTACCTGATTGCACAAGGGAGGGAGTGGTGTGAGAGGGGATGGGGGATGTTGAAGGGGGTGGGGGATAGGGGGGGGGAGAGAGAGAGAGGTGTGGAAGTCCGGAGCCGACGCCGGGGCGACAGTCGTAAACCCTGGACCAGTCGATCACCGGCCGCCATCTTGCTTGACACCTAGACACCAAGCTCTCGCGCCTTTTATGGCTCCAGCCCCCTAGCGGGCGGGGGGACGACATCAAAGGAACTTGAGCCTCGCTTTGGCCATAAACCTCAGAGCGCGGCTAAGGTAGCAACGAGGCTGCAAGAGACGCTAACCTCTGTGACTGCGGTCGTGAGCTCTTGGGATCGGGACAGGCCTCCCGTCTCCCAGGTCCGTTGTCAAGGGGGGCATATGGCTTGTGGGCGTCACGAGACGGGTTTGTGAGTGAGGGGGGGGGGGGCAGGGGGCTTGGGAGGTGGGGGGGGGGGAAAGCTTGGGGTTTGGGATTTAGGGGTTGGTGGAGAATGAGGATGAGGATGATGTTGGTGGTTGTGGGGCGTGCAAGAAACACCAACAGCCGAAGGGCTGAGCCATGAGCCCCCCCCTCCTTCCCCCAGGTCCGCAAGGCTTGTGGGCGTGAGCGGATTCGATATGTGTGTGTATGTGTGTGTGTGTGTGTGTGTGTGTGTGTGTGTGTGTGTTCGTGTGTGTTTGTATGTGTTCGTGGTGTGTGTGTGTGTGTGTTTGTGTTCGTGTTTGTGTGAGTATGAGAGAGAGAGTGAATGAGTGTGCATGTGTGTGTAGTGTGTATGTGTGTGTGTGTGAGAGAGAGAGAGACAGAGACAGAGACAGACAGAGAGACACAGAGAGAGATTGTGTGTGTGTGTGTGTGTGTGTGTGTGTGTGTGTGTGTGTGTGTGTGTGTGTGTTGTCAGTGAGTGAGTGTGAGTGAGTGAGTGTATATGTGTGTGTTTGAGTGAGTATATGTATGTCTGTGTGAGTGAGTGTGTGTGTGTGTGTGTGTATGAGAGAGAGAGTGTGTGTGTGTGTATGTGTGTGCGCGCGCGTGCGTGTGTGTGCGTGCGCGCACGCGCGCATGTGTGTGGGTATGTACACACGTGCGCGCAGTAGGGATAGGCAGGGGACAGAACTGGTGGAGAATATGATGGTGATGGTGATGATGTTGGTGGGGACACTTGAGACTCTGGTTGCATATTAAGCTCATGGGTCTGGTCATCGGTCCCTCCAGGTCAGACATAAAGTTTATGGACGTCAGTAGACGGCGTGTGTGTCTTGGGGAAAGGGGGAAGGGGGGAGATGACAAGGACAGGAGAGAGAGAGGATGGGTTGGTGGTGTGGATGATGTATAGGATGATGATGATGATGTTTGAATATTGGAGTCTGTTCACGTGAGGGATTCATGGCATTCAAACAATGCCACATTTGTTCCACCCGGATCCGCCAGCAAATATCTGATAGACTCTCTGAGCTGAACATGTGTAAAACCCTATCCTCTGGGAAAGTCTTGAAATGGGGAGATAGGTGGAAGGAACT
>JAPXFY010000023.1:31334792-31357292 GCA_030674185.1 Monoplex corrugatus | reverse complement strand
GTCCTGATTTCTAGATGCCCCTCTATTGTCATTTCTAAAAAAAATAATAAAAAAAAAATATAAAAAAATATTTCTGTGATGTGCATTACATGTTATGCTGCACATACACTAGAAGATTTATTTCATCAGCTCTCTCTCTCTCTCTCTCTCTCTCTCTCTCTCTCTCTCTCACACACACACACACACACACACACACACACACACACACACACACACGAGAGAGATAGATACAGACAGACAGAGATTAAAAAAAGACCACCAAAGTAATTTTAGATACACACAAACACGTGAGAGATATACAGACAGACAGACAGAGATTAAAAAAAAAAAGACCACCAAAGTAATTTCAGATACACACACAAACACACGCAGAAGTAAATTAAAAAATATTAGAAAATATGAATCGTTTTGACACAACAAAGACACCATACAGGCGGGGGAAAAAAATAAACTGATGTCATCAGTCACGTGGGGGACGGAGGGAAGGGAGTTAATCGTGTGGTGTGAAAACGGCTTATAAAGTGCTCTCTGTGTCACCCGTGACGTTTGACCACGTTTTGCGCCCGGCTTACGTTGAAGGACGGGAGACAACTGTCACCATATTTCATCCCCCAGTGGCGGGCCTTGCTCCTTGCATTTCCCTCTGTCTTGCTTCATGCCGTCACCCACAACACACAGAAACCTTTACAGACAATGGGAGATGATGTGGGAGATTCTTAGAGAGAGAGAGAGAGACACACACACACAGAGACACACACAGAGAGAGAGCAGAGAGAGAGTAGGAAACTCGGAATTTTAATGATTTTAGGCCAACAACCCCTTTCATGGTGAGAAATCATGCGACACACATTTTTGTTCAACAAACAATTAAAAACAAAATGAACCCACATCATTTATGTATATATATATATGTGTGTGTGTGTGTTTGGGGGGGGGGATGTTTGGTAAACTATAAACATTGACATGGACAAATAATGGTTCATGTCTATATGCTAGAAGTACCTCATTTATCTTAAAGGCAGCGACCAGAAACTTCGCCGAGTTAACTGATTCCTGCAGAATAATCATCGATCATTTTGCTGATAAAAACATCTTTAAGCTGTCGTCTTCAGTGATGTCTAAATGATAGGATTGTCTTACCTGATTGTACAGAGGCAATTTAAACAGGAAGTGTATCTCGTTTTCCTGTATATTAGAACAAATTGGACATGAAGTGTTTTCAGTCGTAGGCGAAAAGCGATCTTTGAGAACGTATAACTGGGACACGCACATCCTAAGTTGTGACATAGCATTTGTATATATTTCCCCATACAGTATTTCGATATGCTTTGCTCTTAGAAATCATTATCATCATCAAGTGCCTTGCCGCATGGCGTTGGTTATCATGACCATCCATACGTCTCTATCCCTTGTTGCCGCAAGCACATCTTCCGCCCTCTCTGTCTTCATCCACTCTGCAAGTCCGTTCAATATTTTTCCCCTGGTTCTACCTGGCGCTCTCTCAGAAATGAAGGTTGAAATTCACGATACAGTGAATAGCGTACACTTGTATCTACGTGGTTTCGCTAATTCTGAAAGAAAATTACTGCTTACTTTTTCTTTTCAATTCTTCACCGAATCAGGTTTTTTTTTCATCACACCCAAAAAGTCAAACTTCTTCAAAACCATGTTCACATAATTTTTTTTAGCTTAGTCACAAAAGTTCCATAACTTTTTCATGCATAGCGTGTAACGTTTTGTATGCTTTCTTTCAGAGTACCTGGTCTCTGGCTCTTTCAGTAGTCGAAATTTACATTTTATGCATCTGGTAATAGCAGTTGTCTAGAGAAAAACAAGCTCCAGTTCTCCATACACAATATCACTTATCGTTTTCTTTCTTATTTGTAAAAATATCTTACATGTATGTAGTTGAACTGAGAGAGAAGGGGGAGAGGAGAGAAGAGAGAGAGAGAAAACAGAGAGAAGGAGAGAGAGAGAGGAGAAAAGACAGAGAAAGAGAGAGAGAGAAGAGAGAGAAGAGGAGAGAAAGACAGAGAAAAAGAGGAGAGAGAGAGAGAAAGAGAGAGAGAGAGAGGGAGAGAAAGACAGAGAAAAAGAGGAGAGAGAGAAAGAGAGAGAGGAGAGGGAGAGAAAGACAGAGAAAGAGAAACGGAGAGAGAGAGAAAAGAGAGAGAGGAGAGGGAGAGAAAGACAGAGAAAAAGAGGAGAGAGAGAGGGAGACTGACAGACAGAGAGAAAAGAGAGACAGAGAAAAGACATAGAGAGAGGGAGAGGAGAGACAGACAGACAGAGACAGACAGACAGACAGAGTTCGAAGTCATGACATTAATACCAGCCTGTATAAAGGAACGATAAGAGAGAGAGTCTTTTGAAGAAGGGTCGAGAGTACTAGCATTCTATGCATCTGATACTTTGCCAAAAACGAACAAACAAACAAAAAAACAAACTAGTGAAAACAGGGCAGACTTTGCATCGCTTATTTGGCGTGTGCGACTCTAACCTTGGTACCCATGACTTCCAGACTTAAGCATTCGCGATTCCTCTTGACGATCACATCTTTGGCGTAGATTTGGAACACATCAACCCATAAACAGCATGAGAAAGGCATTTCATTTCTTTTCAATCGTGTATTTATGCCTGGCAACCGAAACAAAGGCATTTAATTTCTTTTTAATCATTGATGAAGTCAACACAGACAAAGGCATTTAATTTCTTTTTAACCATTTGTTAAGACAACGCAGACAAAGATGTTTAATTCTTTTCAATCGTGTATAAAGTCAACCCAAACAAAGGCATTTAATTTATTTTTTTAATCTCGTGTTAAGCCAGCCCGACAAAGGCGTTTAATTTTATTTACTCATTTGTTAGGTCAACCCAGACAAAGGCTTTTAATTTCTTTTCAATCATTTATTAAGTCAACCCAGACAAAGGCATTTAATTTCTTTTCAGTCATTCATTAAAGTCAATCCAGACAAAGGCATTTAATTTCATTCCAATCATTTATTAAGTCAGCCCAGACAGAGGTATTTGATTTCTTTTCAACCATGTATTAAGTCAACTCAGACAAAGGCATTGTTTTTTTTAATCAGTTATTAAGTCAATCCAAACAAAGGCATTTAATTTCTTAGTAATCATTTACTAAGTCAACCCAGAGAAAAGCATTCAATTCCGTTATAATCGTTTATTAAGTCAACTCTGACAAAGAAGTTTAATTTTTTTTAAAACAATTTTTAAGTCAACCCAGACAAAGGCATTTAATTCCTTTTTAATCATTCATTAAGTCAACCCAGACAAAAGCATTTACTTTCCTTTTAACGATTCGTTAAATCAACCCAGACGAAGGTATTTGATTTCTTTTTAATCATTCGTTAAATCAACCCAGACAAAGGTAGTTAATTTCTTTTTAGTCATTCGTTAAGTCAACCAAGACAAAGGCATTTGATTTCTTTTAATCATTTATTAAGTCAACCCAGACAAAGGCATTTAATTTCTTTTTAATTGTGTATTACATCAACCCAGACAAAGGCATTGAATTTCTTTTTAATCATTTATTAAGTCAACCAGACGAAGGCATTTTATTTATGTATAAGCATATACTAAGCCAACCCAGACAAAGGCATTGAATTTCTATTTAATCAATTACTAAGCCAACCCAGACAAAGACATTGAATTTCTTTTTAATCATGTATTAAGTCAACCCGCACAAAGGCATTTAATTTCATTTAAATCAAGTATTAAGCCAACCCAGACAAAGACATTTGATTTCTTTCTAATCTATTAAGTCAACCCAGGCAGAGGCATTTTATTCTTTTGCATCATGTATTAAGTCAACCCAGACAAATGTATTTAATTTCGTTTTAGTCGCATATTAAATCAACCCACACAACGGTGCTCAGTTTCTTTTTAATCATTTATTAAGTCAACCCAAATAAAGGCATTTAATTTCATTTTAATCATTTAACAAGTCAACCCAGACAAAGGCATTTTATTTCTTTTTTTTATCATATATTAAAACCCTTTCACCGCTGATGGCGCCTTTTGGCGACAGTACGGCGGACCGCCGATGTCGCCAAAATGTGACAAGAATAGGGTCCGTTACTCTCTCACTTGCTGCTCTTAATTGTGCTCTTAAATCAGTCCGTTGCATAAACATACTTTATTGTTGCGTAATCCCAAACTCCAAACATTCTTCTTTCTTTTAAAAAAAACAGAAAGCACTTTGGTTGAGAAATAAGAAAGTTACAGTCATTTGAAATCGGTAGGTGCATTTTTCTTGTTGTTTTTTTTCTGTAAAACGGCTGGCGCTGAGGACTTCAACATTCTAGAATCACTGGCGGTGAAGGGGCCGACCCAGACAAAGGCATAAATTTCTTTTTTATCCTTTATTAAATTTTAATCGTTTATTTAGTCAAGCCAGACAAAGACCTTAATTTCTTTTTAATCTGTTAATAAGCCGACCCAGACAAAACCATTTAATTTCTTATTTTTAATCATGTTTTAAGTCAACCCAGACAAAAACATTCAATTTCTTTTTTAATCATCAAGTCAACCAAGGAATGTTCTGAGCTTACCCACTTTATGCTTTGTGGCTGCGTCTATGCTAGCTGAATGGGTAGCGCAAACTGTGTTGGGTTTGAGAAATTCTACATGGGAGATAACTCCGTGATTCTCAAGAGTTATGTTACTTGGTTGATATTTAAAAATTCTCCCTGCTTCCCTCTTTATTTCCTTTGGCAAGACAAAGGCATTTACTTTCTTTTTAATCATGTTTAAGTCAACCCAGACAAAGATGCCCTTAATGACGTATACAAGCAACTGAAGCAACAATTCCGTACACGGCCATAAATACAGACGAAGAAAATGCGAAGAAACCGTTAACCTTATCAGGCGAGAGAGCCTGCACATAAATCACGTTGACCGGTCGAACGCGCAATAAAATGGATTTTTTTTAACTGCTGGGTTGTGATGTAACGTTTAAAACTCGCCTCACTCCTTAATTTAATTTCTGGGGAGGGGAGGGGGCGGTTGTGTACCGGCAGTAAAAGTCTACAGAGACAGAGCGTTCAGTTCAGTCTGCTGCTTGCTGGTACTGTCTGTTGTTCCCTCTGTCTGGACGTCTGGTTCCTTTTGTTCCTGTTCTTTGGGCTCTTATTTATTTATGGTCAGGTGCTGTTTTTGTAAAACTTGTTATGTATGTAGGGATTTCTGGGCTGGTTGTAGAGGTGGTTTTTTTGTTTTTTGTTTTGTTTGTTTGTTTGTTTTTGATTTTGTTCAGTACTCCTTTTTTTGTTAATCTGCACACGAGCGCGCATCATACACATTCACACACATAAATACACACACATATGTACATACCTGCATGTATACATACATATATACATACATGTACATACATACATACATACATATACGTACATATATCTATGTGTATTTGTATATGTATATGTGTATGTGTGTATGTATATATATATATAATATAATGTATATATGTACACACACACACACACACACACACACACACACAACACACATATATATATATATATATATATATATACGCCAGACGCACACACACATACGCACACACACACACACACACACACACACACACACACACACACACACACACACACACACACACACACACACACACACAACACACACAAACACTCTCTCTCTCTGTCTCTTCTGTCTCTGTCTCTCTGTTCTCTCTTGTCTCTCTCTCTCTCTCTCTCTCTCTCTTCTCTCTCTCTCTCTCTCCTCTGTCTCTCTCGTCCTCTGTCCACATGTTCAGCAGGACCGCACACAGAATTTAAAAGACCACATAATCTGTACAGTCGAAAGAGGAGCGGAAGGGGGGATGCGGGAAGGAAAGGGACAAGATACATAAGTATGATGAAAAAGAAAGGGGAGGTTGAGGGAGGGAAGGATACATATGAGAAGAGAGGGGGGGAGGAGTGGTGGGGGAAGGGATCGTAAATAACCAGCCTATGTGGAAACCAGCAGTCTTTCACTACTACCCCCATTCCCAACCTCGTCTCTCCACCCCCAACCCCTCTCCCTCCGTCTCCACTTCCTCTACCCCCCCCCCTCTCTCTCTGTCTGTCTGTCTCTGTGTCTGTCTGTCAGTCTGTCTGTCTGTCTGTCTGTCTCTCTCTCTGTTTCTCTCTCTCTCTCTGTCTCTGTCTGTCTGTCTGTCGTCTCTCTTTCTCTGTGTCTCTCTCTCTCTTCTCTCTCTCTCTCTCTCCCTCCCTCTCTGCTTTCCTCCTGTCTCTCTCTCTCTCTGTCTCTCGTCTCTCTGTCTCTCTGTGTCTCTCTGTGTCTCTGTCTATGTCTGTCTGTCTCTCCCTGTCTCTCTCTGTCTCTCTCTCTGTCTCTCTCTGTCCTCTCTCTGTCTCTCTCTGTCCTCTCTCTGTCTCTTCTCTCTCTCATGTCCCTCTGTCTCTGTGTGTGTCTCTCTCTGTCTGTCTGTCTCTCCCCCCCCCCCTCTCTCTCTCTCTGTCCCTCTCTGTCCCTCTCTCTCTCTGTCTAACTCTCTCTCTGTGTCTGTTTTCTCTCTCTCTCTGTTTTCTCTCTCTCTCTCTCTCTCTGTGTGTTCTCTCTCTCTGTCTCTGTCTCTCTCCCCCTTCTCTCTCTCCCTCTCTGTCTTCCTCCCACCTCATCTCTCCCACCCCCAACCATCTCCTCCACCCCAACCACCTCACCCACCCCCGGGGACTGGCGGGCAGAGGTACAGTGTCAGGGGAATCATATTTACTGGCCATTGTCTTGACAGTGCTCCTCACGCCTCTGTCTCCTTGCTGCTTCCTTTCTTTATATCCCCCTCCTTCCCCCCCCTCCCCGTGACTGTCCGGGCCGTTCGGTGCATGTTACCCCCCCCACCCTACCTCTCTACCCCTTCCCCCACCCACCCCCCATATCTTCACTACCATGCAGACTTACAGACAGACAGACTGACAGAATCACGGACGGACGGACATATAGACACCAGTCGCCGGGGAGTTGGAGTTTTAGAGTTTTGAAGAAGACGGGATTCATTGCGCTCGGAAAAATCCATATGTGCTCCGTGCAAATCTGCCAGCAATTGTCTGGCAGACTCCCTTAGCCTGCGCAAAACCCTATGCGTTGGCAAGGTCTTAACGTGGTAGGGGGGGGGGAGCTTCTGAAACACTAAGCTGACACCACCAGAATGATGGAAATTTTAAGATGGACAACGAACGGGTCAGGTTTTAACGTTGCAGGTTGGGATTAGATATCAGAAATGTCAGATCTTTTGACGAAGTGGTTACAGACCAAAAGACTAGCGACTAGGAAACTGGGGCTTCGAATTTCGAGTTTTCAGCTTCAGTTTCTCAAGATAGTGTCTCCGTGCTCGGAATGAATTCCGTATGCACTGTCGCCACTGATGACATGTGATGGAAAAAATCCAAAACTGATCATGGCACGCTAAACTCTGGGAAGGAGCCAATGGGAGCCGAAAAATCCCACAGTGACTTTTGAAAGGATTGATGGTGATTGGAACCACAACCTTTCCAGGTGGTTGTATTAATCACTTCATCAGGCGACTGGTTCCTAGCATAAACTTACCACACTATCATCCTGTACAGACATAATATAGAAACCTCCTCCCCTCCTCCCCCCCCAAAAAAAATCAATACGATACATAGCCTCACCTGCTCATTAACTAAATCTCGTCAGACCGAATTACTAATGTCCTTTTAACCCTTTGATTCCCGCACGTTATCCACCAACTGCAAAACTTAACCTTTTGACTCCCCCACCCTATCCACCAGCTTCCTGCAGGAAGCTGGTGAATAGGGTGAGGGAGTCAAAGGGTTAAGTTTTGTTTTGCCAGTATGGTTGATAATGAAGGATGCTGGTGGAGAAGGTGCGGGATCAAATGGTTAAAGGTAGGAAGGAAAGAATCATCTAATGACCGTTCAACAATCGTGATTTTCGACAAAAGAAGAAAAAGATTTTTTTAAAAAATAATAATAATAATAAAAAGGGAGAGGTGAATTTGAAGGGACGAAGGGAACAATTAATTCAGAAAACAATGTATAACACTTAGATAACAGCGTCAAAAAAATAACATATAACAATTAAATAACATTTCATAAGAATCCGCCAACAGGGGACCTGAGAATTAACTAGACAATTAGAAAAATGTCATTGTTTTTGTTGTCGAGGATATCGCTGATGTCAGGTCACGAAAAAAGCGAAATTTCTGTTTCCGTAACTCTGCTAGTAAGATAAGACATTCAAAAAACAGATGGTAGATGATAATGGGTTTTAAACAAATACGTGCCTTTGTAAAGCTATCCAGCTCCAACGCAGTGTTAGAGGGCATTGTGAAAGGACGCGGGATAGCCACGTCGAGTGTCATCCGTTTTGATCATCAATGCTAGTCCATTTTAAGAACACCGCAGACGTCCGTGCCTCCGGGCCTGGTTGACGCCAGAACACGTTATGAAAGGAAGTGCAGAGTACAGCCCTGTCACGCAGCCTCAGTACACAATGGAATTCTGTTACATCGTCACCGTCATCCTCATTTTCCTGAGTCTTGTTTTATATTATATGCGATGTGTTGCTGGCAACAATTTGAATGATACTATTTTGATATTTTTATTTTATGGGCAGTTGAGAAATCAGAGCACCCAGCCACAACAAGAAAGCTGGACAGAAAAATAGCACCAGGTAGATCTCGGAGAAAAAATCGGACGAACTTGCAGAATGGATGAAGACAGAAATGGTGGGAGATGTATTTGCAGCGATAAAAGATAGAATCATACTGAGGGCCAAGACCGCGAACGCCATTCAGCAGGGTACATGATGATGACAATGATATGTCTCATTAATGAAACAGAACAGCAATATTTAAAACATTTCACTAATACTACGACTATCAAATGGAGTCAGTCTTCTTTCGTCAATTTCATTTCGCGTTCCAAGCAGTTTTCACGTGTTCCAGTCTCCGTCTTAATTATGCCTGGCGATCTTTTCGCGCGTGTATGTGAGTATTGTGGTCGTAAATGAACACTACGGTGATATTATGCAAACTTCTCCCCCCCGAGCCCATCCACCTATTCATACCCCCCCCCCACACACACACAACACACACCTTCGTGCATGCAATCTTCCCCCTATTTTTCGCGTCCCCGCTCAAATATTATATTATCTAAGCTGTCTTGTTTGTTTTTTGAAACGTTGTTGGTTTCAAGGCAGTATTGTTCGCGCCGAAAATATGTTATCCGTGTTATCTTTGTTCGCGCCGAAAATATGATATTATCGATGTTATCTTGTTTGTTATTGGAATGTTACTGGGTTTAGAGGTGGCATTTTTCGAGATTTTAAGCGCTTAGGGTTCTTGTGAGATGAAGCGCTGTACAAGTATGCATTACTAATATTATTATTATTATATTAGTTTTATCAGCAGGCTTGGTTTGAACAGTCCAATGGAATGGTCAACGCCAGAGGCATGTCTTAGAGCATGCGCGCGAATGGATTGATATGTGTACACAACTTTCTTTTCTGTTGTTTTTTTCCCTGTTGAATTCTTGTACGTCTTGAAGCGGTTATAGCCCTGATCTATCTATACTATCTATCTATCTATCTATCTATCTACATCTATCTATCTATCTATCTATCTATCTATCTATCTAATTTTATATATATGTATACATTATATACACAAACGCTTACACACAAACACACACACGCGCGCGCGCACAGACAGAGAGAGAGAGAGAGAGAGAGTGTGTGTTGTGTGTGTGTGTGTGTGTGTGTGTGTGTGTGTGTGTGTGTGTGTGTGTGTGTGTGTGTGTGTTACGGAAACATACATCTTCAGGAGTATCTTTGAGCATGTGAACATTATAAAAATTTCCTGTTGTATTTTTCTCGATGATGGAAATTTTTTATCCAGATTTCATTTCGGCAAGAACGACAAAGAGAAATGTGGCTTCAGTTTCCAGTTCCCCAAGATGGTATCTCCGCGCTCGGAATAAATTCCTTATGCGCTGACTCTGCAAATACCATATAATGGGAGAAAACCCAAAATGATTACGGCATAAGCTTTAATCCTGCGCTTAAACTCTAACCACGATCCTGCTCTGTTTATGAGGCGAGAATATGTGAAACAGTTTAAAACAAATGAGCAAGAATACATGTATAGGTTAAAAAAAAATAATGAGCAAGAATACATGTAAAGGTTAAAAAAATAATGAGCAAGAATACATGTAAAGGTTACAAAAAATAATGAGCAAGAATACATGTAAAGGTTACAAAAATAGTGAGCAAGAATACATGTAAAGGTTAAAAAAAATAATGAGCAAGAATACATGTAAAGGTTAAAAAAAATAATGAGCAAGAATACATGTAAAGGTTAAAAAAAAATAATGAGCAAGAATACATGTAAAGGTTACAAAAAATTGAGCAAGAATACATTAAAGGTACAAAAAAATGGCAGAATACATGTAAAGGTTTACAAAAAATAGTGAGCAAGAATACATGTAAAGGTTAAAAAAAAATGATGAGCAAGAATAATGTAAAGGTTACAAAAATAATGAGCAAGAATACATGTAAAAGTTAAAAAAAATGAGCAAGAATACATGTAAAGGTTAAAAAAAAATAATGAGCAGAATACATGTAAAGGTTAAAAAAATGAGCAGAATACATGTAAAGGTTTGAAACAAATGAGCAAGAATACATGTAAAGGTTTAAACAAATGAGCAAGAATACATGTAAAGGTTTAAACAAATGAGCAAGAATACATGTAAAGGTTTAAAACAAATGAGCAAGAATACATGTAAAGTTTAAAAAAATGAGAAGAATACATGTAAAGTTTAAAACAAATGAGCAAGAATACATGTAAAGTTTAAAACAAATGAGCAAGAATACATGTAAAAGTTTAAAACAATGAGCAAGAATACATGTAAAGTTTAAACAAATGAGCAAGAATACATGTAAAGTTTAAAACAGAATAAGAAGAATACATGTAAAGGTTTAAAACAAATAAGAAGAATACATTAAAAGGTTTAAAACAAATGAGCAAGAATACATGTAAAGGTTTAAACAAATGAGCAAGAATACATGTAAGGTTTAAAACAAATGAGCAAGAATACATGAAAGGTTTAAAACAAATGAGCAAAATACTGAATAAGTTTAAAACAAAATAGCGAGAATGCATGAACAGTTTAAAACAAATAAGCAATGATACCTGAAAAGTTTAAAACAAATAAGTAGAAACAAATAAATCGATACGTGAATATGTAAGTAAACAAGTGAAATGATTAAATGAATATATGAATGAGTAAGGAAATATATAATAAAGAAAGAAAGGAAGGAAGAAAGAAAGAAAGAAAGATATAACCAATATCAGCATTATTAGTATGCTGTTAGTACTTTGATAATAGAATAGAAATGAATTAATAAGTAACAGCAGTACGATTAGTCTGGCGTAAGTACCTAGAATAATATTGAAATATAAATAAGTGAATGAATGAATAACAAATACGTAATGAATACATATACATATATAAGTATATACAAAACAGTAAGCCGTTCGTACCTAGATTTGTAATAAAATAGAAACATGTAACTAAACAAACACATAGATGAATAAATGAGTAGAGAAATGAACAGACGAATAAATGAAATGAATGAATGAATGAATGAATGAATAATAACGGTACTATTAGTACGTCGCTAGTACCCGAATTGATAATAAGATCGAAATAAATTGATAAATAAACGAACGAATAAATGCCTAAATAAACAGATAATAGTAATGCATTTAATGTGTTGTTAGTACTAGAATGATAATAAGATAGAAACAAAGAAATAAACAAATGAATAATAGTAGATAACACATATACATTTCTATAAACAAAGAAATAACAATGATAAATAAGTAGATACACTATACATTTCCTATAAAAAGAATAACAAATGAATAATAGTAGATAACAGCACATACATTCCTAAAAAAGAATAAACAATGATAATAAGTAATAACAGCACTATACATTTCTATGTCGTAGTACCAGATGATAAAAAAAATGTTTATATGGAATCAGTGTTTGGAAAGGAGGAGGGAACTATTTAAAAAGTAAATGTTGCTACTATAATTAAGTAATCTTTTGGATATAAAGGGTATATGAAATTTACTGGCTACCTTTATTCTATAGTTCCTTTGCTGCCGAATTACGTGTAAGAAAGGCAAAATGACCGCAGAAAATGTTTGCTACTATTGAGTAGTCTTGTCGTTGTTAACGACATATGATATTATTGAGTGGTCACGGATATTTTGTTTGTTTGTTTGTTTTGTTTTTTTTTTTTTTTTGTTTTTGTTTCGTTTTGTTTTGTTTTCAGCTAGGGTGTGAAGAACAAGATTGACCGCTAATTTCTAACTTTTCCGAGTCTCTGATACATATTAGAAAACAACTATGACTGTTTTTTTCAGATATTAACAACAATTGAAAGTCGTTGTTATTCTGAAATTTCTTTTGGTTAGAGCGACGTGAAAGTACTACTATTCAGCATTTCCCACTATATGTTAACGACATTTTAAAACGCTGCAGTTTTGTGATATTTTCAGGTCTTAGAAATTCAGAAATGGTAAGTCTTTACGGGTATTAACAACAATATAAAAGTTATCGCTAGTTTTGTCATTTCTTTTGGTCGTAGAGACATAAAAAATACTACTGTTCAGTATTTCCCACCATATGTTAACGACATTTTAGAATGCTGCCGTTTTGTAATATTTTCAGGTCTTAGAGATTCAGAAATGGTATAATCTTTTCAGGTATGAAGAACAATATAAAAGTTATTGCTAGTCTTGTAATTTCTTTTGGTCGTAGAGACGTAAAAAATACTACTATTCAGTATTTTCCCCCATGAGTTATCGATACTTTAAAATGCTCCGTTTTGTGATATTTTCAGGTCCTAGAGATTCAGAGAAAAAAGTAAATGGCATGCTAAAAAGCATTGTTATCTATTATTGTAATTTTCCCAGTATTGACCACATATCAATGAAAATACCGCTTTTTTCCTTCCATATATTAACAGCGTATCAAAATGTTTCGACTCCTTAATCTTTCTGCTGTCAGAAACATATAACAAATGATAGTTTCTTTATAATGCTACACATTCAGTTATTAATAAAGGAATAAAATGCTGCTTTTTAAAAAAAATTGTAGGTTAAGACAACGGCTGTTTTGTCGTGTGTACAGGTATTAACGACATATCAGAATACTGCTGTTTTATATTATTTTTACATATTCCCGACAAACAAAAATTCTACTAATCATTGAACGCGTTAATAATGTGATAACGATAATCGCTAATTTGTTTTTACGGTATGACAAACATAATTTTAAACAATCACTGGTAGTATATTATCTTTTCCTGTTGTAAAAATAAACAAATGACTATTGTTTTGTAATCTGTTGATGCATCAACGACTTTAGATAAATAGAAAAGAAGAAGACAAAGAATAAATAATTAAATAAATGAATAAATAAAAGAATAAATGAATGAATGAATAATACATGAATAAATAAATGAATAACTGAATGAATGATTGAATGAATGAATATAAAACAACCTTTTTTTTTTTCCAGAAATTCTCTCTGTCTCTCTCTCTCTTTTTTTTTTTTTTTTTATTGTTTTACAGTGCTCGTTGTCACTTAACAACACCAAACACATTAAAACTTATGAAACACTTGTGTTGTAATGTTCCAGACGTGCAGCAGTCCATTCACCTGCCCTCCACCTCCATAGCGCCAACCACGGTGACCTTGAGAAAGCGCCGACGACCTTACTCCAAGTTCCAGATCGCGGAGCTGGAGAGGGAGTACACCAGCTCCACCTATATCTCCAAATCCCGCCGCTGGGAACTGTCGCAGCTCATCAACCTCTCGGAGCGCCAGATCAAGATCTGGTTCCAGAACCGCCGGATAAAAGCCAAGAAGCTGCAGAAGCGGGAGGAGATGAGCAGCCCCCAGTCCGCCATGTCCGCCGGCAGCACCGGAAGCGGAAGTATGACCGGTGTCGGCGTACTCCAGCAGCAGGGTCACGTGACCGTGTCTCACCAGCCCCCGCCCCAGCACGCGCAGCTTCAAGGGGTGAACGGGTCGTGAAGGTTTTTGGGGGGTGTGGGTCGGTGTGAACGAGTGTTGAATCTTTTTTTGTTGTCTTCGGTGTGAAGTAAGGCATCTTGACTGAGGGCTGGGAGCCGCTGTTTAAGATGCGTGTCAGCGCCGATGTTAATTAAAAAAAACCAAAGGAAGGCATGACGGGACGGTTCCAGAGTGACGCTTCGTCCGTTTTTCTCCTGTCGGATGACAAGAGGATCTCCTCTCAGATGTTCTCCCGTCGTTGATTTGATTCGGAAGAGAAAGCTGCTGCAGATGTGTTAAAGGTAGCTCTTCCTGCATGATGCAACACCGAGATTGAATTGTAAAGCAAAATAAAAATTGATAGACCCAATGCTGAATGATGGACGAAGGCGAATATGATTTATTGAACAGATTTCGGTGATGACTGAAATGTGGTGTCACTGATTTGGCCAAGGTTCATGTCGCTTGACTGGCAGCATGTGTTCTCTTGTCATTCATTATTCTCCCATTGTTTTATCTTGTTTTCTCTTCTCCTTTGGAGTTTTTTTTAAAGTGGAGGTTCGTTCAGAGATATCTGACATTGACAGGGACAGATATCTTGGATGACTGTTCTTGTTTCACAATGACAAAAGGCAGGAGAAACTTCATCTAAGACAGATATCTTGGATGACGGTCTGTTTTTCAGTGACTAAAGACAGGAGAAACGTCATCTAATGTCTGCCTGTTTCTTCTGCGAGTTTGGTGTTTTTATTTTATGTTTTATTGATGAGGCTATTTATCTGTTTATATTTTAGTGATGGGATTATTTATCTGTTCATATTTTAGTGGTGGGTATTTATTTGTTTATATTTTAGCTATGGAGTTATTTATTTAATTCCTTTGTTATGTGAAGACTATGCTGGGACTATTTATTTATCTCCTTTGTTACGTGAAGGCTGTGCTTTGTGCTACGACGAACGAGCCTGAATGAAGACATCAGCCGAAGTGAAGTGACCCCCCCCCCCCCCCAGTCCCTTATCTTCGACAGTCTTAAAACATTCGTTGGACAGTGAAAGAAGATTTGTTGCTGGGTGGGGAAAAACAATATTTGCAGCTGTGCAACAGAATGATGTCCAAGAATTGTCTTCGAGTATCTTCTGTTGTTAGTGAGACAGAAGAACGACGTGGGATGCAACCGAACGATGTCCAAGAATTGTCTTTGAGTACCTTCTGTTTTTAGTGAGACAGAAGATCCAAAATGGGATCCAAACAGATCAAGGGTTCGAGTTACGGTTTCAGTTCTCACGCAATGTTAGGATTCAGCGAACCTTCACTGGAAAGACATCCGTTTTTTGTTGTTGTTTTTTTTTTTCTTTTTAACAAACCAAAAATTGTATATTCTGGTACGAATGTTCCAAAGTGTAGTGGTTTCCTCGTTCGACGGTGTGGAGTGTGCTGTATGGCCAAAGGCCTGACCATCTCTCGGAGCATAGAGTTCAGGATGTATGGAAGGAATCTGACCATCTCTCAGAGCATGGAGTTCAGGATGTCTTGAAGGAATCTGACCATCTCTCAGAACATGGAGTTCAGGATGTCTTGAAGGAATCTGACCATCTCTCAGAGCATGGAGTTCAGGATGTATGGAAGGAATCTGACCATCTCTCAGAACATGGAGTTCAGGATGTCTTGAAGGAATCTGACCATCTCTCAGAGCATGGAGTTCAGGATGTCTTGAAGGAATCTGACCATCTCTCAGAGCATGGAGTTCAGGATGTTTGAAGGACACAGAGAGGAGATTCTTGTGAAGGACACTAGTTCAGAGTGCCGTAGAATCCAACCTCAGTCAGTGAGTCTGTTAGAGAACACACAACACAAAGGTGGACGTGTGGCCCAGTGATAAAAGCACCCGCCTGGCAAAAAGAGAAAGCCCTGGGTTCGAATCTCAGTTGAAAAAATGATTTTTTTTCTCTCCAGTCGCTAAGCCTTGACTGATGATACAAGTGCTGGTCCTTTTCGCAGAAGACACTTTACATGTGCAGAAGACCGAACATATGACAGCAAAGACGTTGCTCCCTGGTAAAATTGTATAAACAGTTTAAACCAAATGAGCAAACAAAAATACTCGCAGAGAAAAAAAAACAAAAAACAAATGGCGCTTCTCTGTGGCGACGCAGTCTCCCAGCTATAGCAGTCCGCCTTGCAATTCGTCCAGTGGGTATGTAAAAACCCAGTATTTTGTCTTTGATGATAAAATGTGTACGAAATGAGATGCGTATGCCCTCCAAGAATGACTCAATAATGTATTGAATTAAAAAGAAATTAAATTTGAGTGTATCGCCACGTTGTTGGAAAAGAAAAAGAAATGACAAAAGTGTGTGAACTCTTCTTGTTAAACGTGTGGTCTTCAGCCACTGAATAACATTTACGATTCTTTGGAATAAATGGCAAGAAAACCTATTGGATTGTTACTCTATGACGTCTGAGTGTAAAATACAACCCGACTTGAAGCCCTTGAGTCCTTCCTTCTCTGAACTTCTTGATTCCATCATGCTCAAAACTTCTTAAGTCCTTCGTGCTCAGAGCTTCTTGAGTCCATCTTGCTCAAAACTTCTTGAGTACTTCGTGCTCAGAGCTTCTTGAGTCCATCATGCTCAAAACTTCTTGAGTTCTCACTCTCAGAACTTCATGAGAGCGTCATTTTCAGAGCTTCTTGAGTCTGCCATGCTCAGAACGTCTTGAGAGTGCTATGCTCAGAGCTTCTTGAGTCTGTCATGCTCAGAGCTTCTTTAGTCTGCCATGCTAAGAGCTTCTTGAGTTTGTCATGCTCAGAGCTTCTTCAGTTTGTCATGCTCAGAGTTTCTTGAGCTTGTCATGCTCAGAACTTTTTGAGTCTGCCATGCTCAAAGTTTCTTGAGTCCTTTGTGCTCAGAGCTTTTTGAGTCCGCCATGGTCAGAACTTATCGAGTCCTTCGTGCTCAGAGCTTTTTGAGTCCGCTGTGCTCAGATTTAACAGACTGATTTTTGTAATGATGGACTAATCAGTTGTGCGAATGAGGATTTTATTATTTGTTTTAATTTGTAATTTTATTTTTCATGGCCAAAGTCATGTTTTTAAATATTGGACGGACAGAAGATGCAGACTTAGACGTTCCATATACATGTACTATGTTGTAATAACATAAGTATAGTCTAGAAAATCCTCAGTGATTGATGATCAGCATGGTCTAGAAAAACCTTAACAACTGGCATCAGAACGGTCTAGAAAACGTCAGTGACTGATGCCAGTACAGCCTGGAAAAGAAAACCTCAGCAACTGACGTCAGTAGTGTCTAAAAAGCCTCAATGAGTGATATCGTTGCAGTTTGAAAATCCTCTGTGACTGACATAAATACAGTCTAGAAAAAAATTTCAACAACTGACGTCAGCACAGACTAGAAAAATCTCGACGTCTGACTCAGTGCAGTTGTAAAAAAGCAACTCAATTACTGATGTCAAGTATCGTGTGAAAGTTTAAAAAAAAAACAAACTCAACGATTGACGTCAATACAGTCAAAAAAACCTCACTGACAATATTTTCAAATGACCTCAGCCAATGAAAATGTACGATAACTGCAGGAGTAGCTCACTCTCCTCACTCCACCGTAATCCGTCTGATTTATCTCCCCTCTCGCTTCTAAGTCCTCTCTGACGAGCTGCGTCTCTCTTGGTCGGAGATAAAATACCAAGAGATGCTTCTGTATGCTGCCAAGACAGAAATATGTATGGAGAATATCTGGCATCTCCTGTGTGAGTACTGCGTCTCTCTATTGGTTGGGGATAATTGTTTTACGATGTGTGTTCCCTTGTGTTTGCCAATAATTATAGAGAAATATGTGAGGACGTCCCTCGCCATTTTGGTTCATGAACTGTGTGTTTGTATTTCTTTAAGACAGCAGTTGAGAGCTGGTTTATCATGCTGCCAAGATGTGAGAGAGTCTCTTGCTTGTCCTGTCCACGAAATGCGTCTCTCTATATCTTGGGAGATAATAGTTTTTAAGAAACGCTTCCTTGTGTTGCCAAAGTAGAAAAATATGTGAGGAAGTCTCTTTGTTTGTCAAGTGTACGAGCTGCGCATCTCTATAGATGGGAGGTAACTGTGAAAAGATGGCTGCGAAGACAAGATTTATGAGAAGGGGAAGTATCCCGCCCTCTCTCCTGCGTACGAATTCTTGCGTCTCTTTTGTTGGGAGATAATTGTTAAAAAGCTTGGTTCGTTCATGCTGCCAAGCTAGGAACGCATGAGGATATCTT
This sequence comes from Monoplex corrugatus, assembly GCA_030674185.1. Classification (NCBI taxonomy): domain Eukaryota; kingdom Metazoa; phylum Mollusca; class Gastropoda; order Littorinimorpha; family Ranellidae; genus Monoplex; species Monoplex corrugatus. Next base: position 31,338,906 of record JAPXFY010000023.1, on the reverse strand, counting down.
CTCGCTTCTCCAGTTTACAGACTGCCTCTCTCTGTATTTGCTTAAATATGGTCGTTTCAAGAGATGCTTCCTTACGTTGCCAAGATAGAAATGATGATGAATGAAAAGATAGTCGTTTCAAGAGTTGCTTCCTTATGTTGCCAAGGTAGAACTGATGATGATGATGAATGATTTGATTATATGTGAAGAAGCGCACCAAACCTGCTGATAAGTTAAGTATGATGTGGTTATTGTTCTTGACCAAAGACGCTGTGGTTGTTTCGCTTTATCAGTAAACCGCTGGACATGGTTGTGTCGGCCAGGTCCAGCAGCGTGTCGCTTTCTTTAACCCCTTATCTTCCATTACATTCGACTCTCTGTTATGTTGTGTTGTATTTGTATGTTTATTTATTTATTATTTTTTATTCATTTTTTTAAATTTATGTATTTTCAGTGTATTTATTTTAATCTATTTATAATTATTTTCATTTCTTTCTTTCATGTATTCATTTAGGCTATTTTATGCATTTCTTCATTTACCCATTTAGTCAGGTATTTACGTATTTATTTATTTATTTATTTATTCACTCGTTTATTTAGCTATTTGATTATTTGTTTGTTTATTTAGACTGCAATTTTGTGTGACCCCTTTTTTGTTGGTGTGTCAGGTTCCAATCGAACATTTAAAGTACAACAATGGCAATAACAATAACAAAACGATAACCATGACAATGATATTAACAAATTACAGTGATATCAATGATCGTAACAGTAACCAATTACAATGATATCGATTAAGGCGCACATCCACTATTTTTTTTTCTTTCTCTTTTTTATTTGTTTTTTGTTTTGTTTTTTTTTAGCGTTGTAAGTTGTTTTTTTCGGATGCGTATCTGTGCGTTTTTTGTTTTGTTTTTTGTACACAATTAAACGTACAAGTGGTATATTCCTGCGCAGTCTGCTTGCTCCGTATCTACACGAATGAGGTTCAGGTTCTAACAGGTATATAGGTATACACACATGTTGACCTGGTAAATCAGGGGAAAATTTTCCTCCTTTTTCCCACCAGGTGGGAACTGCTCCAGCAGGATCGAACCCAGACTCTCCGAGTGAAAGTTCGACAACTTATACGCTTGACTGTCGGTTCTGGATCACTTCTTTATTTCTTTGTTTTTGTTTGGTTGTTAAGAACATAGTCTTTGTTTTATGAGTGTTTAAGATTAACTGATTCATTTGTTTGTTTATTGGTTTGTTTGTTTGTTTGTTTGTTTACTTATCTGTTTGTTTTAGTTTGGTTCTTAAAAACACGATCTTTATTTTGTGACTGTTTAAGAGTTAGTTAGTTAGTTAGTTAGTTAGTTAGTTAGTTAGTTAGTTAGTTAGTAGTGTATTTATTTATTTGTTTTTATTTGTTTGCTTGTTTGTTTTTGTTTGGTTTTTAAGAACACAATCTTTGTTTTGTCACTGTTCAAGAGTTAGTTGTTTAGTTGGTTAGTTAGTTAGTTTGTTAGTATTTATTTATTTATTTATTATTTTATTTTATTTGTTTGCTCAGCCATTTATTCGTTGTAGCACAAAGTGCGTGGACACAAAAAAAGTTATCGTTATTTTTTCCTTGTGAATATCTGCAGCTATAAAGTTTTGGCATTTATTATTAAAGCTTGCACTCACTACCTTCAGTGGTCATGTGTGCGGCGATCGGTGATGACATAAAGGCCCAAGGCCCTATCAATGGACTCATCATCAGACATTGTCTTGTCCTGTGGTTTGCTGATGTTTCAGTTTCAGTTTCAATTTCTCAAAAAGACCTCTCCGCGCTCGGAATGAATTCCATATGCACTAACGTCACAGGTGCCGTGTGTATGGGGAAGATCCAGAATTATCACGGCACAACGCCTTAAGCCTGCGCATAAACCCAGGAGCTAGCCAGGTCGTGAGGTCCTTGCCTTGTTAATGATGGCCATTGACTGAAATGCTAGAATGACGGAGGTGTGATCACAACAATTGTTACTGCACAAAGCTCCGAAGACGGAACCACTTGAGGGTGTTGTTAGAATGAATATTATGTTCGTTATGTTTTAAACCAAAAAAACAAAGAAAATGCACATGTTGAAGTATTTCCGAGTTCCAAATGAAAAAAAAAAAACTCATGGTCGGAAGCTTTTTATTTTTCATGAAAAACAAAAGCAAATGCACAAAATATTAAATACTGGCGTTATGGAGTTCGAATCTTCATGAATTTGCAAGCCTTTTTTCTTTTTTATATAGTTGTACCAAAAACGAAGTGAACGTACATTTTGAAGTACCATGGAGTTCCATTGCTAAGACATAGTTCGTCTATGGAAAGTTTTTTTTAACAGAAAAACAAAGGAGAAAAAAAGGAAGTTTTGAAGTAAGACGAGTTCCAATGCAAAAATTCAACTTCATCTGGTTGTAAGCTTTTATTTCCTAGACGAAGTACAAAGTGCATAGTTAAAGTATTATTGAGTTGCAATGCAAAGACGGATGTTTTATGTGGTTGCCAGCTACATTTCAATGAACACAAAGGACGAAAAAATGGAAATTGTGAAGTATTATGGAGTTCTAATGCAAAAACCACTTATCTGGTCGTAAGCTTTTTTCTAAATGAAAAAAAAAGTGCATATGTCAAAGTATTACTGAGTTGCAGTGGAAAGACTGATGTTTGTATGTTGTCAGCCATATTTCAATGAACATTAAGGAAGAAAAAGAGAAATTGTGAAGTATTATGGAGTTCTAATGCAAAAATTCAGCATCGTCTGATGAGCGGAAGCTTTTTTTCCTAAACGAAAAAACAAAATGCATGTATTAAAGTATAACTGAGTTGCAATGCAAAGACTGAAGTTTATGTGGTTGTTAGCCACATTTCAATGAACGCAAAGGAAGGGGAAAGGAAATTGTGAAGTATGATGGAGTTCTAATGCAAAAATTCAACTTCATCTGGTCGTAAGCTTTTTTTTCTAAACGAAAAACAATGAGCATATGTTAAAGTATTACTACGCTGCAATGCAAAGACTGATGTTTATGTGGTTGTTAGCCACATTTCAATAAACACAAAGGAAGAAAAAAAAGGTAATTATGAAGTATTATGGAGTTATAATGCAAAAAATCAACATCGTCTGATCAGCGGAAAGCTTTTTTTTTAAACGAAAACCAAAGTGCATGTGTTAAAGTATTACTGAGTTGCAATGCAAAGACTGATGTTTATGTGGTTTTTAGCCACATTTCAATGAACACAAAGGAAGAAAAAGAGAATTGTGAAGTATTATGGAGTTCTTGTGCAAAAACTCAAACTAACCTCGTCTTAAGTTTTCTCCTTTTTTTTCAAAACAAAGTGCACACTTTAAAGTAATACTGAGTTCCCGTCCAAAGATTGGTGTTCACGTGACCCTGGCCTGTTTGCCTTCTTAACGGCAATACAAGAAAATGATATTTTGAAGTATGATGGGATTCCAATGCAAAGATCTATATTTATCAGGTAATAAGCTTGAGTTCTCTTTGTATTTGTTTTTTATATTTATGTATGTATTTATTTATTTATTCTTTATTTATTGAACTATTTATTTATTTATTTATATTTGTTTATTATTTTTATAATATATTTGTTTATCTATTTATTTATTTCTTTGTTTGGTTTTATTTGGTAACCTCGATGACAACATTAAAATGCCACACCGTGGCATCTGACAGCACACAGACATGGTCTGACAGAATTATCCAAGCAGTTAAAATTGGACAACAACAACAAAAAATACTATCGTCGTGGCTCAATGTTCGACACAAAAATAAAGAGAAAAAAGAATCCTCCCTTTTATATTTTAGACGCTACATTGTTTCGAGTTTGTTTCTTTGTTTTTTGTTTTGTTTTGTTTTTATCTGTAAAACTATACCATGTGGGGCTGGACAGTCTGTTTCAAAAACGTAAATATTGACCCTGAGTTGCCCCTGTGTCAGAACCAGTGATGGTTATGGCCCTTGACCAGTGACGGCTTAAAATCCAGAGCAACAGTGACCGCCCGCGTTCAAGCGAGCAAGAAAACAGAAAAGAAAAAAAAAAAAGAAAAACAGAATCAGAATCTTATCTAATGCAACAAAACAAAGACACATGCAAACTATT
>JAPXFY010000023.1:31307292-31319792 GCA_030674185.1 Monoplex corrugatus | reverse complement strand
AGCATCATGATTATCATACTCATCGTCATCATAATCATCACATTGTAAAAAAAACTATGCCAGCTTTTGTGACCATTAAGGTGGCGTTCCCAGTTTGAGTCAAAACTGTGGGCTGGTAGAGAAGTCGCCAAAGTATAAGTACGGAAGGTAAAGCTCCAAGGTCAACAACACAGAGACCAAGAAATTTCTTAAAAGCAGCAAGGGATGCAAATAGGCAAGGAAATAAATAAATAAATAAATAGATGAAGAAATAAATGAACAGATAAATGAATGAATAACTGACTGACTGACTGATTGACTGACTGACTAACTCACTCACTAAGTGACTGACTGACTAACTGACCGACTGACTGACTGGCTAAATAAAACCGACGGACTGTCTGACTGTCTGACTAACTAAACAAAAATATATAGGTAAATAAACAAATGAATAAATGAATATCGTCATCATCATCATCATCAGGTGCCTTGCCGCACGGCGTTGGCGACCATGGACTTCCATCCATCTCTATCTCTCGTTGCCCCCAGCATCTCCCCACCCTCCTCATCCCCAGCCACCCTGAAAGTCCGTCCAGCATTCTCTCCCTGGGTCTACCTGGTGCTCTCTTTCCCTCCAGCTTTCCCGTTATGACCAGGTGCTCCAAATCCCCCTTCCTCATAAAATGGCCTATAAATGTTGCTTGTCTTTTCCTAATCTTCCTTATGAGTGATCTACTTGTGTCTGCCTCCATCTAGACTGTCTCGTTTGTTTTCTTTGCTGTCCATGGAACTCTCAACATTCTTCTGAGAAACCACATCTCGGCTGCCTCGATCCTGCTCTGGCTTTGCTTGCTGACTGTCCACGCCTCGCATCCGTACAACAGTATTGGTTCTATATAACAGTCAAGGATTCTCTTTCTGATGTTAATTGATAGGCATTTGTTGGTAAGAATGCTTGCCATCTTCTTGAATGCTGTTTTGGCTTGGCCGATTCTGCCAGCTATTTCCGAAATGAATATACAAATACAAACACACAAAACAAAACGAGAACGTACATCTAATACAGGCGCAAATTTTAGACAAACTGGCCTTAGTCAAACGTACACAAAACCAAAACCAAAACCAACACACACACACACACACACACACACACACACACACACACACACACACACACACACACACACACACACAAACATACACACACACTCACACACACACACACACACCACACACACTCACACACACACACACACACACAAACAAACAAACAAACAAACAAACAAACAAACAACTGAACATGCAAATCAAAGAGAAAAAATGCCGCAGCAAACCAAACCTTTCCTTGATGTTTTGTTAAGCAGGAGAATATAGAAGATATCACGTTGGTGTAAATGAATCAATGAAAAGGAAAGACAAAACCCAAGAACAAACCTGAAAACATTGAAGAGAAAGGTCGATTTCTCAGGTCCCGACCCTTGACGGCCAATCAGCCTTTCTTGCCTTTCTGAATTCTTGGTTAAAAAAAAAAAAGTGAAAATAAAACAAAAAGAAACAAAATTTAAAAAATGGATGGCGCTGCACTGAAAGGGGAGAGCAGCCTGAGTTTCACATGGTAAATTTACTATGACCAAAAAAAAAAAAGAATATGAATATAAATACGAATATAAATACGAATATGAAAACGAATATGAAAATAAATATGAATATGAATGTGAATATGAAAACGAATATGAAAACGAATATGAAAATAAATATGAATATGAATATGAAAATGAATATGAACATGAATGTGAATATGAAAATGAATATGAATATGAATATGAAATGAATATGAATATGTATATGTATATGAATATGAATGTTGATGTGAATATGAATATGAATACGAATACGAAAATGAATATGCTATGAATATGAATATAAACATGAATATAAATACGTATACGAATGTAAATATGAAAATGAATATGAACATGAAAATGAATATGAAACGAATATGAATATGAACATGAAAATGAATATGAATACGAATATAAATACGAATATGAATATGAATATCAATTTGAATATGAATATGAATATGAATATGAATACGAATAAATGTCCCAAGAACATGTAGGTTAAATATCAAATCTCAATACCTCTCTGCAACGGTACTAAGTCTCCTCTTGCTTGGTTAGAACGCCGTGCTGCAAATCCAGAGGACGCGGGTTCCATCCTAAAGAGAGCCACGTTTTTTTTTCTCCATTTTTTTCCTTTTTTGTGGCATAAGAGCTCAGGCAGTTAGAGCGACATGCGCATAGTGTGAATGGGTCGTGGGTTTGATCCTCGACGGGCCACAGATTTCTCTTTTGTTGTTGTTGTTGTTGTTAGTTTTGTTTATTTAATTTTGTTGTTGTTTCGTTTTAGGGGGGAGGATTTGCTGTTGTTTTTTGTGTGTGTGTGATTTTCATTTGTTTATTTATTTATTCATTATTGATGTATCTATTTATTTTATGTATCTGTTTGTTTTATTAATTTATTTATTTATTCGTTTATTTTTTACTACTTATTTATCTATTCATTCTTTCATTTATTCATTTATTTACTTATTCATTCATTTATTATTTATTTATTTATTCATTTATTTATTTACTGCTGGCTCCCGTTGGCACAACTGGTTAAAATGGCATGCTGATAACGTTGGGGTTATGGGTCCGATTCTCCGATGGGCTACAAGTCTTGTTTGTTTGTTTGTTTGTCTGTTTATTTGTTTGTTTGTTTGTTTGTTTGTTTTTGGGGGGAGGGGGCTACTGTCTGTCTTGTAATGCAGCTGTAGACTCAAGACCTGATATCTCAAGTTTAGTCCCAGCCACAACGTAAAAAACTGGCCTGTTTTCTGCCCACCATAATGTTTCCCATCATTCTGATGCTGTCAGCTTAGTGTTTCATAGCTCCTGTTCTTTTCTCCCTATCGCCATTTCAGGACTTCAACAGGACACAGAGTTTTGCGTAGGCTCAAGGAATATGCCAGATAACTGACAGCAGATTGGGGAGAGCGCATATGGAATTGTCCGAGTGCATGAATTCTTCTTGAATTTACTCCAAACTCGGGACTCCAGATATGCAGGTTACATGACAGGTCTCAACACATACGACCTATTTGTATACTTACTATACCAAATACCAAAATGAACACAATGGATTTCTACACATGCGATTTATCTATGATTATTGCGCGCTAGATATACGCGACTTATTTTTCATAAATACCAGCATTTAATGCATACATACATCATCATCATCATCATCATCATCATCAGGTGCCCTGCCGCATGGCGTTGGCGACCATGGACTTCCAACTATCTCTATCTCTCGTTGCCCCTAGCATCTCCCCCACCCTCCTCATCCCCAGCCACTCTGCAAGTCGTCAAGCATCTCTCCCTGGGTCTACCTGGTGCTCTCTTTCCCTCCAGATTTCCCGTTGTGACCAGGTGCTCCAAATCCCCCTTCCTCATAAAATGGCCTATAAATGTTGCCTGTCTTTTCCTAATCTTCCTTATGAGTGATTTACTTGTGTCTGCCTCCATCAAGACTGTCTCGTTTGTTTTCGTTGCTGTCCATGGAACTCTCAACATTCTTCTGAGAAACCACATCTCGGCTGCCTCGATCCTGCTCGGGCTTTGCTTGCTGACTGTCCACGCCTCGCATCCGTACAACAGTATTGCATACATACATAAACTAATAATGGTTCGGCACAAACGACATCTTGTATAAAATCCAAAACAAGTGTGACTGCCCGCGTTCAAGCAAACAGGAACCAGAAAAAAAAAAAAAAAAAACGGAAAAGGAATAAGAACGCGTCCATTGTGAGATATTTAACATGCATATTATCTAACACTGGACGAAGCAGCAGGGAAGTTTCAGTCTTTTTCTCCTAATTTTTGTATTTGGTGTTTGTTTGTTTGTGATCTTACGCTTGACAAAGGCCAGTTGGCCGAAAATGTGCGCCTGTCTTGTCTTGTTGTATTAAATAGCGATCTTATTCCTTTTCCGTGTATTCTCTGACATTTTGTATAATTTCCATATAAATTGCGCGGGATTTGTGTTTTTGTTTCGATTTTTCTTGGATGCAAGTTTGCACGTTGGTTTTGCCCACACTGTGCAGGAGGTAAGTTTTTTTTTTCTCAAACTTTTTTTTAATTCTTTTTGACAAAACACAAATAAATAAATACAATGTTTGCTGAACATTATTACAATATCACTGAAAAAACGAACAAGATGTGTATACAATGGATTGAGCAAAAATCATGTACATGCGCCATATCTATTAGTCTGCATGTTTTCTTAAACAATATAAGTCGTTTAATTTATAGTTTTAGATTTTGGTTTTTGGTGTGGTGTTGCTTGTTTGTTTGTTTGTTTGTTTGTTGTTTGTTTGTTTGTTTGTTTTGTGTTTTATTTGTATTCTCTCTCAGTAAAAGGTAAAGATAAACGCATTAGCAAAGCAAGATTATCCGCATGAGCCCAAAGTTCAAAACACATACAAAACGCCTACATCTTCATCAAAGGTTCTACGTGCATGAATTTACAGTCATTTACAATTATTTGTAAGACAAACATTTAAACACAAAGAGGCAGGTCATATAGAAATCACGCATACATCTCATAAAGAAGTCAAATGTCACATCAAACTTCATGTGAAAGTCACATCAAACTTCATCTTCTACCAAGGACAAATATGGCAACCATTTTTTTTAAAGCGTGTGAATTCCAGCTCAGTTTTGCATTATATTCTTCTATTTGATATTTTTGGTAAGATATCTAGTAAAAGAAATGGTGCTTGGTAGATTTTTTTCGAGTTTACTTTTGTAAATATACATTTTTCCTAAGATTATTATTAGGTCAAGTATTGGATCTGTGTGCATGTTTTCGTCAGCGCCAAATAAAATTAAGTTTTCAGTTAATCTTACGTTTGCACAAGTGCACAACTGACCTCAACACATCTCCTATCCTTTCCCAGAATCTGTTGACATGTGGACACTTCCAAAATATGTGATCAATGCTGTCTTTCGTTTCCAAGCAAAAGTCACAGTGGAAGCTATCTACAAGTCGTGCAGGAGGTAAGTTGCTGCATACATGTAGTATGCATATTCTGTCTTGGTTCGGCGTCAATGCCGGTGTTTTCATGCTCCCCTAAGCAACCTCACACTGACATGAATTACTGAATATTTAACATGCATATTTTGATGTGCTGCTATAATTAAGTCATGCATGTTTTCATTCGTTAATTTGTTCATACATGTTTTCATTTGTGCTTCATTCATAGCTGTTTTCATTAGCAATTGATTCACAACTGTGTTCATTTTGTAAGAAATTGATAACAGGTTTTCATTTTGCCATTGATCTATATCTGTTTTCATTGTGCAATTAAGTTTTAACCGTTCTCATTTTGCTGCTCGTCTGTAATTATTTAAGCTTACACCATGAGTGTTTATGAATGTTCTAATTGTTTATGTGATAGCAGGCTACTGCATCAATTCCTGTGTTCACCAGTTCATAATTATTCTCGTGTTTAATGACATGTTCTGATGTTTGATGTTTATGGTGAAAAAATAATTACGGCAACAAAACAAAAGAAAGAAAGAAAGAAGGAAAGAGACAGAGCAGAGAGAGACAGAGAAGAGACAGAGAGACGCAGAGAGACAGAGAGAGAAGAGAGAGAGAGACAGAGAGAGAGAGACAACAGAGAGAGAAAGAGAAAGAAAATCATATTAGTTTAACGGGGTTTGGTTTGGTTTGGTTTGGTTTGGTTTGGTTTGGTTTGTTGGGTTGGTTTGGTTTGGTTGGTGTTTGGATTGGTTTGGTGTGGTTTGGTGTGGTGTGTAGTTTGGTTTGGTGTGGGTTTTGGTTTGGTTTGGTTGTGGTTTGTTGGGTTTTTTTTGTTTTTTTGCTTTGGTTTGGTTTGGTGTGGTTTGGTTTGGTTTGGTTTGGTTTGGTTTGGTTTGGTTTGGTTTGGTTTTGGTTTGGTTTGGTTTGGTTTCATTTGGTTTGGTTTAGTTTAGTTTGGTTTGGTTTGGTTTGGTTTGGTTTGGTTTGGTTTGGTTTGGTTTGGTTTGGTTTGGTTTCATTTGGTTTGGTTTAGTTTAGTTTATTTTGGTTTGGTTTGGTTTGGGTTTGTTTATTGTTTTTCTTTTTCTTTCTATCTTTCTTTCTTCTTTTCTTTTTTTCCCTTTTTGCTACAGGGAAAGGGGATGGTGATCGGTGTTTTTTTTAAACAATTATTTGTTCGTTTATTTGTTGTTGTATTGTCTGTGTTTCTATTTGTTCCTTGGTTGGTTGGCTTGTTTGTTTAGGGGTGGTGATGATGATCAAAAATACATTAACACTTTGCACGCCAATCAACTGTAGTGATACTTGTTAATCAAGAATTAACGTGCACGGTGGTCATGTAGGAGTTAATGTCAGACTTTCAGATCCAAAGGTCCTAGGTTCGATCCGCCTCACTCACCCACTTGGTGAGTAAAGGGTGGAATTTTTCCATTTGTCCCGCGTCTATATGTGTGCAGATTTGCAAAAGTGGAGACTTTTTTCTCCTATTCCGAGGTCAACATATGTGTGCACAACTGCCAGTGTCTCAAGCCCCTTTTTGTGCGTATACAGACGCAGAACATCAAATACGCACGTTAACGATCCTGTGAGTCGTATCAATGCCCGGTGGCTTATCATCATCATCATCATATGTGCCCTGTCGCATGGCGTTGGCGATCATGGCTCTCCATATGAATCTATCCCTTGTCGCTGCAAGTACATCTCCACCCTTTCTGTCCTCAGCCACCCAGCAAGTTCGTCCAATATTTTCTCCCTGGGTCTACCTGGTGTTTTCTTTCCCTCCAGCTTTTCTGTTGTGACCAGGTGCTCTAATTCTCCTTTCCTCATAAAATAGCCTATAAATGTTGCCTGGCTTTTCCTAATCTTCCTTATCAATGATCTTCTTGTGTTGCCTCCATCAAGACTGTCTCGTATGTGTTCTTTGCTGTCCATGGAACTCCCATCAACATTCTTCTTAGAAACCACATCTCGGCTGCCTCAGTCTTGTTCTGGCTTTGCTTGTTGACTGTCCACGCCTCACAACCGTACAACAATATCGGTTCTGTATACCATTCAAGAACTCTCTTATCGAAACGTGAAAACACCCAGCGAGCACACTCACCGAAGACGGAGTATGCATACTATGCGCAAAATGTCACCCGCACTCGCAGACTGTGCACCAGTATGCTGCCTGCGCAGTGTGAGTAAAACAATGTGGATACACGCTTCGAGGGAAAATTGGAGCACCGCAATAGCTATGATGATAGATGAATTAATACAAGATAAACACCAACTGCCGTATGAACAATCATCATCATCATCAGGTGCCCTGCCGCATGGCGTTGGCGATCATGGACTTCCATCTGTCTCTATCTCTCATTGCTCCTAGCATCTCCCCCCCACCCTCCTCATCCCCAGCCATTCTGCAAGTCCGTCCAGCATTCTCTCCCTGGGTCTACCTGGTGCTCTCTTTCCCTCCAGCTTCCCCGTTGTGACCAGGTGCTCCAAATCCCCCTTCCTCATAAAATGGCCTATAAATGTTGCCTGTCTTTTCCTAATCTTCCTTATGAGTGATCTACTTGTGTCTGCCTCCATCAAGACTGTCTCGTTTGTTTTCTTTGCTGTCCATGGAACTCTCAACATCCTTCTGAGAAACCACATCTTCTGCTGCCTCAATCTTGTTCTGGCTTTGTTTGCTGACTGTCCACGCCTCACATCCGTATAACAGTATTGGTTCTATATAACATTCAAGGACTTTCTTTCTGATGTTAATTGATAGGCATTTGTTGGTAAGAATGCCTGTCATCTTCCCGAATGCTGTTTTGGTTTGGCCGATTCTGCCAGCTATTTCTGATGTGCATCTGCCGTCTGATGAAATGATTGTATGAACAATAGCCTATCTGAAAAGCTTATGCATAATTTATTTCATTTTATTGCAAGTTTAATAAACAATATCTGTAAAGCTGGTGCATAGTTTATGTAATTGCAATTTTTTTCTATTTCTTTTTCTGTTATTTTTTTGTTCTATGCAGTTTCCTTCCTTTTGATTGTTCGCTTGTTTTGGTTTGTTTTCGTGTGTGTGTGTGTGTGTGTGTGTGTGTGTGTGTGTGTGTGTGTGTGTGTGTGTGTGTGGTGTGTGTGTTTGTGTGTGTGTGTGTGTGTTTTGTGTGTGTGTGTGTGTGTGTGTTTTTGTGTGTGTGTATGTATGTGTGTGTGTGTGTGTGCGTGTGTGTGTGTCTGTGTGTGTGCGTATGTGTGTGTGAGTGTGTGTTGTGTGTGTGTGTGTGTGTGTGCTTGTGCGTGCAAGCGTGTTATGTGTGTGTGCACGTGTGTGCGAGTGTGTGCATCTGTGCGTATGTGTGTGTGTGTGTGTGTGTGTGTGTGTGCGTGTGTGTGTGTGCGTGTGTGTGTGTGTGTGTATGTGTGTGTGTGTGTGAGTGTGTGCATTTGCGTGTGTGTGTGTGTGAGGTGTGCATGCGTGCGTGCATGCGTGCGTAACTGAGAGTGGTTGTATCATATTTGCATTGTGTTTCGTTTCGTTGTTTGTATATTTGTTCGTTCGTTCGTTCGTTCGTTCATCGTTTGTTCGTTCGTTCGTTTGTTCTTTCGTTCGTTCATTCGTTCGTTCGTTCGTTCGTTCGTTCGTTCGTTCGTTCGTTCGTTCGTTCGTTTGTTCGTTAGTTTGTTCGTACGTTTGTGTGGGTTTTGTGTGATTTTATGACGGAGCCGATGGGGGAGGGGGGGGGGAGAGGGGGCAGGGGGGGGGGCGGGGGTAGAGGATGGCAGGGTTTTATATTTTATCTGTTACTTGGATATTGTTTTTGTGTTTGTTGTTTTTGTCGTTGATGGTGATGGGTTTTATTATTGTTGTTGGTGGTGGTGGTGTGTGTGGTGGTGGTGGTGGTGGTGGTGGTGGTGGTGTTTTACTGTTGTCATTGTTGATGGTGGTGGTGGAACATGTAACTGTTGTTGTCGTTCTTGTTGTTGTTGTTATTGTTGTGGTGGTGATAGTGGTGGAGGTAGGAATGGTGGGTTGTGTTGTTGTTTGTTGTGATGGTGGTGGCTGTTTGGGGGTGGTGGTGGTGGTGGTGGTGGTGGTGGTGGGGTGTGTGTGTCTGTGTGTGTGTGCTCGCGCGCGCGCGCGCGCGCGTGTGTGTGTATGTGTGTGTGTTCTGTATGCATACGTAACTGCTTGTTTGCGTGTGGTGTGTGTGTGTATGTACGTGCACAAGTGACTGCTAGTTTACATATAGTGTGTTTGTGTGTGAGTGCGTTTGTAAGAGCGTGCGTGTGTGACTTTTTTTTAAGTGCGAGCGCATGCGTGCGTATATTAACAGCAATTATTTCAAAATGACAATATACGTTGACTTTTACATTCGATGTTATGTTTGATGTGATTGTCACACCAGTGAGAAAACTGACACTTGCTTTGATTGAAATTAACATTCTCTATAATTTAGTGTTGGAATTAATTAGTCTTTTACAGCGAGTGACACTTCAAAGAAGGTGTGCTCCAAAAATAACACAATTACTTTAGAGCCATATTCAATTACTCCCTCGACTTGTTAAAAACAACAACAACAACAACAACAAAACAGCAGCACATGTCTGTTAAAAACAGTTATTTTACAACATGAAGCACAGCCTGACAAGCAAATAATACCTGCACAGCGATGAACATATTGAGAGATATAATGAGCGTATCAACACATTTGAAAACAAGTATGAACAACCTTAGAGGCCTTTTTGAATTTTAAAAACAGTTATTTTACAACATGAAGCACAACCTGACAAGCAAATAATACCTGTACAGCAATGAACATATTGAGAGAAAAAAAATGAGCGTATCAACGCATTTGAAAACAAGTACGAACAGCCTTAGAGACCTTTTTGAAATTAAAAAAATAATTATATCTATTTACTTGTTTGAGTGTATTTAATGACGCAGTTTGTGAACGAAAGTGGAACTGGGCTTTTTATGTCATTAGGAGATCTGACAACAGATGGACCACCAAACTGACGCACTGGATCCTCGAAGCCAAAAAAGGAACAGAGGTCGCCAGAGAACCTGATGGCGAGACGATCTAGAAAAGTTCGACAAACAATGGACCAGAACAGCAGTTAACCGGCAACAGTGGCGAGCGATGAGGTAGGCTTATGTCCAACAACGGACCGAAACAAGCTGAAGTGAAGATGACACCGCCAGAACGATGGAAACATTAAAATGGGCAGCAAAGAAGCTAAATTTCAATCTTGCAGGTTAGGATTGAACTCGAGATATCAGATCTTGAGTCCGTGGTTTTTGTCATAAGAACCGACAAGCCACAAAAGGGATTCCCATATATTATAACTGCCACCATCTTGACTCTACACTTGATACTCCATCTGCCGAGACTAAAGGTAATTAAATCCTAACTCTAAACCCGAGCTCAACCTTAATCTGGGATGGCAAACCATTCATGGAGAAAATCGGCCCAAAGGTGAGGGTTAGGGAAGAGTTCTTCTCCTCCTCCTCCATCTTTTCTTCCTTCTGCTTCTTCTTCTTCGGTTCTTTCTTCTGCGTCTTCTTCTTCTTCTCTTTCTTCTGCGTCTTCTTCTTCTTCTCTTCTTCTTCTCTTCTACTTCTTCTTCTCTTCTTCTTCTTCTGCGTCTTCTTCTTCTTCTCTTCTACTTCTTCTTCTTCTCTTCTTCTTCTTCTTCTCTTCTTCTTCTTCTCTTCTTCTTCTTCTTCTTCTTCTCTTCTTCTTCTCTTCTTCTTCTTCTCTTCTTCTTCTTCTTCTCTTCTTCTTCTCTTCTTCTTCTTCTTCTCTTCTCTTCTTCTTCTTCTTCTTCTTCTTCTTCTTCTTCCTTCTTCTCTTCTTCTTCTTCTTCTTCTTCTTCTTCTTCTTCTTCTTCTTCTTCTTCTTCTTCTTCTTTTCTTCTTCTTTCTTCTTCTTCTTCTTCTTCTTCTCTTCTTCTTCTTCTTCTTCTTCTTCTTCTTCTTCTTCTTGCTTCTTCTTTCTTCTTCTTCTTCTTCTTCTTCTTCTTCTTCTTCTTTTCTTCTCTTCTTCTTCTTCTTCTTCTTCTTCTTTTGTTCTTTTCTTTTTCTTCTTGTTCTCTCTTCTTCTTCTCTTCTCTTCTTCTTCTCTTTTTCTTTCTTTTCTTCTTCTTCCTTCTTCCTCCTCTTCTCCTCCTCTCTCCTCTTCTTCCTCCTCTCTTTTCTTCCTGTTCATCTAACAATACTGCTGCTACTAATTAATGTAATGATAATGGTACTACTACTTCTTATAAAATAATAATAATGATAATATAATAATATAATAATAATGATAAATAATAATAAAATAAGAACAAGATACAAGAAAAAAAAGAAAAGAACAACAACAACAACAGCAACAAAACAACAACAACAACAACAGCAACAATAACAACAACAACAACACAGAAAAGAATCACACAACGTCATCAAACATAATCAAACAATAATCATAATCACAAAAACAAGAAGAATGTAAATAAAGACCACAATGGTATTTCTCTTCTGGAGATAAAAAAAGTTGTTTTGCCTTGCCTTGTCTTGTCTTGCCTTGCCTTGCCTTGCCTTGCCTTTCTTGTCTTGTCTTGTCTTGTCTTGCCTTTGTCTTGCCTGTCTTGTCTTGTCTAGTCTTGCCTTGCCTTGCCTTCCCTTGTCTTGCCTGCTTGCCTTGTCTTGTCTTGGCTTGCCTTGCCTTGCCTTGTCTTGTCTTGCCTTGTTTTGCCTTGTCTTGTCTTGTCTGTTGCTTGCCTTGTCTTTCTTGTCTGTCTATCTTGCTTGTCTTCTTGTCTTGTCTTGTCTGTCTTTGTCTTCTTCTTCTCTTCTTCTGCTGTCTTCTTCTCTTTCTTCTTCTTCTTCTTCTTCTTTTTCTTCTCTCTTCTCTTCTTTCTTCTTCTTCTTCTTCTTCTTTCTTCTTCTCGTTCTTGTTTTTGTTCTTGTTCATCTCTTCTTCTTCTTCATGTTAGGATTGAACTCGAGATATCAGATCTTGAGTCCGTCTTGTCTTGTCTTGTCTGTCTTGCCTTGTCTTCCCTGTCTGTCTGTCTTGTCTTGTCTTGTCTTGCCTTGTCTTCCCTGTCTGTCTTTCTTGTCTTGCCTTGTCTTGTCTACTATCTTGTCCTGTCTTGCCTTGTCTTGTCTTGTCTTGTCTATCTTGTCTTGTCTTGCTTGTCTTGCCTGGTTATCTTGTCTTGTCTTGCCTTGTCTTGCTGGTCTATCTTGTCTTGTCTTCTTATCTTGTCTTCTTGTCTTGTCTTGTCTGTTCTATCTTGTCTTGTCTTGTCTTGTCTTGTCTGGTCTTTGTCTTGTCTTGTCTGTCTTGCCTTGTCTTCCTTGTCTGTCTTGGTTGCCTTGCCTTGTCTTGTCTGTCTTGTCTTGTCTTGTCTTGTCTGTCTTGTCTTGCCTTGTCTGTGTTGTCTTGTATTGTCTTACCTTC
>JAPXFY010000023.1:31277292-31292292 GCA_030674185.1 Monoplex corrugatus | reverse complement strand
TTTGTGTCTGGTGTTCGTTTGTTTGTGATCTTACGCTTGACAAAGGCCAGTTGGCTGAAAATTTGCGCCTGTCTTGTCTTGTTGTATTAAATACGTGTTCTTATTCATTTTTCGCGTTGTTTTTTTTTCTGGTTCGTGTTGTATGGTGTTGTAGTGTATCGTGTCATATTGTATTGTTTTGTGTTGTATTGTGTTGTATTGTATTGCTTTGTGTTTTATTGCGAGGTATAATAAGAATTAGGTGTGTGCGTATATGTATGTGTGTAGGCGTGTGTATGCGCGCGCGTGTGTGTATGTATCTGTGTGTTTGTGTCTGTATGATATGTGCATATGTATGTATGTGTATGTATGTGAGTGTATGTGTGTGTGCGCGTGTGTGTATGTATGAGTGTGCGTGTGTTTGTGTATGTGTGCATATGTGTGGTGTGTGTGTATGCATGCATGCGGTCGCGTGCAAGGGAGCGTGTGCATTCAAACATTTCCCCCCAACCATCAGAAAATCAGAGTAGCAGAGAGAGAGAGAGAGAGAGAGAGAGAGAGAGAGAGAGAGAGAGAGAGAGAGAGAGAGAGAGAGAAGAGAAGAGAAGAGAAGAGAGGAGGAGAGAGAAGAGACGAAAAGAGAGAGAGAGAAGAGAGGAGAGAGGAGAAGAGAGAGAGAGAGGGGAGAGAGAGAGAGAGGAGGAGAGAAGAGAGAGAGAGAGACAGACAAACACACACACACACAGAGACAGAGATAGAGATAGAGAGACAGAGAGAGAGAAAGAGAGAGAGAAGGAGAATGGAAGAGACGAGAAGAGAGACAGACACACACACACACACACACACACACACACACACACACACACATACACACACAGAGTCAGAGACAGACAGACAGAGCAGACAGAGAGAGAGACAGAGACAGAGAGAGAAAAACACACAAAGTCACACTCATCAACGCCATTTCCATATCTTGGAAGTTTAATGGACCAGATAATGGCAAATGCTGTATACAACATAAGGCATGCTGAATCTATGGAACCAACCCACTGACAGCGAGAAACAAATCTACTGACACTGTAAACAATGGAACCAACCCACTGACACTGTAAACAATGGAACCAACCCACTGACATAAACCTACTGACACTGTAAACAATGGAACCAACCCACTGACACTGTAAACAATGGAACCAACCCACTGACACTGTAAACAATGGAACCAACCCACTGACACAAACCTACTGACACTGTAAACAATGGAACCAACCCACTGACACTGTAAACAATGGAACCAACCCACTGACACAAACCTACTGACAATGTAAACAATGTAACCAACCCACTGACACAAACCTACTGACACTATAAACAATGAAACAAACCCACTGACACTGTAAACAATGGAGCCAACCCACCGACTCAAACCTACTGACACTGTAAACAATGAAACCAACCCACTGACTCAAACCTACTGACACTATAAACAATGGAACTAACCCCTGACACAAACCTACTGACTGTTATTTATGGAACCAACCCATTGACGTTAACCTATTGACACTGTAAACAATGGAACTAACCCCTGACACAAACCTACTGACACTGTAAACAATGAAACTAACCCCTGACACAAACCTACTGACACTGTAAACAATGGAACTAACCCCTGACATAAACCTACTGACTGTTATTTATGGAACCAACCCATTGACGTTAACCTATTGACACTGTAAACAATGGAACTAACCCCTGACACAAACCTACTGACACTCTAAACAATGAAACCAACCCACTGACACAAACCTACTGACACTGTAAACAATGGAACTAACCCACTGACACAAACCTACTGACACTCTAAACAATGAAACCAACCCACTGACACTGTAAACAATGTAGCCAACCTACCGACACAAACATAACCCTACTGACACTTAAACAATGAACAACCCACGACACAAACCTACTGACACTGTAAACAATGTAACGACCCACTGACACTGTAAACAATGTAACCGAACCTACTGACACTGTAAACAATGTAACGAACCCATGACACTGTAAACAATGTAAACGAACCCACTGACACAAACCTACATGACCAAACTTAACGATGCAACCAACCCACTGACACTGTAAACAATGTAACGAACCCACTGACACAACTACTGACACTGTAAACAGTAACGAACCCACTGACACTGTAAACAATGTAACGAACCCACTGACACTGTAAACAATGTACGAACCTGACACTGTAAACAATGTAACAACCCACTGACACACTAAACAATGTAACGAACCCACTGACACAAACCTACTGACACTCTAAACAATGAAACCATCCCACTGACACACTAAACAATGAAACCAACCCACTGACACCTAAACAATGGAGCCAACCTACTGACATAAACCTACTGACACACTAAACAATGTAACCAACCACTGACACTACATGAAACCAACCACTGACACACTAAACAATGGAGCCAACCCACTGACATAAACCTACTGACACTGTAAACAATGAAACCAACCCACTGACACAAACCTACTGACTATTATTTATGGAACCAACTCATTGACATTAACCTATTGACACGGTCATTTATGGAACAAACCCACTGACACAAACCTACGGATAGTAATATTGACAGTAATATAAAACGAACCCACTGAAAGTAAATACACCATGAGAATATCTAAAACGGCACCATAAAACCTAATGTCATATGCCATGAGAATATCTAAAACAGTACCATAAAATCGAACGTCATACGCCATGAGAATATCTAAAACAGTACCCAGACACTGAAGCATCTAAAATAATATACACATCTAGACAATACTTTTCACTAAACACCTACGTGCCGGTTATCCATTGAACAACTACTAAACAATTCCTCTAAAAGTTCTACTTGATCACAGACATACCTAAACATTATTCCCCTGCAATTAGAATAGGAATTATTCATTATGTTTTCCCCAAACTGTTAAATCATATATCCTGAATATCGAAGACGATGACGACGACATGTGAAACATGATTGCAGTATTCAAAAATGAGCAAAAACTTGAAGAAAGAAACACACACACACACATCTACAATAGCTTGCACAGACTTCAACTTTGGTCGCCGTTGTTTGTTTGCGAAACATAAAAACGATGATATGTGATGTTAAAGCTTAAGTGTTTCACCAACGTTTAACGAAAACACAAAAATTCATCACTTTCTACTGTTCAACGTAACGTCAGAAAAGTATTGTACTGTTTTTTCCCAGTATGTATTGTATATTGATTCTTTTTTTTCCTTTGTTTACGCATGAAAAAGGCCAGCTGACCGAAACTTTGTGCTCGTCTTGTTTCGTTTACATTAAATGCACGTTGTGATTCTGTTTTTGTGCGTTTCTGGTTTTCAACGTTTAACAAGTATTTCTTTTTCGATCCGTAAGTTCTTCCTTACGAGTTTCAACAATGCATATCATAAACAACACAGGCTGAATGAAAATTTACAGCAATGTTTTTCCTGAAGTATTCCATCAAGTGACACAATTTCTAGAGCAAAAGTATCGGCTTATGACGACCTTATTTGAAGCCAGTGGTTAAACTTAATAATCAGACATTTTTTAGTGTAAAGTCACGGTTTATAGCCAAATATTGTTTGCCAATTGTTAGACCTGACAGTCAAGCACTTTGAAGAGTATAGTTTCAGCTTATGGTGACATATTTTGGGCCAACTGTTATACCAAATAACCCAAGAACTCTTAGAGTGCAAAGTCTCGGTTTATCACAACATTATGTTAGCCAATGGTTAACCCTTTGACTCCTGCACTCTATCCACCAACTACAAAAACTTAACCTTTTGACTTCATCACCCTATCCACCATTTTTCTGTTGGAAGCCGATAGATAGGTGAAAGTCAAAGGGTTAAGTTCTTGCTTTGATAGCATAATGCACAATGCAAGAAGCTGATGGACAGGGTGCAGGAATCAAAGGGTTAAACTTAATAATCAAGCAGTTCATAGTTTAAAATCCTGGCTTATGGCGAAATATTTTTAGTCAATGGTTGATTTTAATAATCAAGCATTTCAGACTTTAGTTATTGATTAAACATAAATAGTCAAGCACTTCAAAAACGTAAGGTCTTGTCTTACGACAACATATTTTTAGCCAAAGGTTATCCTCAACTTTTCTTTTTTCATCACAAACCATTTACTGTCAGGTAACATAAAAAAAGTTATAGTTAATCTTTAAACTGAATCATTTTGGAGCGTAAATTCTATGCTCATGGCGATATATTGTAAGTCAATAGTTATACATAATACTAAGCACTTTAAAGTATACATTCTCAGCTTTCAGCAAAACATTTTTAACCAATGGATCCATGCAATAATCAGGCGCTTTACAGAGTAAAATCTCGGCATGCGCCGACATATTTCTAGTCGATGGTTAAACTTAAAATTCAGTCACTTTGAAGTGCAATGTTTCTCTGCTTATGACCGACATATCGCTACGCCAACAGTCAAACCTTACAATTAAGCATTTTAGAGTGTAAACTATCAGATTATGGCGACACAATTTCAGCAAATGGTGAAAACTAATAATCAAGCATTTACAATGTTAAAAACTCGACTTCAAGCGAGATATTTTAGCCAGTGGTTAGACTAATAATAATCTCGCACTTTAGGAGCCTATCTGTCCGCTTATGACGACATATTGCTATCAGTTCGTTAACCATTTAACTCCCATACTCTACCCGCCAACTGCAAAAACCTTAAACCCTTGGAATCCTCACCCCTTCCACCAGCTTCCTGCAGGAAGCTGGTGGATAGGGCAAGGGAGTCAAAGGGTTAAGTTTTTGCTTTGCTAGCGTGCTTGACAATGCAGGATGCTGGTGGACAGAGTGCAGGAGTCAAAGGGTTAAACTTAATAATCAAAGACTTTGGAATGTGTCTCCTTTTGCTTCTCATACGTAAAAAACAGTCAACCTGAGTTAAGACTGAAATCGTCTTATTCACAGATTAATGAAGATAATTAGGTGTCCTCTATAAAGAATATCAAGCAATGGATGTTTATGACATCCCAAAATCAAATGAACATGGAAATGTCAAAAAGACAAAAAATTATATTTTGTAATGATCAAAGAACTAAGAAAGATTTTAAGTAAGCGTGTGTGTGTGTGTGTGTTTGTGTGTTCGTTCGTTATTTCTTTTAACGTCTATTCACATACGTGCTTTTAGACGTGTGTCTGTGTGTGTTTGTGAGTGTGTGTGTGTGTGTGTGTGTGTGTGTGTGTGTGTGTGTGTTGTGTGTGTGTGGTGTGTGTTGTTGTGTGTGTGTGTGTGTTTGTGTGTTTGTGTGTTTGTGTGTGTGTGTGAGTGTGTTTGTTTGTGTGTGTGTGTGTGTGTGTGTGTGTGTTTGTGTGTGTGGGTGTATGTTTGTGTGTGTGTGTGTGTGTGTTTGTTTCTTTGTTTGTGGTGTATGTTTGTGTGTGTGTGTGCGTGTGTGCGTGTGTGTTTGTATGTTGTGTGTGTGTTTGTCTGTCTGTTTGTTTGTTTGTTTGTGTGTGTGTGAGAGAGAGAGAGAGAGAGGGAGAAAGAAAGAGAAAGAGAGAGAGAGAGTGACAGTAACAGTAACAGAGAGAGAAAGACAGACAGAGAGTCTATGTATGCAGAAGCCCGCATGTTTTGCGCAAAAGATAAAACAGGAGAGAGAAAAAAAAACTTAACACAATAATTCTACAGCTAAAACATAAAACTAACGCATTATGATGGGGTATGGCTCAACCTAAAAACATTCTATGGACAATAAAATGCAGACGAACACACAGAACTGGAAAAGAACGCCAGAACGACAGACACAGAAGAAGGGGGTGGTGGGAGGGTAGGTAGGGGAGCGGGTAATTAGCTGGTGATTCCACAACTACTAGAAGACACAGACATCTACAAAGAAAGTCTACCAGATGCAAGCCAAATGTTGTAAACGCAGAAAACAAAAGTGCAGAGCGCTGAGCACACACAGACTCTTATCGCACAGTCCAAAGAACTTTCCGACAAATCACAGAAGAAGAAAAAAGAAAAAAAAACAAAAAACCTCACACTCACAAAAACAAAAACAAACAAAAATATCCAAGCTTCTGTGAACTTATATATAATTATTACCGTGATTCGAGAGACAGTATTTAACAACAACAACAACAATAACAACAAAAATTACACGTATGTTACATCACAAAGAATAATAATATAATAATAATCATCAGCAAAAATCCAGTGCGTCAGATGACACCAAGCCGACCCAAAATCACATCAACATGAACATCACCACAGACATTTTGGGAATATATATATATATATATATATATATATGTATATATATATATATATATACATATATACATGTGTATATATATATACATATACATATATATATTATATATATATATATATATATATATATATCACATGTATTATAAAGAAAGAAAAAACTACATAGCACTACCATACTGGTGTATGAGATATAAAATGTGTACAAGCTACATATACGCATTTATTGTCTTGCTTTTTTGTAAGGAAGAACGAGCAAACAAAACATAAATATACACAAACAAAAAAACACAAACACAAGTTCAAAAATATTTGGTGTATGACTGAGAATATCGTATAACGGGTAATATGACACTGTAATCAAAGCTGATACATATTTGTTTCTTGCCATATTGAGACGGTGTAGAAAAACATGAGACTCGGTTGCACTAACCAATATGTTGGTGTATATATGAGACATTTACATACAAGGTACAAAGTATAGCGAACTTAGGTTACTGTCTCGTCCTAATCCTTTGAATCCCGCACCCTATCCACCAACTGCAAAAACGTAACCCTTTGACTCCCTCACCCTATCCACCACCATCCTGCAGGAGGAAGCTGGTGGATAGGGTGAGGAGTCAAAGGGTTACGTTTTGATTTGGCTAGCATGGTTGACAGTGCAGGAAGCTGGTGGATAGGGTGCAGGAGTCAAAGGGTTAATGTTTCTCCAAGAAAGGTACAAGTATAGCGAACTTAGGTTACTGTCTCGTCTTAACCCTTTGATCCAGCATCCTGTCCGCCAGCATCCTGCATTGTCAAGCATGCTAACAAGCAAAACTTAACCCTCTGACTCCCTCACCCTATCACCAGCTTCCTGCAGCGTGAGGGAGTCAAAGGGTTAAGTTTTTGCAATTAACGGATAGGGTGCGGGAGTCAAAGGGTTAGTATCTCTCCAAGAGCGAAACTAAGTGGAACCGACAATAACCACATCTGGAATATATCACTGAGACACAGTTTAAGTTTCTCTACGTATTCGCATTGGTGCAGCGGTTAGCACAACGTACTACGTACTGGTACATTACAGGTTCGAATCTTTATAAGTCCTGTTGAAAAAAAAAAAGCATTATGGGATGTTTCAGCCCCAACCGGCTCCCATCCAGAGTTGATCGGGCTATGGGCTATTTGGGAAGACTGGGACCAACAGTCGAGTCTCATCCACTTCACGGGTGCGTTATTGAGGGTGTTGCTGCTGAAATCTCCTGACCAACATTGCATGTGTCTGTAACTCTCAGGCCTGGTTGACGCCAGGACACAAGATGATATAAACGTAGAGTGCAGCCCAGTCACGTTTTCATCAATCCTCGATGGAACGCCACAGCGTAAGGATTTTCATCCCCATCGTCGCCATCATCATAGTATTATCAAACATTGTACCAGTTAGGACTGGGACATCAATGTACGATATAATGACGTCAATGTCTCATCCTACCAGACAGAAACAAATGCATATATATATATATATATATATATATATATATATATATATTATGTATATATATATATATAATATATGTATATACATATATATATATACATGTATATATATATATACATAGTATATATATATACATGTATGTACATATATATGTATGTATATTATATATATATATATATATATATACATATATATATACATATATATATGTATATATATACATATACATATACATATACATATGCTGAAACCGAAGATATTCCACTGACCAGTTGTGGTGCGTCAGATAACTGAGATACATAAATGTACAAAAACAATACAGGGACAATCTATGACAATGAAATAATTCTCTTCACTATCTCCCAGATAGACGAATATCAACACAAAACACTTTAGGACCAGCGTATCAAAAGATTTGTGACCATCAACAAAAGAAGAGAACCATCATCAGACATACAGCCACTTCCATCGAATGAACTGACAGGAGACATGGCCGACAACTCTACTGACCACAAAGCTCCATGGTAGCCGACAAGAACTGGTAAAAAAAAAATTGGCCACATTTATTATCAGATGTGGTGTGATCAGGCAGACAATGGACACCAAAACAAAAAAAGTGATACAATACGATGAATTCCTTCCACAATTTACATGCATCATTTTTACAGATTTCCTTCATTCATATCTTGCTTTTGTTTTCAGTTGTCAGGGCACTGGATGATAGCGTATTTCCTCCCACATATTTTTCTTTTTGTTTTGTTTTCTGTTGCAGCATATAAGCATGCGCGATCTACAATCAATGGAGACCACAAAACAGCAAAACCACATCACTCATGACACGAACATCAACTTCACAGCTTTCTTCGATCACATTTTTAGTTTTGTATACACATTGCTGGGTTACAGTGATTTCATTTTCTACAGATTCTGTAGCATTTAGCATGCATCTATAAAAACAATAAAATGAAGAAAACAAAACATTGCGAAACCAGTTTACATTTGATAAATGTCTACGTCACAATATTTCTTGTTCACACTTTACTTTTGAAATCATACTGTCGTGTAAATGGATGTCTTTTGTTTTTGTTTTTGTTTTTCTTCATAGAATCCTGATGGATTTGACATGCATGATCTAAACTGTAAAACACAATACAAGCACATTCACTGATGTGGTTTATACAAAGAGCTGTACGCTTATTCTAGAACGACAATCTAAAGTAATTCTGAACGTCTTAAAAACGAAGTCTTTACAAAAAATGGGAATACACTGCACATATCCTTTCCGCTTGTCACCACTGCCAGCTTATGGCAGACGACAGTTTCTTTTCTTCTTGCTCGTCACGTTTTATAGATGAAGGTTAATCATTGAGGGCAGGACGTTTTACGATGGAAAATTAATGCAAAAGCAAAATCAAAACAAACAAACAAACAAAACAAAAGAACAACGAACCGGCAACCATTGGTGCCTTTTTTCTCATGATTGATGTATATAATGAAGCTACTGTTTACCAAGGGAAGCAAATGACAAAAAAACAGGGGGCATAAATCCTCGCTACCTACTATGGGCATGATCAAATGGACGAGGCACATCTCCTATGGGTCTACCGACCACGAAGTTTACTGCCATAAGAAATCAAACTCCATTCTTCAGTGATTGTTCCTGGGAAAAGAAATTTACACCTGTAAAACAACACGAATACAAAAATCTATTGACAGAATAAAAAAAATCAATTTGATTCTTTTCAAAATGTATATTTACACATCTGCGAACGTACAGCGCACCATACCTGCAGGTATATAAACTCCAGAAAGAGAGGGCCAATAATCACAAAAGTATGATACACCACAGCGGCCAAAAATCACAACACCGAATAACTATTACAATGTCTACACTCCGACCACAATGACTATACTATGTGACACAGTACAAGTATCTGCATAATTCATTCCCTCTATAGGCAGAAAGAAGGGGCAAAAACTGTTTCACAGAAAATCTTAATAGTGTATATTGATCTACCTACAAAAATAAAAATTTGGAGAGACAAGATATACACAAGAATTGCTAATATACATACATCCAGTTACAAGAATACTACAGTAACATGAAAAATCTATTCTACAGGATTATATAAACATGAGACTCAAACAATTTATTATAAGAAATTATTTTTCGAATACATATCATTTTTGGAGAGGGGGGTGGGTATGTGTGTGCGTGCGTGTGTGTGTGTGTGTGTGTGTGTGTGTGTGTGTGTGTGTGTTTGTGTGTGTGTGTGTGTGCGAGTGTGTGCGAGTGTGTGTTTGTGTGTGTGTGTGAGTATGTAAGTGTTTGAGTATATGTGTGTATGTAAGTGTGTGCGTGTATGTGTGTGTTCGTGTGTATTTATGTATGTGTGTGTGTGAGTATGTATGTGTGTGAGTACATGTGTGTATGTGAGTGCGAGCGTGTGCATGTATGTATGTATGTATGTATGTGTACATGAGAATGTGTTTGTATGTGTGTGTTTGTGTGTGTGAGAGAATGTGTGTAAATGTGTATGTCAGTACGTGTGCATATATGTGTATGTGAATACGTGCTTGTGTGTGTAAATGTGACTATATAATTATGTGTATGTGAACATTTGTGTGTGTATATTTGTTTGTGTACGTGCACGTATGTGTATGTATGTGCCTGTACGTGTGTACGCTCATCTGCACGCGCCAGCGTACAAAAACAAATGGACAGCTCACACGTACAAAATAAAACAAAAAACACATAAAAATGCAATGACTTATACGAGGGCAGTGACAGCTCACACACACAATGTTCGCATGACTGTATGTATTCCTGAAATCAAAACGCTTGGTCCCTCGATCGTGGAAACGAACAGTCATAATTATATATACATATACATTCCCCTCGACAGAACCGTAGACACACAAATGGCAAACTCACCACCCTGCTACCATTAAGTTGACACAGTGTAGTTATTCCGCCGGACTCCCAGATCTCTCACCC
Source organism: Monoplex corrugatus (assembly GCA_030674185.1). Classification (NCBI taxonomy): domain Eukaryota; kingdom Metazoa; phylum Mollusca; class Gastropoda; order Littorinimorpha; family Ranellidae; genus Monoplex; species Monoplex corrugatus. The sequence goes on along the minus strand of JAPXFY010000023.1, from coordinate 31,281,506 downwards.
TATCCACCAGCCTCGAAAAAAAACTTAACCCTTTTACTCTCTTATCCTAATCACCAGCTGCAATGACTTAACCCTTTCACTTCCAAACTCTATCCACTGGCTCCAAACCATTTCACTCCCTCAACCTTACCGCCAGCTGCAAAAACTTTTTTTTTTCATTCCCTCGTCCTATCTACCAGCCTCAAAAAGTTAACCCTTTCACTTCCAAACCATATCCACCAGCTACAAAAACTTAACCCTTTCACTCCCAAACCTTATCCACCAGCTACAAAAACTTAACCCTTTCACTCCCAAACCTTATCCACCAGCTACAAAAACTTAACCCTTTCACTTCCAGACTCTATCCACCAGATACAAAAACTTAACCCTTTCTCTCCCAACCCTATCCACCAGCTGCAAAAGCTTAACCATTTCGCTCCCTCACCCTAACTGCAAGATGCAAAAACTTAACCCTTTCGCTCCCAAACCCTCTCCATCAGGTACAAAACCTTAACTCTTTCATTTCCGAACCTTACGCATGAAGTACAAAATCTCAATCTTTTCACTCCCTCATCCTAACCATAATCTGCAAAAACTTAACCCTTTGACTCCTACATCCTACCTATACCTGCAAAAACCTAACCCTTTCACTCCCTCACCCTATCCACCAGCTGCAAGAATTCAACAGTTTCACTCCCTCAACCTATCCATGAGCTAAAAAAAAAAAAAAAAAAAAAAAGAAAAAAAAAAAAAAAAAAGAAAAACTTAACCCTTTAACTCCTACACCTACTCACAGCTGCAAAACCTTAACCTTTTGCTCCTCAGCCTACCAACAACTCCCTGACTGGCAGATAGGCTGAGGATGTGAAACATTCTCTTCCCGAAAAAGAGTGAAAGGAAATGTGTCATACTTCGTTCTCTCTCTCTCTCTCTCTCTCTCTCTCTCTCTCCTCTCCTCTCTCTCTCTCTCTCCTTCCCCCTCCCCTTCTTTTTCTCTCTCTCTTCGTCTCATTTCCCCCTTTTCACATCTTTCCTTTCCTTCTAGACTTCTCTCCTACCCTTCCCTTCCCTTCTCCATTCTGTTTTTAATTTTGCTTTTTCTTTTTTTTTTCACTCTCTCTCAATACCATGATCGAGTTGAGACTGCTACAATGCTCCTATTATTCATCTTATCCAAAATCCAGTTGAGACTGCTACAATGCTCCTATTCATTCATCTTATCCAAAATCCAGTTGAGACTAATACAGGCCTTCTATTTATTCATGTTATCCAAAATCCAGTTCAGCCTAATACAAGGCTTCTATTCATTCATGTTATTGAAAATCCAGTTCAGACTGATGCACGGCTTCTATTCATTCATGTTATTCAAAATCCAGTTCAGACTAATACAAGGCTTCTATTCATTCATGTTATTCAAAACCAGTTCAGACTAATACAAGGCTTCTATTCATTCATAGTTATTCAAAATCCAGTTCATACTGATACAAGGCTCCTATTCATTTCATGTTATTCAAGATTAAAGTTTTCATGTTCAAAATAAAGTTTTCATGCTCATTCATCAATCGATTCCATCTCCGATGATCGCTTACTCCCCTTGCCACTTGACTGAGAGCGGCACAACATTTGCTAGTCAAGTCCCACAAAAAAGCAAGCTTTAATTAACCTGAGGGCTTGGAGTCTATGTATGTTTATATTTTGATTTAACACAAGAAACCACATTATTAAGAGTACTGACCCGAAAAGTGCATTCAATATTATCGCTAACTGAGATCGGTACGTAACTGATGTAGAATAATAATAATAATGATGATAACAATAATGATAATAATAATAATAATGTAATAATGTAATGATAATAATAATAACTGTTGTCGTCGTCATCATCATCGTCATCGTCATCATCGTCGTCGTCGTCATCATCATCATCATCATCATCATCATCATCATCATCATCATCATCATCATCATCATACATCTCACCCCCATTTCAAAGGAAAAAACGGAGGCCAAACTGTTTTTAAACAACATAAATATAGAAATATATTTACACCTGCTGGGTAGAAACATCTAACGAAACAAAGTGCGAACAAGTAAACGTTGAAATGTAAGAAAAAAAAACCCAAACTAAACATGTTATAAAATCACAACAACAACAGCAACAATAAGAGCAAGAAATCACCTTATTCTGTTTCAACTCTCCATTAGATAAAGACGGAACTAACTCCCACCCTCCCATCCTCCCTCTCTACAAAATCTGAAAAGCATCAAATGTACAACATAAAATTAATTAAAACGCAAGATCATTGGCAAGTGCTGACTTCACAAATCACCGTCTATGCAAACCACGTCTATCAATGAATGTTGGTGTAGTCTCCGTGTATGTAAGGAGAAGTATAGATCCTCATCTTGCACCGCCATACCTATCTGTCTCTCTGTCTTTCTATCAGCCCGTCTGTTTATGCATGAGGCAAACACATCCCAGAACACTGTGGCAGGGCAAGGGCAGTCCTAGGGAGCTTGAGGAGGTGGGGGGGGGGGGAGAGAAAACTGAATGTCGCAACTATGAAACGCCCAGCAGGCGATTAGCGAAGATTCCTACACAGTATAAAGAAATCCGGTAAAGGTATAAAAAATAAAATAAAATAAAATAAGATGAAATAAAATAAAATAAAATAAAATGAAATAAAATAAATTAAAATTAAAATTGAATTAAATAAAATGACAAAACAAAACAAAATGAAACAAACAAAAACAATAAAACAAAAAATGATAAAATAAAATAAAATGAAATAAAACAAAATAAAATAAACCAAACAAACCAAAACAAAATAACATAAAATAAAACAGAATAAAACAGAACAAAATAACATAAACGAAAATAAAATGCAATAAGAATTGTGAGGATCAGGGTTAAGACTTGGACCAGAGAGGAGAGTCTCTGAGGCAGGGGGTAATGCAAAGTCTGGGCGCACTGGATGAAGAGTCCAAGCAGAGCAGGGTAGGAGGTCCAGGCATGGCAGGGCAGGGTGGAAGGTCCGGGTCAGGGTGAACAGTCTTCATTCAGGTGGGGGAGTGTCCTGACCCCGGATGGGGTGCGGGGTCCGTTACGCTGGAGCCTTGCCAGTGTCTGTCTTGGGTTTGGCCGATTCACGGAAATCCAGCTTTTGGGTCTCAATCTGAAAACACCATAACATGGACATTAGGAATGATCAGACATGAGAAGAAGAGAAGAAAGAGGCGGAGAAGGAGGAGGAGGAGGAGAGAGAGAGGGTGGGAAAGAGAGAGAGAGAGATATGTATATATATATATATATATATATATATATATATATATGTACAAAGACAGACAGACAGACAAAAAAAAAGAGAGAGAGAAATTGACAGACAGACAGAGACAGGGAGGAGAGAGGTAGAGTGAGGAGAGAGAGAGAGAGAGAGAGAGAGACAGATAGACAGACAGACAGAGAGACAGGGGAGAGATAGAGCGGGTGAGAGGGGGGGGGAGAGAGAGGCAGACAAACAAACATAAGACAGACATACCGACAGAGAGAGAAGAAGGGAGAGGGAGAGAGAGAGACAGAGAGAGAGAGAGAGAGAGAAAGACAGACAGAGAGATAGACACAGAGAGATAGAGAGAGACAGAGAGAGAGACAGAGAGACAGAGAGGTGGTAGTGGTGATGGTGGTGAAGAGATGACGACGATGACTTTTGTGGTGGTGACAGGGGTGATGATGATGATTACGATGAGGTGGTAGTGGTGATGGTGGTGAAGATATGATAACGATGACTTTTGTGATGGTAACAGAGGTGATGGTGATGATTACGATGAGGTGGTAGTGGTGATGGTGGAGAACAGATGATGACGATGACTTTTGTGATGGTGACAGAGGTGATAATGATGATGATAAGGCGGTAGTGGTGATGGTGGTAAAGACGATGACGATGACGATGGTGATTATTTTTGTGATGGTGGCAGTGGAAGTGGTGGTGGTGATGATCATGACGATGACTATGATGATGATGACAATGATGTGGTCGCAATGATGGAGCCTGTTCTTGTCTCTATTTTAGACCAGACAGTACATGTATACTCCGGCGAGAAAAGGTCTATTTTTGTCTGCCTGTTCTTGTCTATATTTCAGACCCGATAAATTCTGTCAAGGTCTATTTTTGTCTGCCTGTTCTTGTCTATATTTCAGACCCGATAAATTCTGTCAAGGTCTATTTTTGTCTGCC
>JAPXFY010000023.1:31267292-31269792 GCA_030674185.1 Monoplex corrugatus | reverse complement strand
ACATCCTTGACAATAACATGTTATCAAACCTTACGTGAGTTAAGAGATTTTACGATAACCTAGACAATAACATGTTATCAAACCTTACGTGAGTTAAGAGATTCTACGATAGCCTTGGCAATAACATGTTATCAAATCTTACGTGAGTTAAGAGATTCTATGATAACCTAGACAATAACATGTTATCAAACCTTACGTGAGTTAAGAGATTCTTAGATAACCTAGACAATAACATGTTATCAAACCTTACGTGAGTTAAGAGATTCTACGATAGCCTTGGCAATAACATGTTATCAAATCTTACGTGAGTTAAGAGATTCTATGATAACCTTGACAATAACATGTTATCAAATCTTACGTGAGTTAAGAGATTCTACGATAACCTAGACAATAACATGTTATCAAACCTTACGTGAGTTAAGAGATTCTTAGATAACCTAGACAATAACATGTTATCAAACCTTACGTGAGTTAAGAGATTCTACGATAGCCTTGGCAATAACATGTTATCAAATCTTACGTGAGTTACGAGATTCTACGATAACCTAGACAATAACATGTTATCAAACCTTACGTGAGTTAAGAGATTCTTAGATAACCTAGACAATAACATGTTATCAAACCTTACGTGAGTTAAGAGATTCTACGATAGCCTTGGCAATAACATGTTATCAAATCTTACGTGAGTTAAGAGATTCTATGATAACCTTGACAATAACATGTTATCAAATCTTACGTGAGTTAAGAGATTCTACGATAACCTAGACAATAACATGTTATCAAACCTTACGTGAGTTAAGAGATTCTTAGATAACCTAGACAATAACATGTTATCAAACCTTACGTGAGTTAAGAGATTCTATGATAGCCTTGGCAATAACATGTTATCAAATCTTACGTGAGTTAAGAGATTCTACGATAACAGAGATTCTACGATAACCTTGACAAAAAACATGTGATCAAAATTTACGTGAGCTAAGCAACTCTACGATAACCTTGACAAAGACACGTGATCAAACCTTACGTGAGTTAAGAGATTCTGCAATAACCTTGACAAACACACGCAGTCAAGCCTTACGTGAGTTAAGCAATTCGTGGTAGCCTCGACAAAAACATGTTACCAAATCTTACGTGAATTAAGCATTTCTAAGATAACCTTGACAAAAATACGTTATCAAACCTTACGTGAGTTAAGCAATTCTGTGACAACCTTGACAAAAACACGCAACCAAGCCTTACGTGAGCTAAGCAATTCATGGTAGCCTCGACACAACCATGTTATGAAATCTTACGTGAGTTAAGCATTTCTTAGATAACCTTCACAAACACCCATTATCAAGCCTTACGTGCGTTATGCAATTCTAAGATTAACCTTGACAAAAACATGTTATCAAACATTACGTGAATTAAGCATTTCTACGATAATCTCGACAAAGACACGTTATCAAATCTTTCGCGAGTTAAGAGATTTTGTAACAATCGTGACAAACATAGATTATCAAGCCTTACGTGAGCTAAGCAATTCATGGTAACCTCGACAAAAACGTGTTATCAACTCTAAGATAACCTTGACAAACACACGTTATCAAGCCTTACGTGAGTTATGCAATTCTACGATAACCTTGACAGAAACACCCTATCAAACTTTACGTGAATTAACCCTTTAACTCTGCACCCTATCCACCAGCATCCTGCATTGTCAACCATGCTATCAAAGCTTAAATTTAACCCTTTGACTCCTTCATTCTATCCACCAGCTTCCTGCAAGAAGCTTGTGGATAGGGTCAAGGAGCCAAAGGGTTAAGCTTTTGCGGTTGATGGACAGGGTGCGGGAGTCAAAGGGTTAAGCAATTCTACGATAACCTTGACAAAGACACGTTATCAAACTTCACGTGAGTTAAGAGAGTCTACAACCACCTTGATAAAGACAAGTTATCAAGCCTTACATGAGTTAAGCAATTCTGCGATAACCTTGACAAAGACACCTTATCAAATCTTACGTAAGTTAAGCAATTCTACAACAACCTTGACAAACACAGATTATCAAACCTTACGTGAGTTAAGAGATTCTGCAAAAACCTTGACAAAAACACGTTATCAAACCTTACGTGAGTTAAGAGATTCTATAACAATCTTGACAAAAACACGTTATCAAACCTTACGTGAGTTAAGAGATTCTATAACAATCTTGACAAAAACACGTTATCAAACCTTACGTGAGTTAAGAGATTCTATAACAACTCTGACAAACACACGTTATCAAGCCTTACGTGAGTTCAGCGACTCTAACGAAGAAGCATAACTGTGTCTGTGATTGGGAGGTCGGGAATCCACCTTGGACTGCGCGTTCCAGCGAAGCCTCCTCTTGGGGATGGAGACGATGCCTCCACCTGGGACATGGTGGATGTTATCCAAGGACCCCACCCTGGCCTGACCCGTCCAGGCCAACCTGTTATGCTGAACTCTCACGGGATTTGAACGAGGAGAGTGGTGTATGTTG
>JAPXFY010000023.1:31239792-31262292 GCA_030674185.1 Monoplex corrugatus | reverse complement strand
CTCTCTCTGCTGTGTTCCACCCCAGTCACAAATCCGTTAAATAGGTTAAAGCTCCCGTTACTTTCACGGGTGCACTTCGTTCGCCGACCATTCGTTTCGCCTATATTCACTTCGCCTAAGTTCGGTTCGCCTATGCACTTCTACAACTTGCTGTGTTTCGTTTTTGCCTGAGTTTTCAATTAAGTGACTCTCCAAATCCAAAATCCACACAACACAGTGAACTTTCCACTTGAACCAAAGAACAGTAATGGTCGAATTGAGTCTCACCACACCAAATCACTTCACATTTTACCACACCACCACACCATCCAAAAACGACAGCTGTCCTCCAAACATCACTCGGTCACACAGAGAACCCATCCCATGCCTATACCCAACAAGAAAGACAACTAACAACCAAAAAAAAAAAAATCATCGAGTTCTCTCCCTTCGCAATTCCCCTCACGTCGCTTACAACACTATCCCGCACCGGCGTAAAGAAAGAGTTATATCCCTTCGCATTGCCTCCTCAAAGAAAATTATCTGGCAGAAATCGAACGGTGAGGGTGAAGGGTGAGGGAGGTGGTAGTGGTGGTGAGTGAGGGATGGGGGAGGTTTAAGGTAACTGATTATACACATACCCTTGTAGAGAGAGGGGGAAGGGAAAGCACTAGCGCTGACACATATGTGGGTTAAGTTCCAAACAAGGTAATTTATACCTGTCAAATCCCAGGCGCCAGAGTCGAGCGGGAAAGCATCGGACTGCCAATCGTGATGTCCTGGGTTCGATCCTACACAATACACCTACGCATATTGGGTAAAGGGTGGAGATTTTTCCGATCTCCCAGGTCAACTTGTGTTCGGTCGTTCTTTGATTTAAATTAACGTCTTTTCGCCATAGGTGATATTAGACAGACACAAGTTGATCATTCATAAGGAAGATTAGGAAAAGACAGGCAACATTCATGGGCCATTTTATGAGGAAAGGGGAATTGGAACACCTGGTCACAACGGGAAAGCTGGAGGGAAAGAGAGCACCGAGTAGACCCAGGCAGAAGATACTAGACGGACTTGCAGAAAGGCTGGGGACAAGGAGGGTGGAAGAGATGCTTGAGGCAACAAGAGATAGAGACAGATGGAAGTTCATAATCGCCAACGCCATGCGGCAAGGCACCTGATGATGATGATGAAAAGGCACACTAAGTGACCACGATTTAAGTTAATGTTAAAGCTGTACTGAAAATGAAAAACATAAAAGGAAAACAACAAGGGTCAATCTATTCTCTAACACAGACACCAGAGACAGGGGGAGGAGGTAAGGTGTAAGCACGGTGGATAAAGAGAGGGGAAGACCGATAAGAGACAGAATAAGAGACAGAAATTATGTAAATGGAAGAGGCAATGTCTTAAGATTTGGAGCACCTGGTCACAACGGGAAAGCTGAAGGGAAAGAGAGCGCCAGGTAGACCAAGGGAGAGAATGCTGGACGGACTTGCAGAGTGGCTGAGGATGAGGAGGGTGGGGGAGATGCTAGGAGCAACGAGAGATAGAGATGGTTGGAAGTCCATGGTTGCCAACGCCATGCGGCAGGGCACCTGATGATGATGATGAATGTCTCAAGAAAAGAGACATGCGTAAGCAGAGAAATGGAACTAAAACTTAACACTAACATCAATAATGCGAAGGAAATTGGGGGGAAGGTAAGGTGTAAGTAAGCACAGAGAATATTTTTTTAAAGAGAGGGGAGACAGATAAGAGACAGAATAAGAGACAGAAATCATGTGAATGGAAGAGGCAAGGTCTTAAGAAAAGAGACATGTGCGAGTATAGAAATGGAACTAAAACTTAACACTAACATCAATAATGTGAAGGAAAACTGACACTAGAAAACAAACTTCATCAACTTTAAAGAAATGCATTAACACGACTGTGAACCAACCATTCTGAAATGTCAATTAGCAAAACTTGATCCGATGTTACTTCTTTTAAATGCGGGTCTTCGGTAAATAAAAAACACAAACAAAAACAAAAAAACGTAGTACACCGTCTAATGGGACCACTATAGGTACACTGTCTAATGGGACCACTATAGGTACACTGTCTAATGGGACCACTATAGGTACACTGTCTAATGGGACCACTATAGGTACACTGTCTAATGGGACCATTATAGGTACACCGTCTAATGGGACCACTATAAGTACACTGTCTAATGGGACCACTATAGGTACACCGTCTAATGGGACCACTATAGGTACACCGTCTAATGGGACCACTATAGGTACACTGTCTAATGGGACCACTATAGGTACACTGTCTAATGGGACCACTATAGGTACACTGTCTAATGGGACCACTATAGGTACACTGTCTAATGGGACCACTATAGGTACATTGTCTAATGGGACCACTGTAGGTATATTGTCTAATGGGACCACTTTAGGTATATTGTCTAATGGGACCACTGTAGGTACATTGTCTAATGGGACCACTGTAGGTATATTGTCTAATGGGACCACTGTAGGTATATTGTCTAATGGGACCACTGTAGGTACATTGTCTAATGGGACCACTGTAGGTATATTGTCTAATGGGACCACTGTAGGTATATTGTCTAATGGGACCACTGTAGGCACATTGTCTAATGGGACCACTATAGGTATATTGTCTAATGGGACCACTGTAGGTATATTGTCTAATGGGACCACTTTAGGTATATTGTCTAATGGGACCACTTTAGGTATATTGTCTAATGGGACCACTGTAGGTATATTGTCTAATGGGACCATTATATTACATTGTCTAATGGGACCACTTTAGGTATATTGTCTAATGGGACCACTTTAGGTATATTGTCTAATGGGACCACTTTAGGTATATTGTCTAATGGGACCACTGTAGGTATATTGTCTAATGGGACCACTTTAGGTACATTGTCTAATGGGACCACTATAGGTATATTGTCTAATGGGACCACTATAGGTATATTGTCTAATGGGACCACTTTAGGTACATTGTCTAATGGGACCACTGTAGGTATATTGTCTAATGGGACCACTTTAGGTATATTGTCTAATGGGACCACTTTAGGTATATTGTCTAATGGGACCACTATAGATATATTGTCTAATGGGACCACTTTAGGTATATTGTCTAATGGGACCACTTTAGGTATATTGTCTAATGGGACCACTTTAGGTATATTGTCTGATGGGACCACTATAGGTATATTGTCTAATGGGACCACTTTAGGTATATTGTCTGATGGACCACTATAGGTATATTGTCTAATGGGACCACTTTAGGTATATTGTCTAATGGGACCACTTTAGGTATATTGTCTAATGGGACCACTTTAGGTATATTGTCTAATGGGACCACTTTAGGTATATTGTCTAATGGGACCACTTTAGGTATATTGTCTAATGGGACCACTTTAGGTATATTGTCTAATGGGACCACTTTAGGTATATTGTCTAATGGGACCACTTAGGTATATTGTCTAATGGGACCACTATAGGTATATTGTCTAATGGGACCACTTTAGGTATATTGTCTAATGGGACCATTATATTACATTGTCTACTGGGACCACTATAGGTATATTGTCTGATGGGACCATTATATTACATTGTCTACTGGGACCACTTTAGGTATATTGTCTGATGGGACCATTATATTACATTGTCTACTGGGACCACTATAGGTATATTGTCTAATGGGACCACTATATTACATTGTCTACTGGGACCACTATAGGTATATTGTCTTGTGGGATCACTACAGGTATTTCGTCTAGTGGGACCACTATATTACATTGTCTAATGGAACCACTATAGAGACATTGTCTAATGGAACCACTATAGAGACATTGTCTAATGGGACCACTATAGAGACATTGTCTAATGGGACCACTATAGGTACATTGTCTAGTGGGATCACTTTAGAGACATTGTCTAATGGTACCACTATAGGTATATTGTCTAGTGGGACCACTATAGAGACATTGTCTAATGGGACCACTATAGGTATATTGTCTAGTGGGACCACTATAGAGACATTGTCTAATGGGACCACTATAGGTATATTGTCTAGTGGGATCACTACAGGTATTTTGTCTAGTGGGACCACTATATTACATTGTCTAATGGAACCACTATAGAGACATTGTCTAATGGAACCACTATAGAGACATTGTCTAATGGAACCACTATAAAGACATTGTCTAATGGAACCACTATAGAGACATTGTCTAATGGGACCACTATAGGTACATTGTCTAATGGGACCACTATAGAGACATTGTCTAATGGGACCACTATAGAGACATTGTCTAATGGGACCACTATAGAGACATTGTCTAATGGGACCACTATAGACATTGTCTAATGGGACCACTATAGAGACATTGTCTAATGGGACCACTATAAAGACATTGTCTAATGGGACCACTATAGAGACATTGTCTAATGGGACCACTATAGAGACATTGTCTAATGGGACCACTATAGAGACATTGTCTAATGGGACCACTATAGAGACATTGTCTAATGGGACCACTATAGAGACATTGTCTAATGGGACCACTATAGGTACATTGTCTAGTGGGACCACTATAGAGACATTGTCTAATGGGACCACTATAGGTACATTGTCTAATGGGACCACTATAGAGACATTGTCTAATGGGACCACTATAGGTACATTGTCTAGTGGGACCACTATAGAGACATTGTTTAATGGGACCACTATAGAGACATTGTCTAATGGGACCACTATAAAGACATTGTCTAGTGGGACCACTATAGGTACATTGTCTAATGGGACCACTATAGGTACATTGTCTAATGGGACCACTATAGTACATTGTCTAATGGGACCACTATAGTACATTGTCTAATGGGACCACTATAGAGACATTGTCTAGTGGGACCACTATAGAGACATTGTCTAGTGGGACCACTATAGAGACATTGTCTAATGGGACCACTATAGAGACATTGTCTAATGGGACCACTATAGAGACATTGTCTAATGGGACCACTATAGAGACACTGTCTAATGGGACCACTATAGAGACATTGTCTAATGGGACCACTATAGAGACATTGTCTAATGGGACCACTATAGAGACATTGTCTAATGGGACCACTATAGAGACACTGTCTAATGGGACCACTATAGAGACATTGTCTAATGGGACCACTATAGAGACATTGTCTAATGGGACCACTATAGAGACATTGTCTAATGGGACCACTATAGAGACATTGTCTAATGGGACCACTACAGTTTTTTTCCTTAGGATCATTGCACTCAGGGAGGTTACCTTTGTGCTCACCTTTTTTTTTCGTCCCATTTTCTACGCCACTTTAATAGCCACAGAAGCTGAAGCAGTTTTTATTATGCGATGATAATGATGTCGATGTGGATGATAATCATGATGCTATGGAGTTCCATCGAGGATTGACACTGCGTGACAGGGTTGTACTCTACGCTTACTATCATAATGCCTCCCGGCGTCAACCAGGCCCAAGAGATACAGACACCTGCATGTGCTAGTCAGAAGATTTCAGTAACACCCTCAATGACGCATCTGCGAAGTGGATGAGACTCGACTGTGTGGTTCCAGTCTTCCCAATGAGCCCATAGCACGCCCAACTCAAGGTAGGAGCCGGTTAGAGCCAAAAAATCCCACACTGATTTCTGAAGGCACTGATGGGGAATTCGAACCCATAACCTTCCAGAACAAGATTGAGGCAGCCGAGATGTGGTTTCTAAGAAGAATGTTGAGGGTTCCATGGACAGCAAAGAAAACAAACGAGACAGTCTTGATGGAGGCAGACACAAGTAGATCACTCATAAGGAAGATTAGGAAAAGACAGGCAACATTTATAGGCCATTTTATGAGGAAGGAGGATTTGGAGCATCTGGTCACAACGGGAAAGCTGGAGGGAAAGAGAGCACCAGGTAGACCCAGGGAGAAAATGCTGGACGGACTTGCAGAGTGGCTGGGGACGAGGAGGGTGGGGGAGATGCTAGGGGCAACGAGAGATAGAGGCAGATGGAAGTCCATGATCGCCAACGCCATGCGGCAGGGCACCTGATGATGATGAACCTTCCAGTCGGTAGTCCGTTGCGTTAACCACTACACCACGGCGACTGGTTGGACTACTATAGGTATATTGTCTAATGGGATCATTATGGGTAAATTGTCTAGTAGAACAATTGTATGTATATTGTCTAATGGCTAATGGAACCACTGTAGGTACATTGCGTAAGTTGGTTATGACACAATTGTCTCTGCAAACTTTATCAGGTCGTTGCCACCTCATTCCAGCGAAAAAGTAGCTTACATAACACCACAGCCATGACGTAGACACTGTAAACGCGGCAAAGTACCATCAGTAGACAGTCTCCATTGTTTACTTCGGGTGACACGATAGATAAGTTTGAGTTTGAGGGGAGAAAAAGAAACCGGATAACCTTCGACTGAAAAAGAAAGCAAATGAAGTTGGAACTATCAAAAGGCAAACTACACGGGTATAGCCGACACTATCAAATCAAACTGTGGGCAAGTATATGTGACCCTCTACCATGAAATGAGTCTACCGTGAAATAACACTCTGGACATGTATATGAGACTCTCTACCAAAAAAAATGAGTCTGCTGTGAAATCATACTATGGGCAAGAATATGTGACCATCTACCATGAAATGAGTCAGCTGTGAAATCATACTATGGGCAAGAATATGTGACCCTCTACCATAAAATGAGTCTGCTGTGAAATCATACTATGGGCAAGAATATGTGACCCTCTACCATGAAATGAGTCAACTGTGGACTAAAACTATGGACAGTATTGATCGTCTACCATAAAACGAATCTTCTCTGAAATCTACCATAGAATGTGTCTTCTCTGAAATAAACATATAGGATAGTGTATGTGACACTCTACCTTAAAATGAATATTGTGAAATAAAACGTTGGATAGTACATTCGACCATCCATCATAAAATGAGTCCACCGTGAAAGAAACCTCTGAACAAGCGTATGTGACCCTCTACTATAAAATAAGCCTTCCGTTAAATAAAACTATGGTTAAGTGTATGTGACCCTCTACTATAAAATAAGCCTTCCGTTAAATAAAACTATGGTTAAGTGTATGTGACCCTCTACTATAAAATAAGCCTTCCGTTAAATAAAACTATGGTTAAGTGTATGTGACCCTCTACTATAAAATAAGCCTTCCGTTAAATAAAACTATGGTTAAGTGTATGTGACCCCTACTATAAAATAAGCCTTCCGTTAAATAAAACAATGGTTAAGTGTATGTGACCCTCTACCGTAAAATGAACCATCTGTGAAAAAAAAACTATGGATGAAAGCTTATGTGACTCTCTACCATAAAATGTGTATAATAATAATATTAACAATAATTACAGTATTTCTACTGCGTCAAATCTTGATAATTCAAACCAAAGCGCACTCACGCACCTGGCATAGACACGTGATTGACAGTCTGCATACCATATACACAACAACAACAAAAACCTGACCTTTTATGATGAATGAATGAATGAATGAATGAATGAATGAATGAATGAATGTAAACGACTTTGACGTTACCAGAATCGGCCCTTTTACAAGCGAAATTGGACTAATGAATGAATGAATGAATGAATGAATGAATGAATGAATGAATGAATGAATGAATGTAAACGACTCTGACGTTACCAGAATCGGCCATTTCACAAGCCAAAATGGACTAATGACAGAATAAATGAATGAATGAATGAATGAATGAATGAATGGATGGATGGATGAATGAATGAATGAATGAATGGATGGATGGATGGATGAATGAATGAATGAATGAATGAATGAATGATGAATAAATGAATGCATGAACCAATGAATGAATGAATGAATGAATGAATGAATGAATGAAAACCACTTCGATACTGGCAGATTCAAACTTTTTACAAGGAGGAATGGAAACAATAAATGAATGCATGAAGGAATGAATGGATTAATTGTTTCAGTGCAGTAGTAGCAAGGTTGTGAACGTTTGAAGCGGTTTCTGTGTTATGTATTGTGTTACAAACTTCGATTATATAAGCCATAAACAATACAAGTGTTTCGTGTGTGTGTGTGTGTGTGTGTGTGTGTGTGTGTGTGTGTGTGTGTGTGTGTGTGTGTGTGTGTGTGTGTGAGAGAGAGAGAGAGAGAGAGAGAGAGAGAGAGACCGAGAGACAGAGACAGAGAGACAGAGAAACGTACAGAGAGACAGAGATTGAGAGAGATTGAGAGAGAGAGACAGACAGACAGAGAGAGAGAGAGAGAGAGATTGAGAGAGAGAGACAGACAGACAGAGAGAGAGAGAGAGGAAGTAGTGTGTGGCAAACTGACCGACAGACAGATCGTGGATACGAAAATATGTATGTTGTGTGTGTGGTGTGTGTGTGTGTGTGTGTGTGTGTGTGTGTGTGTGTGTGTGTGTGTGTATGTTGTGTGTGTGTGTGTATGTGTGTGTGTGTGTTGTGTGTGTGTGTGCGTGTGTGTGCGTGTGTATCGTGTGTGTGTGTTTTTGTGTGTGTGTGTGTGTGTGTGTTGTGTTGTGTGTGTGATATGTGTGTGTGTTGTATGTTGTGTGTGTGCGTGTGTGTGTGATTGTGTGCGTGTGTGTGTGTGTGTTATGTGCGTGTGTGTGTGTGTGTGTGTGGATGTGTGTGTGTGTGTACGTGTGATCTTACCTGCTTGTCTCCCCCTCCCGCCACGTGCTTGGCATTGTCCATAGACCCCACCTTGAAGCCGCCCGCTCCTTGAAGTCTACCTTTACAGTCTCAATCTGTGTCACACACACACAACACACACACACACACACACACACACACACACACACACACACACACACACACACACACACATACCCCACACACACACACGGCATGTAGCAAGAAACGAAAGTATTTATTTATTGACTGACTTACTTATTTATCTACGCATCATTTGTTTATTTATTTATCTATATATCTATTTATTTATCTGTTCCTTTATCATTTGTTTATTTACTTATCTATATATCTATTTATTTATCTGTTCCTTTATCTGTTTATTTGTTTATCTATTTTCAACGTGATAGATAAAACCTGTCCCATACAACAACCATCACACCCAGTGATCTGTGTGTACATATCTAGGCGTATTAATCCATTTCTGCTGACGAAGAGATCAATACATTACGCTTCCCGTAATAATCACAATTCCCATAGTATTTTCCCATACAGTGAAAACCATAGTCTAATATTTAGAGCTTAGACAAGACTTTATACACAAGATGGCTGAACATTTCTTTTCGTGGTCTCTCTTTGAGGGACAACAGTACTTTTTGGAGTATTTGCATGACCAAAGAAACCAATTCTGAGAGCCTCCCGAACGGCGATTCATTGGAATGTTTTGCTGAAGTGAGCATTACCAGTCAAAAATTTTAATTATTATTCATTCATTCATTCATTCATTCATCCATACATCCATTCATTCATTCATTCACGCATACATTTATTTATAATATATATATATATTTGTTTATTTATTAATTTATTTACTTATCATTTATTTATTTGTCTATTTTTTTTTTTAATCTATTTCTTCATTCGATCATTTAATGTTTCATTCATATATTTATCTTTAAAGAAACGGATCGTAAATACAAACAGATTTTGGTACAATGATCTTTGGAATAATAAAGTACATTGAAAGTGTTCGGTTACATGTCATAAAGTTTAGAAATAAATAAATAAATAAATGAATAAATAAATAAATAAATAAATAAACGTACTAAATAAATAAATAGATAAATAAATAAATGTTACCAAATAAATAAATAGATAAATAAATAAATAAATGAATAAATAAATAAACGTTACTAAATAAATAAATAGATAGATAAATAACTAAATAAATAAATAAATAAATAAATAAATGAAAAAAAATAAATAAATAAATAAACGTTACTAAATAAATAAATAAATAAACGGATAAATACATACACACATACATAAATGTTACCAAGCTAGTGGTATTACGGGATTACGTTTTCTACGACAGAAGAAACAGCCAAACGTAACTGAAAGGCATCCTGAGTCAGAACAATTCAGAGCTACGATGAGTGTGAATGTCAGTCTAGATTGTTCTTCTCTTTTCCTGGGTGACATGGAAATGAGTTCAAAATGGCTTCGTCTCATTCAGACTGCTCCAGGAATCACAGAGGAGAAAATTAGGGTCTGATATCTTTGTCTTTGTCTTTGCTTTGTTTTTGTTTTGTCTTTGTTTTGTTTTGTGTATGACTTTTTTTTTTCGGTTCCACTTCTGGGTCGCCTGTGTGTCACTACCTCCGATCCCACGCAGCTCCGAATTCGGCCCTCCATCACACTTCCCATACGTACCAAAACTCGGGTCATCATGAAATGTTCAATGTTCATTTTTGCATTCAACGTTTAACCCTTGACTCCTGCACCCTATCCACCGCCTGCAAAAACTTAACCCTTTGACTCCCTCACTCTATCCACCAGCTGCCTGCAGGAGTGCAGAAGTCAAAGGGTTAACAGATCCGTTAACCCCAAATGGGACATACTTAACCCCAAATGGGTATACTTAAACCCCAAATGGTACATACTTAACCCCAAATGGGGCATACTTAACCCCAGATGGGGATACTTAGACCCCAAATGGGACATACTTAACCCCAAATGTGGGATACTTAAACCCCAAATGGGACATACTTAACCCCAAATGGGACATACTACCAAAGACATATAACCCCAAATGGGATATACTTAACCCCAAATGGGACATACTTAACCCCGAATGGGGGATACTTAAACCCCAAACGGGACATACTTAACCCCAAATGGGACATACTTAACCCCAAATGGGACATATATAACCCCGAATGGGACATATGAGATAAAAGCAAATAAAGAAAATCCAACAGGATTAATACATAACTATGAAAAAATTAGAATAAGAACAATAACAGTCCAACAGAAGAAAAAGTACGTTTGAAACTGTCTTACGATAAGACCCCCAAGTGTATATTTTTCCAAGACCTTGCCAGCGCATAGGGTTTTGCGCAGGCTCAGGGAGTCTGCTAGATCAGTTGCTGGCAGATTTGGGTGGAGCGCATATGGAACTGCCCGAGTGCCATGAATCCCTTTTGAGTAAATTACAAACCACAAAACTCCTCAAGTGTTCAGAAGACAACTACACAATCTTAGAACACAGCAGGAAAGGTGAAGATAATTTTCACAACGCTAAAGAGATCCATAAGAACGGTGCCGTTATTAATAATAGTATGGAGTTTTGTGACAAGGCTGTATGTACTCTATACGCTCGCTTTCTACAGATATCCTGACATCAACCAGGCCTGAGATATACAGTCACCTGCGGTGAGCAACGTCTTCACTGATACATCCACGAAGTGGATGAGACCCGGCTGTGTGAAATCCCATCCTTCCCAACGATCCCATAATATCAACTCTGGATAGATGGTGAGAGCCGTAAAAAATTCAAAGATGAATGATAGGGGTTTGAACTTCCAGTCTCCCATCATCAGTCACTTGGTGTTACCACGACGCCATAATTTGTGGTTATTTACGAAGAACACAATTATAGTACTGTTATGATGGAAATCGTTAGACATGGTAATTACGATAATTAAGAGACACGGATGGTTATTCATGAGAAACAGGAATATATCATTGCTGTGATGAAAATAATGGAAATCGTGATTAAGGTAATGAACAGATATGGCTAGTTATTCATAAGAAACATGATTATATTATTGTCATGATGGAAATTACGGATATGGTGACGTATGCTAATTAAGAGATATGGCTGGTTATTCACGAAAAATATAACTATATTATTGTCATGACGGACATCACAGACATGGTGACATATGCTAATTACGAGATATGGCTGGTTATTCACGAGAAACATAATTATATTATTGTCATGTCGGACATCACAGATATGGTGACATATGCTAATTAAGAGATATGGCTGGTTATTCACGAGAAACATTATCATATTATTGTCATGACGAACGTCACAGACATGGTGACACATGCTAATTAAGAGATGGCTGGTTATTCATGAGAAACATAATTATATTATTGTCATGATGGAAATCATGGGAATATGATTATGCTAATTAAGATATGTAACTAAGAAACTGGGTCTCACGTACATTTTTTTGAGATTCTAAAAAAAACAAAAAAAACAATACATTTGAGCTAGATCGATCATGCCGAATCAGACTCACGAATCATCCATCTGCCATGTTAACTCTAAATATGCAGATGATCGAAAACAAATAAACGATTAAATAAATAAATAAATAAATAAATAAATAAATAAATAAATAAATAATTCAAAAAGAAAAATCAGCAGTAAAATTAAAAAAATAAAATCTCTCTCTGTCTCTACACACACACACACACACACACACACACACACACACACACACACACACACACACACACACACACACACACACACACACACACACACAACAAACATATATATATATATATATATATATATATATATATATATATATATATATATAAGCCCTCAGGTAGTTTCAAAATCAAGTTTTAAATTACTGCAACTAAAGACAATATTTTTAATAAAACCAAAATTAACCAATCCAAAAACAGAACACGATCGTCACAAGAAAAACGAACCAATCCAAACAAAGAACACAAAATCATCAATACGACATCTAAAAAAAACGAAAAACCAACCACAAAAAAACAAAACCAAAAACCGTCAAGAACCAATCACAGCACCGGACACAGGCCAGTAACTGTGGTTACCTTCTTGGATCCGCCACCAGGGGTATGTTGTGCATTATCTAGGGAACCGACTTTGGAATCGGCTTTCCAGTCCAGTTTACGATCCTCGATCTGCCACACACAGCAGCAAGGCACACACACACACACACACACACCCATGCTGGTTAATAACAGCAGGAATAAGAAGAACTCTAGAGAGGTAAGTGCCAAGAGAACTTTAAAAAGCTCACACACTCTCACACTGCCACATGCAAGAATTCTATGCTAGACTTTTGTTGTTGTTGTTTTAATGGATTCTGTGGGACCATCGTTTCAGTTTCCATTTTCACAACACTGGCGCTCGGAAAGTTCTCAAGTCTACGCGCCAACGTTGCAATTGCTGTGTGATAGGAAAAGTGAGGTCTAATTTCAGTTTCAGTTTCTCAAGATGACGTCTCCACGCTCGAAACGAATTCCATACGCACTAACGTCACAGGTGCCATGTGTATGGATATCATGGCACACGCCTTTAGCCTGCACATAAACCTATGTGATGGCCAGGTCCTGAGGCCCTACCTAGCCTCTGTCTTACCTAGTCTACATTTTATACTGGTATTTTATCAGCCCATCACTGGAATAATCTTTGTTTACATGTGATTGTCATGTGTATCTGTGTATCTTATCTATTAAAAAAACATATACATACAGTAAATAAATAAATAATCAAAGGTCTGAATCACAACACAACTAGCCATTTTGTATAAACTCATCTCACATGACAGATAGACCCCACCCCCACCCCAGTCAATGCAAGAAAGTAAGGTCTAGCTGTAAGATAAGTCCAGTGAGATCTAAAACTACTATCCTTGAGTAATAAAGTATTTTGAAGGTATTTTAAAGAATGTGGGCCTATTATGAAAAACAGAATAACATTTCTGATGCAGCAGGCTACTTGTTTTGATCCTCGTGTAAGATATGTATGGTCAACTAATTACTTTGTTTTGGTTGGTTGGTTGTTGTTGTTGTTGTTTTGTGTTTGTTTTTGTTTGTTTGTTTTCTTTGCTGTGCACTTTGAAATGGTTAAAAAGACGCGACCAACGAATCAAAATAAACCATACACACACTACAACAAACTATTTGACAAACAAACCACTACAGCCGTTAAACAATAAATATGTTTATACACTTTCAAAGACATAAACAATAAACTGATACTGTCATTTAAAGGTAAAAAAAACAAAAACAATCACATCTTAACAAAAGGAAAAACCTATATCATTTTACTAGGAGAATTGAACTAGTGCAACCCATAGAATACTTTTACTGGGAGAATTGAACAGGTGCAAAACCACATGTGCACAGAATACTTTTACTAGGACAATTGAACTAATGCAAAACCATAGAATACTTTTACTGGGAGAATTGAGCTAGTGCAAAACCATAGAATATTTTTGCTGGGAAAATTGAACTAGTGCAAAACCATAGAATACTTTTACTGGGAGAATTGAACTAGTACAAAACCATAGAATACTTTTACTGGGAGAATTGAACTAGTACAAAACCATAGAATACTTTTACTGGGAGAATTGAACTAGTACAAAACCATAGAATACTTTTACTGGGAGAATTGAACTAGTGCAAAACCATAGAATACTTTTACTGGGAGAATTGAACAAATACAAAACCATACAATACTTATAGTGGGAGAATTGAACTAGTGCAAAACCATAGAATATTTTGCTGGGAGAATTGAGCTAATGCAAAATTATAGAATACTTTTACTATGAGAATTGAACTAAACAAAATCATAGTTTACCTTATACTGGGAGATCTGAACTAGTGCAAACGATAGAATACTTTTACTGGGAGAATTGAACTTGTGCAAAACCATAGAATACTTTTACTGGGAGAATTGAACATGTGCAAAACCGTAGAATACTTTTACGGGAGAATTGAAGTAGTGCAAAACCATAGAATACTTTTACTATGAGAATTGAACTAGTGCAAAATCATAGATTACCTTATACTGGAAGATCTGAACTAGTGCAAAACCATAGAATATTTTTACTGGGAGAATTGAACAGAATACCTTTACTAGGAGAACTGAACTAGTGCAAAACCACAGAATACTATTACTAGGAGAATGGAACTAATGAAAAACCACAGAATACTTTTATTAGGAGAATTGAAGTAGTGCAAAACCATAGAATACTTTTATTAGAAGAATTGAACTTGTGCAAAACCATAGAATACTTTTACTATGAGAATTGAACTAGTGCAAAATCATAGAATACTTTTACTGGGAAATTTGAACTAGTGCAAAACCATAGAATACTTTTACTGGGAAATTTGAACTAGTGCAAAACCATAGAATACTTTTACTGGGAAAACTGAACTAGTGCAAAACCATAGAATACTTTTACTGGGAAATTTGAACTAGTGCAAAACCATAGAATACTTTTACTGGGAAATTTGAACTAGTGCAAAACCATAGAATACTTTTACTGGGAGAATTGAACTTGTGCAAAACCATAGAATACTTTTACTGGGAGAATTGAACAAATGCAAAACCATACAATACTTATAGTGGGAGAATTGAACTAGTACAAAACCATAGACTACTTTTACTGGGAGAATTGAGCTAGTGCAAAATCATAGAATATTTTTATTATGAGAACTGAACTTGTGCAAAACCAATGAATACTTACAGTGGGATAATTGAATTAATGCAAAACCATTGAATATTTTTACTGGGAGAATTGAATAGAATACCTTTACTAGGAGAACTGAACTAGTGCAAAACCGCAGAATACTATTACTAGGAGAATGGAACTAACGCAAAACCATAGAATACTATTACTAGGAGAATGGAACTAGTGAAAAACCACAGAATACTTTTATTAGGAGAATTGAAGTAGTGCAAAACCATAGAATACTTTTATTAGAAGAATTGAACTAGTGCAAAGCCATAGAAGATTTTACCAGGAGAATTGAACTAGTGCAAAACCACAGAATCCTTGACTATGAATATTGAACTAGTGCAAAGCCATAGAATACTTTTACTGCAATCGAATGGAGTCATAGGATATTTGAATTTCATTAGTTTCTATTCTATCAGAAATTCAAAACCAAAGTTTGCCATTTTTTTAAGATGTTGATAAAGCCTTAACAAGTCTGGTGTACTCAGATCGTTTGACAATATGTAGGCCTACACTTGTTTTTACATATTTATTTTCGTTGTTTATAAATTGTAATTCTTTTAACTTGGAAAGTTTGTATTAGAACTGATTTTACACGCTGCATGTTTGGTATGTTTTATTTAAAATGATGTACGTGGCACACACTTCAGAAAGTATAACTGTTGAATGCACAGTTCTGGAATCTCTCACTCTCTCATCCTCCCTACCCCTCATTCCACAGTACTTCAACAGAATAAAAAGAAAAGAAAATTAAGTACACATATCAATGCATTCGCGCACATAATCTAAGGAAATACCCCTGGCGTTGACACTCCGTCCAATTTATCACACAGGAGATTTGAAAGAAAAAAAACAGACCTGAATACAAATTTCAACATAACTAAGGACACCAAAACGTATATAAAAACGGGCCTAAATTACCTCAAATTTCTTCCGCATATCTCATTTCCCTAGAGCCAAAAAATGCACTTATTATACATACCCAATCATCAATCTTAAGAAAGAGTATGTAAGACTTTATTGAACACATACAGGTGAATGGACCAGCAAGGTACAAAACGATAGGAAGGAACGACAGAAAGCAAAGGAGCAAGGCAGAAACAAAGAGAGTGACAGAAATGAGAAAATTTCTAGCACAGAATTTCCAGAAGGTGGGGATACTATTCATACTGAAAGAGCCCCCGGCATCCCCACGGGGGGTACATCATGATTATAAAGTATCATGATTATAAAGTAAAGGATGCTGTTAAGTGTAAAAGACCACAAAATATTACACTATGTTAGGTACGGGAGAACACTGTTCTCAGACAAGACAAGTAGAAGAGTCACACAAAGTGCAGTACGAACTGGACTAAGTGAACACTGAGACATAAGGAAAAGTCATTACACTCTCATGATATCATCAACAACACATCACAAAATGCACAAGTATCATTGAAAATAAAAAGAAAGAAAGAGTATAGTTGCTAAAAAGTCTTAAGATCAATGGGAAAATCATAAGAAGTACCAACTGTTTCGTTCACAAAGGCGGCTCAGGTCAAAAAGATAGTCTATGATACGGGAAAAAAGTGATTACAACAAAATATCACATATAATAAAACAAATACCATGGACAAAAATATGGTTTATTTAGATCAAAAAGATAGCCTATGATACGGAAAAAAGTGATTACAAAAAAATATCACATATAATATAATAAATACCACGGACAAAAATATGGTTTATTTAGATCAAACAGATAGCCTATGATAAGGAAATATATATATAATATAATAAATATCACAGACAAAAAGATGGTTCCAAAGAAATCTAGAACGAAGAGGGAATTAACTCACAGAAAGTGCTAATTCACAGAAAGCGTGTGGTGATTTCGGATATACAGGTCATCAAAGGAAGGGATCGTTACAATAACATTTATTCTACAACACAACAAGCATCACAGACTCTTGTATTCTTGTTTTGTTAGTTTTTGTTGTTGATTTTAGTCTTTCTCTGACTGGACGAAGCAGCAGAGAAGTTTCAGTCTTTTTCTGCTTATTCTTTTTTTTTATTTGGTGTTACTTTGTGCGTTTGTGATCTTGCATCTACGCTTGACAAAGGCCAGTTGGCCGAAAATTTGTGCCTGTTTTGTCTGGTTGTGTTCAATGCGCGTTCTGGTTCTATTTTTGTGTTGTTTTTCTTCTTCCTGTTGATCTGTTGTTGTTGCGTTTTGGCTGCCCCATTTTCTTACAACGCTCCATGTCACTTATCCCCCCCCCTCCTCCTCCCCCTTCTCCGCTCATTTCAATTCTCCAACAATCTCCAAACCCACAAAACCTGAGGCCCCCAAAGAGGACGACATGTAGGGCCACAGAATCTGGGATATTTTTTCACAATGCTATAGATGATAAGAATGAAGATGACAGTGCCAATAACCATGATGCTATGGAGTTCCATTTCGGATTGAGACTGTGTGACAGGACTGTGCTTCACGTTTACTATCATAACATATACTGCCATCAACCAGGCCAGAAAGATACAGGCACCTGCCGTGTTGGTCTGAACGTTTGAGCAACACTCTCAAAGTGGTCGAGAATTGACTGTGTGATCACAAACATGACAATTATTAACAGAAGGGAAAAAATACGGTTCCTTAGTTGTGCAGAATCAGCAGATGGTTCACAGCATGAGCTGGAAGCAGATGACAATTCCAGACATAATGATGCTAGTGCAAAGGATAAACTGTATTTAATACTTTGACTCCCGCACCATATCCACCAACTGCAAAAAAAAAAACCAATCCATTGACTCTCTCAACCTGTTCACCAGCTTCCGGCAGGAAGTTGAGAGATAGAGCGAGGGAGTCAAAGAGTCGCCATCCTCTACAACGACTCACTCCATTCCCGCCTGTCTTTCTCGCAGTCTCTGCCTTTCTCCCATCCTTCTTTCGAGCACGTTGAAGTATCCTTCCAATCCACCCCTCACCCCATCACCTTCTCCTGTGTCTATCGACCTCCACCTAGCTCTGCCAACAAGCTCACCACATCCATTTTCTCTCTGACTTTGATCAACTTCTCGATTACTACTGTCTCTTACCTGGAAATCTCATCATTCTAGGTGACATCAATGTCCACTATGACAACACTCACCGTTATGACACAAGACATATCATCAACTCTCTGTCCAATCACAATATGACTCAACACATTTCTGAACCAACCCATCAAAAAGGTCACATTCTTGACTGGATCATTTCTCGTGATCACCACAATTCCGCTACTGACAACTGCTTAGTTCTTTCTACCCGTCTAACTTCAGCCCTTCCATCTGACCACTCTGCAATTCTCTGTTCTCTCGACATTTCTCCTCCTTCCCGTACCATGCGCACAGTGACTCGACGCAATCTCAAATCTATCGACCTCTCCACATTTTCATCTGATGCCTCCCGTCTCCTTTCTGAAAAGTCACATAACCTTGCCGATGAATTCTATACTACTCTCCACCATCTTCTGGACACTCATGCTCCAGCCACAACCCGTCCTTTACCTGACCGCCCCCCTACCCCCTGGCTCACTCATGAGATCGCCTGTGCAAAACGTGCCCGCCGCAGAGCAGAGCGCCGCTGGCGCAAATCCAAACTCACTGTACACAGGCAACTTTTCCAAGCCTCTAAAACAAAAGTATCCACCCTCATTGCATCAGCAAAAACAAGCTATTTCCAAACCAAAATCCTGAATGCCTCTTCTTCAAAAGAACTCTTTACAACCATGAATCATCTCCTTGGCACACGAAAAGATTTACCTCTCCCAACAAAACATACAAATGAAGAACTCCCATCTGTATTCTCCAACTATTTCACCACCAAAATACAAACTCTTCGTGACAGGCTTGACAGGACACCCTGTCAACCATGCCCACCTGACCCTTCCTTCTCTGGCACACCTCTTACTACTTTTAACCCAGTCTCACAAGAAGAAATTCTCAACACAATCAGATCCATGTCGTTCAAAACCTGCGAACTGGATCCTCTTCCAGGTTCTCTCTACACCGACTGTCTCCCTACTCTCCTCCCATTCATCACTGACATCATCAACACTTCTCTTCAAACTGGAACTGTCCCTGATTCTTTCAAGTCTGCTATTGTTCACCCTCTTCTCAAGAAACACAATTTAGATCCAAATGAACTGAAAAATTACCGGCCTATCTCTAATCTCTCTTTCTTGTCAAAACTCCTTGAAAAAGTCGTCCTCAACCAGCTGAACTCTCACCTGTCTGCCAACAATCTCCTCAATCCTTTCCAGTCAGCCTACCGCCAGTGCCATAGCACTGAAACTGCCCTACTACACATTCTCAACAATCTCCTCCTTGCAACTGATACTGGCAAAGTCTCTCTCCTCACACTCCTTGATCTGTCTGCAGCCTTTGATACCATTGATCATGGCATTCTCCTTTCTAGACTTCATCATACTTTTGGCATCTCTGACATTGCTCTGTCTTGGTTCACTTCATACCTATCCAACAGAAAACAAACCGTTCTCATCAATGGCACTTACTCTCAACCTGCATACCTGACCTGTGGTGTTCCACAAGGATCTGTCCTTGGCCCTGTTCTGTTCACTCTTTACACCTCCCCCCTGTCCACCATCATCAACTCCCATTCTATAAAACACCACTTCTATGCTGATGACACCCAACTTCAAGACAGTGACTCGCCTGATAATATACAGCGCCTGTTGACTCGCACCACTGAGTGTTACTCGGACATTAAGAACTGGATGACACACAATAGACTTCAGCTTAATGACGACAAAACAGAAGCTATCCTCATTGGCACCCGTCAGAAACTTTCTCAGCTGCCTCCTTTTTCTCTCCCATTATGTAACACATCAGTCCCAATTTCTGATTCAGCTAAAAACCTTGGTGTCTGCATTGACTCTACCCTCTCCATGAACAACTTTGTTTCTCAAACTGCCAGATCCTGCTACTATCATCTCCATCGTATAAGGCTGATCAGGAAGTATCTCTCTGTCGAAACAACTGCAAAACTCGTTCTCTCCTTCATAATGTCTCGCATTGACTATTGCAATTCACTCCTGTCTGGTCTTCCTGCCTCCACCATTCACATCCTACAGCGCATTCAAAACAATGCTGTACGCCTTGTACTCAAAAAGAAAAAAGCTGACCACATATCTCCTCTCCTGGCACAACTTCACTGGCTCCCTGTATCAAAGCGCATACAGTACAAACTAGACACCATGTGCTACAAAAGCCTCAATAACGCAGCCCCCGATTACCTGTCAAGCCTACTTGAGATCTATCTTCCCTCACGTACCCTCCGCTCTGCCTCCGATCCTCTGACTTTTCGCTTTCCACGCACTAAGCTCAATACCTATGGTCCACGAGCCTTCTCTGTTTCTGGTCCACTCTCCTGGAACAAACTTCCTCTCTCAGTCCGTCAGCAACCTACTTTTGTCTCCTTCAAGTCCGCTCTCAAAACTCACCTTTTCTCCTCCGCATAAAATCCTAACCTCACTCAACCCCCCCCCCCCCCCCCCCCTCTGCAGCCTGTCTCCGCTCGGAGGGAATCACATGGTTATAATATATAATTGTATATGCTATGCTCTCTATAATTTTCCATTGCTTTTATTCTTGCTTTTATTGCTTTTATTCTTTCTCCCCATTTATAGCCATGCGTGTGTGTGTGTGTGTGTGTGTGTGTGTGTGTGTGTGTGTGCGTGCGTGTGTGTGCGTGCGTGCGTGCTTACGTTTGTGTCTGCTTCAGCGCTTAGATTTGATTTTATCAAGATTTTGCGCTATATAAAATATTGTAATTATTATTATTATAGTTAAGTTTTTTGCTTTGCTTGCACGGTTGACAATGCGGTATGCTGGTAGACAGGGTGCGGAAGTCAAAATGTTAAGAATACAGAATGAAACACCACAAAAAGTACAGTAAACAGGAGATGGAACATTAACCCTAATACATACACAAACATAAGAGATTCACAACAAGAACAAATTTCCTTCAAGTGCGTGGAGATTCAGGGAACACAAAGTTACACGACTTTTGCCTTGCCTATAACGACGCATCCGACTACGAAACACGACACAACATGACAAACAAAACAATAGGAATCAGAACACACTTCCGGTAGTCTAGAACAAGCTATGGAGAAGGTTCAACACAAGTGCTAATAGAATCAGAACACACAGTTCCTGAACAGTCTAGAACAAGCTATGGAGAAGTTTCAACACAAGTACTAATAGAATCAGAACACACACTTCCTGAACAGTCTAGAACAAGTTAGGGAGAAGGTTCAACACAAGTGCTAATAGAATCAGAACACACACTTCCTGAACAGTCTAGAACAAGCTAGGGAGTAGGTTCAACACAAGTGCTACAGTTGACAGTAAGCGTGTAGCTGATGAACGAGCCGGACCACAAGAGGCCATGACAATAAGAGTGGTGCTTGGCTTGGACACAGAGGTCATAACAGTAAGAGTTTACCACTTTACTTTCTTCATGCCTCCTCCGGGCATATGCTGAGCGTTGTCAAGGGAGCCAACCCTGGAGTCCACTTCCCATTTCAACTTTTCGCTCAGGATCTATTCACACGGCAGCGAAAGATCACACAGTTAGTGTATATTGTTATTGTTGTTTAAAGCCCAGCCGACTGCGCAGAGCCATATCAGGGTATAACCGGTTCAAAACATACACAACTTCAACAGGAAAAAAAAGAAAAGAAAAGAAAAATAAGTACACACATCAATGCATTCGCTCACATAATCTAAGGACATTCCCTGGCGTTGACCACTCTGTCCAATTTATCGCACAGGGCATTTAAAAAACACAGCTGAATACAAATTTAAGCATACCTATTACACCAAAATATATATAAAAACAGGCATAAATTATACAAAATTGCTTCCGCATATCTCACCTCCATAGAGCCAAAAATGCACTTAATGCATGTACCCAATTATCAATCCTAAGAAAAAGT
>JAPXFY010000023.1:31217292-31237292 GCA_030674185.1 Monoplex corrugatus | reverse complement strand
TCTTTATCAGTCCATAACACACACGCACACTATTACATACTCTCTGACTATATCTTTATCAGTCAATAACACACACGACACACTATTACATACTCTCTGACTATATCTTTATCAGTCAATAACACACACGCACACTATTACATACTCTCTGACTATATCTTTATCAGTCCATAACACACACACACACACTATTACATACTCTCTGACTATATCTTTATCAGTCAATAACACACACACATATTACATACTCTCTGACTATATCTTTATCAGTCAATAACACACACACACACTATTACATACTCTCTGACTATATCTTTATCAGTCCATAACACACACAACCCATCACACTATTACATACTCTCTGACTATATCTTTATCAGTCAATAACACACACACACACTATTACATACTCTCTGACTATATCTTTATCAGTCAATAACACACACACTATTACATACTCTCTGACTATATCTTTATCAGTCAATAACACACACACACACTATTACATACTCTCTGACTATATCTTTATCAGTCATAACACACACACTATTACATACTCTCTGACTATATCTTTATCAGTCAATAACACACACACTATTACATACTCTCTGACTATATCTTTATCAGTCAATAACACACACACTATTACATACTCTCTGACTATATCTTTATCAGTCAATAACACACACACACTATTACATACTCTCTGACTATATCTTTATCAGTCAATACACACACACACTATTACATACTCTCTGACTATATCTTTATCAGTCAATAACACACACACACTATTACATACTCTCTGACTATATCTTTATCAGTCCATAACACACACACACTATTACATACTCTCTGACTATATCTTTATCAGTCAATAACACACACACACTATTACATACTCTACTCTCTGACTATATCTTTATCAGTCAATAACACACACACACTATTACATACTCTCTGACTATATCTTTATCAGTCAATAACTACACACACACTATTACATACTCTCTGACTATATCTTTATCAGTCAATAAACACACACACCACTATTTACATACTCTCTGACTATATCTTTATCAGTCAATAACACACACACACTATTACATACTCTCTGACTATATCTTTATCAGTCAATAACACACACACACTATTACATACTCTCTGACTATATCTTTATCAGTCAATAACACACACACACTATTACATACTCTCTGACTATATCTTTATCAGTCAATAACACACACACACTATTACATACTCTCTGACTATATCTTTATCAGTCAATAACACACACACACTATTACATACTCTCTGACTATATCTTTATCAGTCAATAACACACACACACTATTACATACTCTCTGACTATATCTTTATCAGTCAATAACACACACACACTATTACATACTCTCTGACTATATCTTTATCAGTCAATAACACACACACACACTATTACATACTCTCTGACTATATCTTTATCAGTCCATAACACACACACACACTATTACATACTCTCTGACTATATCTTTATCAGTCCATAACACACATGCACTATTACATACTCTCTGACTATATCTTTATCAGTCCATAACACACACACACACACTATTACATACTCTCTGACTATATCTTTATCAGTCAATAACACACACACACACTATTACATACTCTCTGACTATATCTTTATCAGTCCATAACACACACACACACTATTACATACTCTCTGACTATATCTTTATCAGTCAATAACACACACACACACTATTACATACTCTCTGACTATATCTTTATCAGTCAATAACACACACACTATTACATACTCTCTGACTATATCTTTATCAGTCAATAACACACACACACACTATTACATACTCTCTGACTATATCTTTATCAGTCCATAACACACACACACACTATTACATACTCTCTGACTATATCTTTATCAGTCAATAACACACACACACACTATTACATACTCTCTGACTATATCTTTATCAGTCCATAACACACACACACTATTACATACTCTCTGACTATATCTTTATCAGTCCATAACACACACGCACTATTACATACTCTCTGACTATATCTTTATCAGTCCATAACACACACGCACTATTCTATGCTCTCAGACCAGTATCTTTTTTTTTCACTCGAGCATGTCGTACCAAGAGAATCAATCATAAACGATCGTGAAATAACACAAGTTAAGCCCAAAATGCATGATCATTCAACATGTGGATGATATTCAAAAAAGAAAGCAAAATAACACGATGCATTTATTGTGATAATGAATACGACTTGACAAAGGTATCAAAACTAAGAGAGGGATTATACAGCCTGAAGGGCCATCTCATTCACTGAAAAAAAAAGAAACTATCCACTTTTTTTCTGCCACATATTCTACTCCCATTGTCAGTGGCCACAGAATCTGTTCCGATGTTTCACAGTGCAATATTGATATATGACGATGGAGAAGACAATCATGATGCTATAGAATTCCATTCTGGATTGAGATTGTGTGACAGGGCTGCTCTCAACGCTTACATATCCTGGCGTCAGTCAGGGCCGTGATATACAGACACCTGCGGTGTTGGTCAGATCATTTAAGCAACACCCTCGATGACGTATTTGTGGATAAGACTCGATTGTGTGTGTGGTCCCAGTATTCCCACTGAACCCATAATACACTCAGAGGCAGAGCCGGCTAGAGGAGAGAAACAATAAAAAACACGAAAGAAGAATAAGAACGCGTATTTAATACAAGACAAGACAGGTGCAAATTTTCGGCCGGTCTTTGTGAGAAAAGGTCTCACACTGGACCGAGCAGCAGAGAAGTTTCAGTCTTTTTCTCCTAATTTTTGTATCTGGTGTTTGTTTGTTTGTGATCTTACGCTTGAAAAAGGCCATTCTTTCGTGTTTTTTCTGGTTCCTGTTTGCTTGAACGCGGGCAGTCACACTTGTTTTGGATTTAGAGGAGAGAAGAAAAAAAAAAAAGAAAAGAAAAGAAGAGAAAAGAACAGAAAAAAAATCCCACAAAGAAATTGACAAGATAGATGGGATTCGAACTCACAATCTTCTAGTCTTTAATGCGTTGTACTAACCACCGCACTAAAGTGATTGGGTAAACTATCCACTTTGTCGTATGTACACAAACACACTTTAATTTATGAGAAACACAGAAACAGACTTCAGTTTCAGTTCCAGCTTAAGTTTCTTAAAATATAACGTCACCGCACTCCGAACGAATTCCATAAGCACTGATGCCACTGACGCCATGTGATGGCGAAGATCCAAAATGACCATGACATAAGCCTTAACCCTCTGACGCCCGCACACTACCCACCAACTGCAAAAGCTTAACCCTTTGGCTCCCTCTATACTGCTCCAAGCATTCTGATGTCGCTAGATCAGTGTTTTGTAAAACCCCCTTCCAGTTCAAGACCTTGCTAATGCGTAGGGTTTTGCGTAGGGCTAAGGAGTCCGCCAGATCATTGCAAGAAGAACTGGGTGGAGCGCATATTGAACTGTCCATGCGTGATGAATTCCTCTTGAACAATGTCTAATTTTGATTCTTCAGAGATGAAGTGGGATTTGAGGGCATTCGGATCACAGACTGCCTTTGTTCTACGACTTCCATTCTGTAATTCCTCCCAGCTTTTAAAGCCGCACACAGCGTTTTGATTTTGTTCCGATCATGTCTGTCTTCATTTCTTCGCAGTTGTATCTTGATAGAATGGAACGAAGTAGTTATGGGGGAAGCAACTCTGCAAAATATTTACCGAGGCTATTTTTCTACATAGTTGTTTCCCCTCATCTGGTTGTTGCTGCTCTCTGTGCAAGTATAGGACAGATCGAAAGAAGTTTTTTTTTTCTTTGCAGGTTCAATCTAAGAATTTGATATTCATTTTATATATACACGAGTCGTGTTTAGTGTGTTCTCCAATAAAAGTGGAATCTAAATGGTTTAGACGAGCTGTCACTACGGCTGGGGTCGACAGTTGAAACTGGAAAAAAAAAATATGACGATATTGGAATCCATGGCAATCGTTTGTTTTAGGAAAATCACGCGTTTCACAACCACCCTAAGAAGTGTCCAGAAATGAGAGGGTGCAGGACGAGAATTTGAAAGTGCAACAAAATTATCAGCGATGAAGAAAATATTTTTTAAAAAGAAATTTGTAAAATGCCGATATCTAGTTTACTGATCATCAATCCTTCACAGAATATAACCATGTTCTATGTGCATCATAGTTTACCATTTTCAATCATTGATTCGCGAGTCAACCGATGCAACGAACATCACTCGTATTTCAACACTGTGGAGGCAAATGAGGAAATCTTCGCTGGTATTCTCGACCATGCCAAGTTAAAACCTAAACGGAGTTTCTTTCAGATGGAAAATATTCAAATAAACAAACATGTTTAACCATTTGCCTCCCGAACCCTGTCTACCAACATCCTGCATTTTTAACCATACTAACAAAGCAAAAACCTCAACCCTTTGATTCTCTCACCCTATCCACCAGCTTCCTGCAGGAAGCTGGTGGATAGGGTGAGGGAGCCAAAAAGGTTAGGTTTTTGCAGTTGGTGGATAGGGTGCAGGAGTCAAAGGGTTAAAACTATGTTTACTCTTGGAAATTTGTTGCAGATGGTATCTCAACAACAACAGAAAAGCAAAGAACGACGAGGAACAAGCAAACATGCAAGCACAGCAAAGCATTATACCCGCACATGACAAGAAACCATTCTTCATGACAAGCATAGCAGCAAATGGATTTTACATTTCATGCACTTTTCCAGTTTAATTCCGTGGAAAGTTATTCCCGATCCTGCCACTAACAAACGTTACCTTGTAACAGCTTATTAACTTATTGAACTAGTTAACAAGTTCAGTTTTATATTCTTGCACTTTTTCTGTTTAATTCCGTGGAAAGTTTTTCCAAATCCTGCCATTAACAAATGTTACCTTGTAACAGCTGACAAACTTATTGAATTAAGTAATAACAGATAACAGGTTCAGTTTTATATTTCATGCACTTGTACAGTTTAATTCCGTGCAAAGTCTTTCCCGATCCTACCATTAACAAACATTACCTTGTAACAACTGACAAATTTATTGCACTAGTTTATAGGTTCAGTTTTATATTTCATACACCTTTTCAGTTAAATTACGTGGAAAGTCATTTCTGATCCTACCATTAACAAACGTTACCTTGTAATAGCTGACAAACATATTGCACTAATGGTTTATAGCATGTTCAGTTTTATATTTCATGCACTTTTTCAGTTTAATTCTGTAGAAAGTTATTCCCGATCCTGCCATTAACAAACATTACCTTGTTACAGCTGACAAACTTAATGAACTACGATAGATAACAGATTCAGTTTTATATTCATGCACTTTTCCAGTTAAATTCCGAGGAAAGTTATTCCTGACTCCTGCCATTTTCAAACGTTATCTTGTGACAGCTGACAAACGTATTGAAATAGGTAATAAAAGATGATATAAGTAACTAGGTAATAACAGATAATAGGTTCAGTTTCAGGTTCTCAATATGGCGTCTCAGTACCCAGAATATATTCCGAACGAACGGACGCCACTGATGCCATGTGACGGAGAAGATCGAAAACAATCATGGCAAGCCTTAAGCCTGCACATAAGTGCTATGAGCTGATAAGGTCTTGATGTTCTACCTAGCGTATGGGTTTTATATAATTATTATCTCTGTATCAGTCTGTCACTGGGACAACTTTGGCTACACTGTAGTGACATGTATAGGCAACAAAGAAATCCAACTAATTAATTGCTTGTATTTGTTGATTGTTCGTTTGTGATCTTACGTTTTCGCTTGACAAAAAGCCAGTTGGCCGAAAATGTGCGCCTGTCTTGTCTGCTTGTATGATTCTATTTTCGTGTTTTTCTGGTTCCTGATTCATCATCATCATCAGGTGCCTTGCCGCATGGCGTTGGCGATCATTCACTTCCATCTGTCTCTATCTCTTGTTGCCCCAAGCATCTCCTCCACCCTCCTCGTCTTCAGCCACTCCGCAAGTCCGTCTAGCATTTTCTCTCTGGCTCTACCTGATGCTCTCTTTCCCTCCAGCTTTCCCGGTGTGATCAGGTGCTCCAAACCCCCCTTCCTCATAAAATGGCCTATAAATGTTGCCTGTCTTTTCCTAATCTTCCTTATGAGTGATCTACTTATGTCTGCCTCCATCAAGACTGTCTCGTTTGTTTTCTTTGCTGTCCATGGAACTCTCAACATTCTTCTTAGAAACCACATCTCGGCTGCCTCAATCTTGTTCTGGCTTTGCCTGTTGACTGTCCACGCCTCACATCCGTACAACAGTATTGGTTCTATATAACATTGAAGAACTCTCTTCCTGATGTTAATTGACAGGCATTTGTTGGTAAGAATGCTTGTCATCTTCTTGAATGCTGTTTAGGCTCAATCGCTACCAGCTAACATACATATCTGAACAATTTTATCAGATATTAGCGGTTTTAATGTTCGTTTCGTCCTCAATTTGGTCCTGAAGTCCTAAGTGTTTTCAGAAGAACACTTTCTGTAACACTCGAGTAGTATATGTTCTGCAACACTTTCAATGAACAGATCAATAAACGAATCCTCACATGTAAAAATAACCACTGTACTATCAGGGATCCACTCTTACGAAGGCCATTAATCCAGAACCCGCCCAATTTTACCGTAACCATTTTCTTTGCAGATTTGCTTCCCTTGTCATTGTTCTTGTTACCGTCTCTGCCTACGGGGTTCTAGTATTTCGTTCCATTGTTTGTTTGTTTGTTTGTTTGTTTTCATTAAAACTCAGTCAACCAGTTCCGTTATCAACGTCGCATATACTAAACTTCACGATTTCCTACTTGTTGCCATAAAATGGGTACGGTAAACAAAAACAACTTTAACAAAAATTGCAAAATCATAATCAACATTTGATAAAGATGTTTTAAGAACCTACCTCAGTAAAACATAAAAAAAACACGTAAAACCTTATCAACAGTTTAACAATTATTATCATCATTATCATTATCATTATCATCATCATCATCATCATCATAATTATTATTATTGTTATTATTATTATTATTACTATTATTATTATTATTATTATTATTATTTATTATTATTATTATTATCATTATTATCATTATTATTTTATTATTATTATTGTTGTTGTTGTTACTATGATGATGATCATCATCATCATCATCATTGTTATTATTGTTCTTATTCTTCTTCTTATTATCATTATCATTATTATTATCATTATTGTTATTATTATTATTATTATTATTATTATCATTATTATTAATTCGGAATCATACACTGATATGCCTGCCTCGTAAGCTTAATCTTGGCAACCAGGCAGTAGATGAAGCTAGCGTGCAATGCTGATCATTATATGCCATGTGTGTAACTATGCTTTACAATAGAAACAAAGCAACAGAGTATTAAATCAACAACAAGAAGGATGATTTTGACGATAAAGATGATGATGATGATGATGATGATGATGATGGTGATGATGATGATGATGATGATGACATTTATCTAGTACTAGATCTCCAAATGTACAATTCGAAGCCCACACACACGCACCCATGCACACATACACACACGCGCGCGCGCGCGCACACACGCACACACACACACACACACACACACACACACACACACACACACAGGGGAGTGGGTAAGAAGACATGAAGGAGAAAAACATGAGGAAAAAAAAATAAATACAGAATTAATTTACTAGTAAGGTAAAAAATAGAGTGGTGTTAAATTTATTACCAAAGTAACGCCAAAAAACTGATGATAGATTCACTAGCGAAAGGAAAATGATCACATGTTAAATTCACTAACATATAACAATAAATAAACAAGTGTTAAATTACCCAGCAAAATAACAATAAATAGATAGGTGTTAAACACAATAGCAAATGATAATAAATAAACAGGTGTTAAACTCACTAGCAGAGTAACAATAAATAAACAGGTGTTAAACTCACTAGCAGAGTAACAATAAATAAACAGATGGTAAAATCACAGCAAAGTAACAAGAAACATACAGGTGTTAAACTCACTAGCAAAGTAACAATAAATAAACAGGTGTCGAATTAACAGGAAAAGCAATGCCAAATAAACGGGTATCAAATTCACTAGCAAAGTAACGACAGATAAACAGGTGTTAAATTTACTAGCAAAATTATACTACATAGCCAAATGCCCAAACTTAGTAGCAAAGTCATACTAAACAAAGGAACGTTCAAATGACTGATAAAATAGCAACTAATAAATCATTGTTAAATCCACTTCAAAAAGTTCTACTAAATACACAAGCGTTAATTTCAGGTCTTTCATTCATTAGTAAAGTAACAGTAAATAAGCAGATGTTAATTTCACGATAAAAGTAAAAGTCAATAAACACGTGTTAAACTGACTAGCAATATAATCATAAATAAAACAGGCGTTAAATACACTAGCAATGTTATAGAAATGGAGGTGTTAATTCACTAGTAAAGTAACAATAAACGAAAAATGGTTAAAAATCACTTACAAAGCATATAACCAACACGTGTTAATTTCACCAATATGCTATTAATAAACAAACAAGCATTAAATTCACTAGCAAAGTAATAAACATAAAGATTCTAATTCTCTGGCATAATAACAATAAACAAACAGGCCTTAATTCACCAACAAAGCATATAATAACAAACAAGTGTAAATTTCACTAATACAACAACAATAACAAAACATGATAAAATTCACAAGCAAAAGCAATAACGCCTCTACAATAAGTAATACATACTGATGACAGTTTCTGGCCCTAGTACTTCCCACTGAATCACCCACCCACCCTCAGGTTTGTTCAATTACCTTTTTCTCCCCTCCGCCAGGAACGTGCTGGGCATTGTCCATGGACCCTACTTTAGACTGAGCTTTCCAATCCAGCTTGCGCTGCTCGATCTGTCAGAAACAAGAACGGCAATAAAGGCCGATTTATTTCTTCGTATATTTATTTATTTACAGATCTGTTTATTTCGTTACCAGAGGTATTCATTTATCTATCTATTTACTCATCCACACACACACGAGGAGTGTTCTGAGCTTACAGTTTTTGTGCTTTGTATCTGCTTCTATGCTAGCTGAATGGGTAGCGCAAACTATGTTAGATTTGAGAAGTTTCACAACATGGGAGATAATTCCTACGTGACTTTCAAGAGTTATGTCCTTTGGTTGATATTTACTCATCCATTTAGAGGTCTGTTTATTTAGTCACGGAGGTATTCATTTATCTATCTGCTTTATTCGTTCATTTACAGGTTTGTTTATTTAGTTACGCAGATATTCATTTGTCTATCTATCAACTCGTTCATTTACAGGTCCGTTTATTCAGTTACGCAGATATTAATCAGTCTATCTATTTACTCATTCATTCAATGATTTGCCAGCATGGTGTTTAACTGTTGCTTTTATTTTAACGTTTTTGCTTTTTTGTTTTTGACGTGGTATTAGCCTTGATATGGCTCTAGTAGTAGTCGGCTGGGCTATAAGCAAGATGAACTGAACTGAATTTGTTGATTTATTTACTTACTTATCTATTAATCTATTACGATTTATTTACTTACTGATCCATTAATCTATTTGTTTACTCATTCCTTTATTGATTTATTTACTTACTTATCTATTGACTTACTTATTCATTCATTTATTTACTTATTTATCTATCAATCTATCTATTCAATTACTCATTCGTTTATTGATTTATTTACTTACTTATCTATTTACCTATTTACTAGTTCATTCATTGACTTATTTGTTAGATTTCTGGTATTCCGATGTTCTCGGATACGTGTTTGCACCCAAACGTTGTTCGTTCGTTTATGACTTAATGACTTTTCACTATGGGTGTTGTTAGACGATTTGCGCGATGTTTTCACCATAATGTGCAGAGACTACGTTGCTGCATGGTATGCATACATACTCCATCTTCGGGTGAGCGTGGATGCTGGGAGTTTCCGTCTTTTATAACGCCATAAGCCACTGGACAATCACATGACTCACAACAGGATC
This sequence comes from Monoplex corrugatus, assembly GCA_030674185.1. Classification (NCBI taxonomy): domain Eukaryota; kingdom Metazoa; phylum Mollusca; class Gastropoda; order Littorinimorpha; family Ranellidae; genus Monoplex; species Monoplex corrugatus. Next base: position 31,227,186 of record JAPXFY010000023.1, on the reverse strand, counting down.
TCTGATATGGATTGTTGACGTCCTGTGTGCACGTACACATTAAGGGGGTTAGACACTGGCAGGTCAGCACACATGATGACCTGGGATATGGGAAATATCAATCTCCACCCTTTACCCACCAGGCGGGAGGCACCCAGGTGGGATCGAACCCTAGACCTTCCGATCGGAGGTCCGACGTCGTGTTATCACTTTTTTTTGTTTTTGTTTTGTTTTTTTAGGATCATTGCACTTAGAGATATTACCTTTGTGCTCACTGTTTTTTTTTTGTTTGTTTTTTTGGGGTTTTTTTCTCGTCCTATTTTTCTACGCCATCCTTAATTGCCAACAGAAGCTAGCACAGTTCTTTATTTTTTTTTTTAGTTTTTTTAACTTTTTTTGTTGGATCACCGCACTTAGGGAGATTATCTTTGTGCTCACCTCTTTTTTTTTTTTTTTTTTTTCTTTTTTTTCGTCCTATTTTTCTACGCCCCACCTTAATATCCACAGAAGCTGGCACAGCTTTTTCTTTTTTTTTTCCTTTTTTTTTTTTTTTTTTTTTTTTTACGATGCGATGACGATGGCGTCGATGAGGATGATAATCATGATGGTACGGAGTTCCATTTAGGATTGAGACTGCGTGACAGGGCTGTACTCAACGCTTACTATCATCATATCTCCTGGCGTCAACCAGGCCCGAGAGATACAGACACCTGCGGTGACGGTCAGAAGATTTGAGCAACACCCTCAATGACGCATCCGTGAAGTGGATGAGACTCGACTGTGTGGTCCCGGTCTTCCCAATGAGCCCATAACACGCCCAACTCTGGGTAGGAGCCGCTTAGAGCCGAAAAAACCCACAATGATATATTTTTGAAGGGACTGACGGGGATTCGAACCGACAACCTTCCAGTCGGTAGTCCGTTACGTTAACCACTACACCACGGCCACTGGTTGCGTGTTATCAACTTGACTCGGTGTGGGGGTGGGGGAGGGGCGATTTTGGTTGCATCTGCATTGCTGCTAGTCGTATTGTGTATGGGATGAACTGAACAGAGTTAGCAGGAGAACTTTTGCATAGAAATATTTCTACAAGCGCAATTTCAGAACAACAGTTGCATGCAACTTGCAAGCGGATGCATGCAGTGCGCTGTGTTTTGTGTAAGTAATATTAGTAATCGATAGAACACTGAAGCAGGGAACTAGAAGCCAACGATTTTCTTCTTTCTTTCTTTCTTTTATTTTATTCATTTATTCATTCATTCATTCATTTCGTTCGTTCGTTCGTTCTTTCGTTCGTTCATTCATTCAATCATTCATTCGTTCATTCGTTCATTCATTTCATACATGCATTGATGCATACATACATACATACATATATATATATACATACATACATACATACATGCATACATAAATACATTCATTCATTCATTTATTAATACATACATACATACATACATACATACATGCATACATGCATACATACATACATACATACATACATACATACATACATACATACATACATACATACATACATACATACGTTCGTTCGTTCATTCATTCATTCGTTTCTTTTTTCGTTCGTTCTTTCGTTCGTTCGTCCATGTGCTGCGTTATCCATTCGGACCCAGTCATCATTTATCTTGTTTACAAGCCAAACAATAACCAAGTAGAATTTTGTTGTTGTCCCTTTTAAGGTCACACTACTACTGAAAACGCCTTGTGCTGACAAGACTGCACCATCTGTTTAGCTAAGTACTCCTAGCATTACAAATTTAGTGTAGCACTTGTATACCATATCACCGAAACTGAAGCCCGGATTATTATTATATACATGTATATTTTTACGGGTGGGGGGGGGGGGGGTTCAGGGGGGAAGGATGTTTAGTTTATGATATATACATACATACATACATATACACACATACATATATATATGTGTGTGTGTATATATATATATATATATATATATATATTATACATACATACATATACTATATATATATATATATATAATATAATAATATATATATATATTATATATAAAGAGAGAGAGAGAGAAAGAGAGAGAAAGTAGACAGCTAGATATAGATATAGATACAGATGTAGATATAGATATAGATATAGATACATATATAGATGTAGATATAGATATAGATATAGATGTAGATATAGATATAGATATAGATATAGATATAGATGTAGATATAGATGTAGATATAGATATAGATGTAGATATAGATATAGATATAGATGTAGATGTAGATATAGATATAGATATAGATATAGATATAGATATAGATATAGATATAGATGTAGATTAGATATAGATATAGATATAGAATAGATATAGATATAGATATAGAATATTAGATGATAGATATAGATATAGATAAGATAAGATGTAGATATAGATATAGATATAGATGTAGATATAGATATAGATGTAGATATAGATATAGATATAGATGTAGATATAGATATAGATATAGATATAGATATAGATATAGATGTAGATGTAGATATAGATATAGATATAGATATAGATGTAGATATAGATGTGTTATGCACCAGTACAAAACATCACTCCTCTTCAACACACAAACACCATGAGACAAAAATTTCGTAGACGGCGTGGCACCGACAGCAAATAATTGCAAACAAACAGATAAACAAACAAACAAACAAACACTACAACTGACTAACCAAACATACCAAAGAATCAAACACACGCATAACGAACCACCCTCTTCAGGGTTGGAGAAGGTAAAGCAACGAGGGATGATTTGTAAGCTGACCAAAGAGCACTGATGTCTCTACCACCTCTTTCCCAAATAACCTTGTTAGATAAGTATCAGTCTACCTTAACCCTTTAACTCCTGCACCCTACCTATCAACTGCAAAAACTTAACCTTTCGACTACCTCACCCTATCCTTCAGCTTCCTGCAGGAAGCTGGTGGATAGGGTGAGGGAATCAAAAGGGTTAAGTGTTCGCTTTGCTAGTATGGTTGACAGTGCAGGATGCTGGTGAACAGGGTGGAGGAGTTGGAGGGTTAAATGGGAAAATGTCCGTAAACTCGGAATCCTTTAAGCAAACTATTCGAAGAGCTATCAAACAGATTTCATAGCATTTTATTCAAGCAACGTTTAATGATAATTTAAAGCCACTATACTTCTACAATCGATATAATTCATCTGAACAAGTTCAAACTAAAATCTTTATTTGTTATGCCTGCACCTTCTCTAAATTGTCTTTGCACATTGTGTGATAAAGCTACTTATACGCACATTCTGCAATTCTATTCGCATCTTGCATCTTGCACTCTAAGTAAATTATGTTCATTTGCATCTTGCATAAACTCAATTTGCAATTTATGTTAATTCTATTTATTTGCATCTTGTATAATAAACTCTATTTGCAATGTATGTGATATCTATTTATTTGCATTTCGTATAAATTCTATTTGCAGTTTATGTAAATTATCTTTATTTGCATCTTGTATTTGTCTTAATTGTATTTGCACTTTATGTACATTAGATTCATTTGCATATTATATAAATTCTGTTTGCACTTTGTATAAATTCTATTCGCATCTAGTGTTACGTTAATTCGACTTGCACTTTGTGTTAATTCAATTCATATTGCAATTGGAGAAAAAAAAAGCAACACTGTGAAATGTTTTTTCACAGGTGTTAGTCGCAAAATTAGCAAATGTTCATTCACATTTTAAAAGTGATTGTTTTGTCATTTTCTCTGACAATATATCGATCGAGCTCTCTCTCTCTCTCTCTCTCGAGCTCTCTCTCTCTCTCTCTCTCTCTCTCTCTCTCTCTCTCTCTCCCCCTCTCTCTCTCTCCTCTCTCCATCAGTCTTGTCTGTCTGTATGTCTGTCTGTCTCTGTCTCTCCTCTCTCTTGTGACTTAAAGATCAAACAAACGCTGGGTCTTAAACATGACAAACACACTGACAGACAGACAAAAAGACAGACAGATAGACAGGCTGTTCCAACCTTCTTATCTCCTCCTCCTGCTACATGCTTGGCATTGTCCAGTGAACCGATCCTGGACTGCACCTTCCAGTCCAACTTCTTGGATTCGATCTGCAAGGAGAGGTCACACAAAGGTCAAGGATACTAGTAAAGGTCAAAATCAATGAAGGCGTAATGGTTGTTAACAGTGGACAAGTTAGTCTTCACCATTCATTCTTAGGTTATTCTTTTGAGTTTAAGAGATGCACTTTTTCCACAAAATCATAACATGAAACTAATTATGAATTTCAGGATTTGGTTGCCTTTTTTTTCTTTCGTTCCTTTGGTCAAGGATGTGGTATCTCGCCACACGAATATCTGCACATAAAAAAACACTTTTTTGTGCTAATCATCATTTGTTTCAGAATCGCTTTGACCTCTTCTGTCCAACGAAGATCTATAACTGTTATCAGAAATCTCTCTCTCTCTCTCTCTCTCTCTCTCTCTCTCTCTCTCTCTCTCTCTCTCTCTCTCTCTCTCTCTCTCTCGTTCGATCGCTCATTCACTCATTCACACACTCTCTCCCTCCGTCTCTCACTCTTTCTCCCTTAATCAGCACATAAATAATACATTCTTAACAAAAAAAGTTAATGCTTTTTCATTTTATTTTATAAACTAATCTACATAATATAACTTTTTTTTTCTACTTAGCTAAGATTCTGTTTTAGATCCATTTATTCCCTGTGCAAGAAATGATCATGAATACGACTCGTATTGTTCATCATCACCATCAGGTGCCCTGCCGCATGGCGTTGGCGACCATGGACTTCCATCTGTCTCTATCTCTCGTTGCCCCTAGCATCACCCCCACCCTCCTCGTCCCCAGCCACTCTGCAAGTCCGTCCAGCATTTTCTCCCTGGGTCTACCCGGTGCTCTCTTTCCCTCCAGCTTTCCCGTTGTGACCAGGTCTATAAATGTTGCCTGTCTTTTCCTAATCTTCCTTATGAGTGATCTACTTGTGTCTGCCTCTACCAAGACTGTCTCGTTTGTTTTCTTTGCTGTCCATGGAACTCTCAACGTTCTTCTTAGAAACCACATCTCGGCTGCCTCAATCTTGTTCTGGCTTTGTTTGTTGATTGTCCACGCCTCGCATCCGTACAACAGTATTGGTTCTATATAACATTAAAGAACTCTCTTCCTGATGTTGATTGACAGGCATTTGTTGGTAAGAATGCTTGTCATCTTCTTGGATGCATGTTTATGAATTAAAATTACTGTTGTTTGTGTCAGGAATGTTGTTCTCTGGAAATCCACCTGCACATACAAATGGTTTTTTTTTTCTCTGCTTGATTATGAATTAATATTTAGTGTAAAGCATCCTTGTCCTCTGCCCAGAAAGGTTCACGTTAGTACAAAAATCCAGTACATTGCACTTGCCTCCCATCTTCAAACACCTGCACATGTAAACATGATCATGGGAGATGCAATAGGAGACTGCACTCTCTTAATGAAAACATGTAAAGTGACGACCTGTTTTTTTTAGGATGTTTTTGCAGTGATCAGTCACAAAAGGAGTAAACTGTACAAAGATGGACAGAACAGAGGAATGGAGAGGGGCAGAGATGAACAGAGAGTGTGTTATACAAGGTTTTGATGAACTCCAAATATCAGTCGAGGTCCAACGTCTTGTTTCGATGCGACCAAAATACCAGCAAAATCATCCAGAAACACTTCACATGACGCAGTGATAAACAATATCTTGTTTTGAGAGTCAACGTTTCGTCTTTTGAGGCAGTCGGGATGTATATTGACTGGGCTGACTAATGACACTGATCAGGGATTGTTTCGTTTTTTGTCAATGATACTCCAGCTTGATACTCCAACTTCAAGTTCTGAAGAAGTGTGGCTTGCCAAACACAGAATGCCTACTCAACAAAAGCCAGCTCTGTTGGCTACATATCAAAGATGCTCCTAATCAGAGAGCTGAAGTGAAGACACCATGACCAGGGAAACTACTATAACGATGTATGGACACTCTGAAGGCCAACCTCATGAGCTGCGTGGCTTCAACACCACCAACTGGGAAGACATTGCCCACAACAGAGCAAATCGACGACAGCAAGTGCACACAGGGCACAATCTTTTATGAACAGCACAGAACAGCTGCTATTCAATAGAAGAGGGACCAGCAGATGCAGAGCCCAAGACAGCAGGACTCCTTCCCACGCAGTGCCTAAATGCAGAAGAACATGTACCTCCAGGATCGGTCTTGTATCACACATGAAGACCCCCAGGAGAATCCAAAAACCAGTATGTCTGCTCATCTGTTGTAGAGTCCACCAGTGATGTTCTAGAGACTTGTATCAAATGTATCAGTTTTGTTTCTCTTTGTCTTTTATCGCAACTGGAGCTTTTCTTTTTCAAGTTTAAAGTATTTCCATTCACAATTTCCATGAAATACTGTCAATCAAATACATGCATTCACCTCCTAGCTACAAATCCTATGTGCTTTAGAGAACTATCCTCTACTCGGTGTTAAAGGTTATTTCTGTTTCCTTTGCTAAATTCATGAAGACTCGATCGTAGTATTTATAATCGGCATAAACATCATTATATGATTATGACAGTTTATTAAAATAATTGTCAATCTCAGTAATTTATATTTAAAGAAAAATCATATGAAATATATATACATATTATCACATTTACTTAGGTATCAAAACTTATGTAGTTAAACTTATGTTTAAATATAGTTCAATATTATACCCTGAGCAAGACCAAGGACCGAATTACTAAACAAAATCTACAAACTTACAGCATTTGTTTTTCTTACATGAATGATTATATTCATGATATATCCATATATGTAAATAAACATATAGGAAATATATGTTTATAAAATACACATGCTTTTACGATAAAAAGTGATGCATATAAATACATAATTACGATTAATATACCAAGTTTAAGTACTCTTTATTCTTAGGTTATGATAAAACACTAAACTACTCGATGAATGAATTTTAAAACCACACTGAACCTTTATTTATCATTTTCAAAACAAAATATAAGAACAATAATAATAGTGATGACAATGCTGCTGCTGCTGCTGCTGGTGGTAATGATGATGATGATGATAATGATGACGACGACGACGATGATGACAATGACGACGACTACGATGATGATGATGATGGTGACGATGTTGATGATGAGACGCTAACATTTCATACACGTTTAAAAAAAACACTATATACATACACTGCTTCCTCTTGGTACATTGGCATATCCTTACGTTCGTTTTGATGTTAAACCTTATGCACTCTTTACCTCGAAACAACGAAACATCTACGTTTAACATTCTTACCGACAAAGATACCAAGTCACTTTATATGTACTTTCTTAAAAGATATCAAGTCACTTTATTTGTACTTTCTTAAAGATATCAAGTCACTTCAAATGTACTTTCTTAAAAGATATCAAGTCACTTTATTTGTACTTTCTTAAAGATATCAAGTCACTTCAAATGTACTTTCTTAAAAGATATCAAGTCACTTTATTTGTACTTTCTTAAAGATATCAAGTCATTTCAAATGTACTTTCTTAAAAGATATCAAGTCACTTTATTTGTACTTTCTTAAAGATATCAAGTCATTTCAAATGTACTTTCTTAAAAGATACCAAGTCACTTTATATGTACTTTCTTAAAAGATATCATGTCACTTTATATGTACTTTCTTAAAAGATAGCAAGTCACTTCAAATGTACTTTCTTAAAAGATAGCAAGTCACTTCAAATGTACTTTCTTAAAAGATAGCAAGTCACTTCAAATGTACTTTCTTAAAAGATATCAAGTCACTTCATATGTACTTTCTTAAAAGATATCAAGTCACTTCAAATGTACTTTCTTAAAAGATATCAAGTCACTTTATATGTACTTTCTTAAAAGATATCAAGTCACTTTATATGTACTTTCTTAAAAGATATCAAGTCACTTCAAATGTACTTTCTTAAAAGATATCAAGTCACTTTATATGTACTTTCTTAAAAGATATCAAGTCACTTCAAATGTACTTTCTTAAAAGATATCAAGTCACTTTATATGTACTTTCTTAAAAGATATCAAGTCACTTTATATGTACTTTCTTAAAAGATATCAAGTCACTTTATATGTACTTTCTTAAAAGATATCAAGTCATTTTATATGTACTTTCTTAAAAGATATCAAGTCATTTTATATGTACTTTCTTAAAAGATATCAAGTCATTTCAAATGTACTTTCTTAAAAGATATCAAGTCATTTCATATGTACTTTCTTAAAAGATATCAAGTCACTTTATATGTACTTTCTTAAAAGATATCAAGTCACTTTATATGTACTTTCTTAAAAGATATCAAGTCATTTCATATGTAATTTCTTTTAAAAAATACAGTCACTTTATTTGCACTTTCTTAAAAGATATCAAGTCATTTTATATGAACTTTCTTGAAAGATATGAAATCACTTCATATGAAATTTCTTAAAAGATATCAAGTCACTTCATATGTGCTTTCTTAAAAGATGTCAAGTCATTTCATGTGAACTTTCTCATTAAAACATATCAAGTCACATTATATGTACATGTACTATCTTAAAAGATATCGTCACTTCATATGAATTTTCTTAAAAGATATCAAGTCACTTCATATGTGCTTTCTTAAAAAAAATATAACCAACCACTGCCTTGTTATTATGATAGCAGCACTCTTCATTCTGATGCTCTAGCATAACGATTTTAAGGGGGCAGACCTACCCAGATTTGGGTACCAAGATTGTGATGTTCAGTGTTTCAGTTCTAATTAACCAATCACCATGATATTTGGCAAGAAGATACCTCAGACAGTATTCTTTGGATTGAATATCTGTGTTGGTGTCTGTGAGTTATGAAAAGTTGACAAAAATTAATCAATTAAAAACTTTTCTCGCGAAAATGAAAAAAATATAGTACATACTGTGACATTTATAACTACACATATATTCATGTTAGGAATTTGATATTTAGTGAGCAAACACATCTGTATAGTATGTATGGTATGTAGTAAAATATTAGCTCTACTATCATTATTTTCTGTACAATCATCACACCAATTTTTAGAATAATTTTAATAAAAAAAAATTATAATACAACTTTTGATAAAAATGTTTCTTTCAAGCAGAACTGCAAGATTTTACTACCGGCTATAGGAACCTGTCCCTGCTATATGTGTGCCAAATATCAAGGAAATCGGATGAAAGCTTTTGAACATATTATGTCTGAATGTATACAATCTCGCTAAAAATCACAAACTTTTTTAATTAATCAATTTTTGTCAACTTTTCATAACTCACAGACCCCAACACAGATATTCAATCCAAAGAATACTGTCTGAGGTATCTTCTTGCCAAATATCATGGTGATTGGTTGATTAGAACTGAAACACTGTACATCACAATCTTGGTACCCAAATCTGGGTAGGTCTGCCCCTTTAACTCTCAAACATAACGATTCTAACCCTGAAATCTGAAGAGAACAACTATATCAATTCCTTCATCGTTGTCTTCTTTTGTCTTCTTTTTCTGACTTTTCCTCCTCTTTTTCTTCTGATCTCCTCTTCCACCTCCTCCATTTCTATTTTTTCTTCTCTAATCTACAAAAACAACAAATATTTCTTGTTCTTCTTGTTCTTGTTCTCGTTTTTGTTGTCGTTCTTCTTCTCTGACTAAATCTATGGTATTATTAAACAACGAATGTTCAGTAGTCTAATAATCTTTCGTAAATGAAAACGTACTTCTGTGTCAGTATTTGGATTTTCATGAAAATTATTCTTTGACTAATAGCAGTGTTAATAGTAATAGTATTAGTGATGATTCCTACATAACAATTTGCTCTCTCTCTCTCTCTCTCTCTCTCTCTCTCTCTCTC
>JAPXFY010000023.1:31199792-31202292 GCA_030674185.1 Monoplex corrugatus | reverse complement strand
ACAAGGACCAATCTATCTGTTCTTCAATGGTCCTGGAACGAAAGAAGGTTTAAGTGGTACTTACTCTGTATGTCACATAAATCCTCACAACACCACTACAATACAGGAATGGCAACAATGCCCATGATACAAAGCTCCAAACTGATAACAGTGTGAGGCGTTTAACCCTTTGTACCCGCTGCCTGTCCACCAGCACCCTGCTTTGTCAACTTTGTCAACCCTGCTAGCAAAGCAAAAACTTAACCCTTTGATTCCCCTCACCCTGTTTATCAGCTTCCTGCAGAAAGCTGGTGGACAGGGTGAGGGAGTCAAAGGGTTAATTTTTTTTTGCAATTGGTGGATAGGGTGTAGGAGTCAAAGGGTTAAGTTTTTTTGCAATTGGTGGATAGGGTGAGGGAGTCAAAGGGTTAAGATTTTTGCAATTGGTGGACAGGGTGAGGGAAACAAAGGGTTAAGTTTTTTTGCAATTGGTGGATAGGGTGTGGGAGTCAAAGGGTTAAGATTTTCGCAATTGGTGGATAGGGTGAGGGAGTCAAAGGGTTAAGATTTTTGCAATTGGTGGACAGGGTGAGGGAGTCAAAGGGTTAATTTTTTTGCAATTGGTGGATAGGGTGAGGGAGTCAAAGGGTTAAGTTTTTTGCAATTGTTGATAGGGTGAGGGAGTCAAAGGGTTAAGGCGGAAACTTTTGCTTGAGGTGCCGGCTGTTTGGTTCTTTTGATAAAGCCGTGCACTCAAGATCTTTTTATTACTGTTATTGTTGTTTAAAGCCCAGCCGACTGTGTAGAGCCATATCAGGGCTATAACCCTGTCAAAACCTATACAATACTTCAACAGGAAAAAAAAAAAAAAAAGAAAATGAAGTACACATATCAATGCATTCACGCACATAATCTAAGGAGATGCCCCGGCGTTGACCACTCCGTCCAATTTATTGCATGGAGGGTTTAAAAAAACTGAATACAAATTAAAACATAAATAAGGACACTATAACATATATAAAAACGGGCCTAAATTACCTAAAATTGCTTCCACGTATCTCGTTTCTAGAGCCAAAAATGCACTTTATACATGTACCCAATGATCAATCCTAAGAATGTATAAAATTTTATCGAACACATACAGATGAATGAACCAGCAAGGCAGAAAATGATGGGAAGAAATTATAGAAAGCAAAGGAACAAGGCAGAAACAAAGACAGTGACAGAAAAGAGGAAATTTCCAGCACAGATTTTCCAGAAGGTTGGAATACTATTTATACTGAAAGAGCCAACGGCATCCCCACGGGGCAAGACTCAGGATCTGATATCCTGAGTTCAATCCCAGCCTATCACACTAAACGTTGACCTGATCGCTGTTCGTCTTAACGTTTCCATCATTCTGGTGGTGTTAGCTAAGTGTTTTACATGTCTCTCACCATCCCCACCCTCTTTTCGCTTCTCAGTTCAAGATTTTGCCAGCGCATAGGGTTTTGCGAAGGCTCAAAAAGTCTGCCAGATAAATGTTGGCAAATTTGGGTGGAGCGCATATGGAATTGTCTGAGTGCCGTGAATCCCTCTTGAACAAACTCCAATTTCCAAAGTGGGGGCTTCTCCTCTGAGGACCTTCTGCTGTCCAGCTCTCCCTTCAGTTTCTTGCTACCAAGTTCCAGCCGATGAGACAGAATTCTACAAATTTAAGAACTAAAAAAAAAAAAAAAAAAAAAAAAGAATCAGAAACGCGTATTTAATAATAATAATAATTACAATATTTATATAGCGCAAAATCTTGATAAAATCAAATCTAAGCGCTGAAGCAGACACACACGCAGGCACGCACGCTCGCACACACACGCACGCACACACACAGACACACACACACACACACACACACACACACACACACACACACACACACACACACACACACACACACACCCACACACACGCATGGCTATAAATGGGGAGAAAGAATAAAAGCAATAAAAGCAAGAATAAAAGCAATGGAAAATTATAGAGAGCATAGCATACAATTATATATTATAACCATGTGATTCCCTCCGAGCGGAGACAGGCTGCAGAGGGAGGGTTGAGTGAGGTTAGGATTTTATGCAGGAGAGAAAAGGTGAGTTTTGAGAGCGGACTTGAAGGAGACAAAAGTAGGTTGCTGACGGACTGAGAGAGGAAGTTTGTTCCAGGAGAGTGGACCAGAAACAGAGAAGGCTCGTGGACCATAGGTATTGAGCTTAGTGCGTGGAAAGCGAAGAGTCAAGGGATCAGAGGCAGAGCGGAGGGTACGTGAGGGAACATAGATCTCAAGTAGGCTTGACAGGTAATCGGGGGCTGCGTTATTGAGGCTTTTGTAGCACATGGTGTCTAGTTTGTACTGTATGCGCTTTGATACAGGGAGCCAGTGAAGTTGTGCCAGGAGAGGAGATATGTGGTCAGCTTTTTTCTTTTTGAGTACAAGGCGTGCAGCATTGTTTTGAATGCGCTGTAGGATGTGAATGGTGGAGGCAGGAAG
>JAPXFY010000023.1:31192292-31194792 GCA_030674185.1 Monoplex corrugatus | reverse complement strand
CATGTGCCCTGCCGCTTGGCGTTGGCCATCATGGCCCTCCACACGAATATATCCCCTGTCGCTGCGAGTACATCTCCCACCCTCTCTGTCCTCAGCCACCTTGCAAGTCCGTCCAATATTTTCTCCCTGGGTCTACCTGGTGTTCTCTTTCCCTCCAGCTTTCCTGTTGTGACCATTTTAATATTATTATTCACTTATTTTTGTCATAATGGATTTACCATATGAAACTCGGGGCTGCTCTTCCCGCTGAGAACGCGTCGCCGCAGCGCAGCGCCACTAACCCCCCCTTCTTTTTTTTTTACTGACCAAGATTTCAGAAAAGCAAGAAGGCTAATTGGCCGTCAAGGGGAGGACCGGGGAAATGAACCTATATTTCCAATATTTTATTCCACGATTTTCAACTGCCGTGGGATCTTTAGCGTGCGCAGGCCAGGAGGCACACTGGTCCGACTCGGTGGTTTTTTTTTGTTGCTGTTGTTGTTTTTGTTTTGTTTTGTTTTGTTTTTTGCATTTTTTTTTTTTTTTTTTTTGGTCTCATTTTCGTGCCATTTCAGAGAATGGTTGTACACGACTACAAGAGTACAGGAACCATAAACAGGAAACATATAATGAGAAAGCGTATTTAACACACACAAAAAATGACAGGCGCAAAATTTGTTTCAGTTTCTGCCTAGTTACCAGAATTCATCAACACTTTGTGACTTCATGGCAGTCGTTTTCTTCTGCTGTGTTGTGTGTGTGTGTGTGTGTGTGTGTGTGTGTGTGTGTGTGTGTGTGTGTGTGTGTGTTGTGTGTTGTTTGTGTGGTGTGTTTGTGTGTGTGTGTTTGTGTGTGTTTGTGTGTGTGTGTGCGTGTGTGTGTGTGTGCGTGTGTGTGTGTGTGTGTTTGTGTGTGGTGCGTGTGTATATGTGCGTGTGTGTGTGTTTATGTGTGTTTGTGTGTGTGTGTGTGCGTGTGTGTGTGTGTGCAGTGCGAGTGTGTGTGTGTGTGTGTGTGTGTGTGTGTGTATGTGTGTTGTGTGTGTGTGTGTGTATGTGTATGTCTGTGTATTTATGTATGTGTATGTCTGTGTATTTATGTATGTGTATGTGTGCGTGTCTGCGTGTGTGTGTGTTTGTGTTGTGTTTGTGTGTGTGTGTATGGTGTGTGTGCGTGTGTGTGTGTGTATGTGAGTATGTGTGTGCGCATGTGTGTGTGTGTAGTGTGTGTGTGTGAGAGAAAGAGAGAGAGTGTGTGTGTGTGTGTGTGTGTGAGTGTGTGTGTGCGTGCGCGTGTGTGTGTGGTGGGTGTGTGTGTGTTGTGTGTGTGAGAGAGAGAGAAAGAGAGAGAGAGTGTGTGTGTGTGTGAGTGTGTGTGTGTACGTGTGTGTGTCTGTGTGTGTGTGTGCGCGCACGCGCGCTTGACAAAGGCTAGCTCGCCAAAAATGTTTTCTGAATAGTATACGTGTTCTTATTCTACTTTCCTGTCTTATCAATTCCTGTCTATTTGAACCTGACAGTCACTTTGAATCAGACCACAAGAAGAGTATTGGTTTCTTCCTTCTTTCAAGCACTAAACAAGTGACCCTTCTCGTTTGTTCAGTTCAATCCAATCCACGTCCTTTGTAGCCTCTCCGACCTCCAAGGGCCGTAATTGTTTGTTCAGTATAAAATTCAGAGCTTGTTCAAGAGGGGCTCATCGCACTCAGGCAATACCATGCACGCTCCACCCAAATGTGTCAGCAATTATCTGGGATATTGCCTGTGCATGCTTCTTTCTACCTTCTATGACCTGAATAAATCATTGATTGATTGATTGATTTGTTTCAGTTTTTACGTCGGCACCCACCTCAGGTGACATGGCCTACGGGGAAAACCATCCCAGGGAAGTGGGGGAAAAGAGGAACTTTCGTAAAAAAATTCCTTTAATGACACCACCAGAGCAACGATGATGTTAAGATAAGACAGTGAGATCACAAACAAACAAACACCAGATACAAAATTTAGGATGGAGCAGCAGGGAAGTTTCAGTCTGTTTCTCCTAATTTTTGTATCTGGTGTTTGTTTGTTTGTTTGTGATCTTACACTTGACAAAGGCCAGTTGGCCGAAAATTTGCGCCTGTCTTGTCTGGTTGTATTAAATACGCGTTCATATTCTTTTCTCGTGTTTTTTTCTGGTTCCTGTTTACTTGAACGCGGGCAGTCACACTTGTTTTGGATTTTGGAGTTTATTCACGAGGGAATCTCCACCCAGATCTGCCACTAATCATTTGGCAGATTCCTTGAGCCTGCGCAAAATCCTATGCGCTGGCAAGGTCTTAAATCTGAGGAACGGAAAGGCGGGGGTGGTGGGGTGGAGGAATGGGGGGGGGGGGGAACCTGTGAAACACTTAAGCTGACACCATCAAAATGATGGAAACATTAAAATGGGCAACTAAACAGGCCAGTTTTAAAATGTCGCGGGCTGGGATCGAACTCAAGATATCAGATCATGAGTCCACGGCTCTATCAAAAGAACCAAC
>JAPXFY010000023.1:31169792-31187292 GCA_030674185.1 Monoplex corrugatus | reverse complement strand
AAGATGTCTTCGTGCTCGGAATGAATTCCATAGCACTTATGCCACTGGTACCATGTGAGGGAGAAGATCCAAAATGATCGTGACACAAGCCTTAACTCTATTGTGACTGCACTAGCCACAGCTGAGCTCTCCTGCTGGCCTAGGGCTGCCACAGTGAAATCACCGAGAACTGTCGCCTTTGAGCCATTTTCCATCGATTTTAGACAAAGAAATCGGCAAAACGTAGCTGAAGCGTTCAACGGACGTTCCCTCCAAAAGTGAAGCAACTGCCAGTTACTAAATCATTAGCATAACAAAAGTAGAGGGAGTTAATATACCCTAGACCGTCTGTTACTATGATCGAAGTAGCCCGTCCTCAGTGAGAGCTCAGCTGTTACTTCAATCGAAGTAGCCCGTCGTCAAAGAGTTAAGCGTGCACGTAAACCTCATGAGGTGGCAAGGTCCTGAGCTCCTACCTGGCATGTGGATTTTTTGTCTTACATTTATATCTCAGTCCAGAGTGAAATTCAACGGTATATCTCAGTCCAGAGTAGAATTCCACGGTATATCTCAGTCCACAATGGAATTCCACGGTATATCTCAGTCCACAATGGAATTCCACGGTATATCTCAGTCCACAATGGAATTCCACGGTATATCTCAGTCCACAATGGAATTCCACGGTATATCTCAGTCCACAATGGAATTCCACGGTATATCTCAGTCCACAATGGAATTCCACGGTATATCTCAGTCCACAATGGAATTCCACGGTATTTCTCAGTCCAGAGTAGAATTCCACGGTATATCTCAGTCCAGAGTAGAATTCCACGGTATATCTCAGTCCAGAGTGGAATTCCACGGTATTTCTCAGTCCAGAGTAGAATTCCACGGTATATCTCAGTCCAGAGTGGAATTCCACGGTATTTCTCAGTACAGAGTAGAATTCCACGGTATTTCTCAGTCCAGAGTAGAATTCCACGGTATTTCTCAGTCCAGAGTAGAATTCCACGGTATATCTCAGTCCACAATGGAATTCCACGGTACATCTCAGTCCAGAGTAGAATTCCACGGTATATATATCTCAATCCAGAGTGGAATTCCATGGTACCATCAGTATCGTCCTCATCATCAACATCATGGAACCGTCAAAAACTGTCCCAGATTCTGTGGACCTTTAAGTCCTGCTTTTATATGGTGATCTCAATTTCCATGAATTTAGGGGTGCGTTGGACAGCCGAAATAACCAGCATGGACGGCACAGACTGAGAAGCAGTGGAGAGGATGAGTCAGCACCCTCCCCCTCCCCTCCCCCCCCCCAAAAAAAAAGGAAAGAAAGAAAAACAGAAGATTAGAAGAAGAAAAGAAAAGAACATACAGAAAAGAAAAGATATCACAAAAAAGAATTGGGTCACTTTCGACGATACCTAAATACCTCGCACCTTCACATATCCTTGAATGTCCCTTAATTCTGTCACAGACTTTTGTGTCCGTCTCCTGGTGCTGTCTTTCTTCCCATTCTCTGATCTTGTTTCTCATTCAAATGTTACTGTCAGGTTATTGGGTCTCTAACCTTCATTGCATGGAAACTTTCCGGTTGCTTTTCCCCCCTTTCAGTGTGTTCAGTGAAGGTTCTTTTCTTTGAAATAAAAAAAAAAATAGCATTGTTAAAGAGGCAATCATACATACGGAAATAACAGAATGGTCCTAATTATGAAAATACCTAGAAACTTCAATACTGTTATAGTAGCACTCTACTACTGACAAGAATAGTTTCTTGGACAGTTGACAAAACTCTTCTCTCTCTCTCTCTTTCTCTCTCTCTCTCTCTCTCTCTATCTATCTATCTATCTATCTATCTATCTGTCTATCTATCTATCTATCTATCTATCTGTCTCTCTCTTCTCTCTGTGTCTCTCTGCCTCTCTCTCTCCCTCTCCCTCTCTGTCTCTTCTCTCTGTGTGTGTGTGTCTCTCTCTCTTAATTCGACATCAGTTTCGTTGAATTGATATGTCACATTTGCAATGTTGTCATATTCCTTGAATCATATCTAATTTATATTTGGGCGAGGGCTGGATGTAAAAAAAAAGGAATACAAATGGCTTATTTCGCACTCTCATAAACAAATTTATTCTTGTCCTTATTCTCTTCCATGTTCTCTTCTTCATGCAAAGTCTACAAACATACTGCACACAGCACACGCGCAGACACCCGTGCGTACACGTATCAATATTTCTGTGGAAGAACAGCAATAAGATGCAATGTTAGCGTGAAAGGACAGCAATAAGGTGCAATGTTTGCGTCATATGACAGCAATAACATGCAATGTTTGCGTCATATGACAGCAATAAGATGCAATGTTTGCGTGAAAGGACAGCAAAAAGTTGCATCTTTTGCGTCAAATGAGAGTAATAGGACGCATCGTTTGCGTGAAAGAACAGCAATAAGATGCATCGTTTGTGTGAAAGGACAGCAATAAGATGCAATGTATGCTTGAAAGGACAGCAATAAGATGCATCGTTTGTGTGAAAGGACAGCAATAAGATGCAATGTTAGCGTAAAAGGACAGCAATAAGATGCAATGTTAGCGTAAAAGGACAGCAACAAGATGCAATGTTAGCGTAAAAGGACAGCAATAAGATGCAATGTTAGCGTAAAAGGACAGCAATTAGGTGCAATGTTAGCGTAAAAGGACAGCAACAAGATGCAATGTTAGCGTAAAAGGACAGCAATAAGATGCAATGTTAGCGTAAAAGAACAGGAATAAGATGCAATGTTAACGTAAAAGGACAGCAATACGATCAACAAGGTGCAATGTTAGCGTAAAAGGACAGCAATACGATCAACAAGGTGCAATGTTAGCGTAAAAGGACAGCAATACGATCAACAAGGTGCAATGTTAGCGTAAAAGGATAGCAATACGATCAACAAGGTGCAATGTTAGCGTAAAAGGACAGCAATACGATCAACAAGGTGCAATGTTAGCGTAAAAGGACAGCAATACGATCAACAAGTGCAATGTTAGCGTAAAAGGACAGCAATACGATCAACAAGGTGCAATGTTAGCGTAAAAGGACAGCAATACGATCAACAAGGTGCAATGTTAGCGTAAAAGGACAGCAATACGATCAACAAGGTGCAATGTTAGCGTAAAAGGACAGCAATACGATCAACAAGGTGCAATGTTAGCGTAAAAGGACAGCAATACGATCAACAAGGTGCAATGTTAGCGTAAAAGGACAGCAATACGTCAACAAGGTGCAATGTTAGCGTAAAAGGACAGCAATACGATCAACAAGGTGCAATGTTAGCGTAAAAGGACAGCAATACGATCAACAAGGTGCAATGTTAGCGTAAAAGGACAGCAATACGATCAACAAGGTGCAATGTTAGCGTAAAAGGACAGCAATACGATCAACAAGGTGCAATGTTAGCGTAAAAGGACAGCAATACGATCAACAAGGTGCAATGTTAGCGTAAAAGGACAGCAATACGATCAACAAGGTGCAATGTTAGCGTAAAAGGACAGCAATACGATCAACAAGGTGCAATGTTAGCGTAAAAGGACAGCAATACGATCAACAAGGTGCAATGTTAGCGTAAAAGGACAGCAATACGATCAACAAGGTGCAATGTTAGCGTAAAAGGACAGCAATACGATCAACAAGGTGCAATGTTAGCGTAAAAGGACAGCAATACGATGCAATGTTTGCATGAAAGGACAGCAATACGATGCAACGTTTGCATGAAAGGACAGCAATGAGATGCAATGTTTGCATGAAAGGACAGCAATAAGATGCAACGTTTGCATGAAAGGATAGCAATGAGATGCAATGTTTGCGTGAAAGGATAGCAATGAGATGCAATGTTTGCGTGAAAGGATAGCAATAAGGTGAAAGTTCATTTGTCAATTACTGAACTCCAGGCACGAAAAAAAAAGTTTAAAAAAATATATATAGCTCCATAACTTTCTATATGTGGAAGTGCAAAACACAAAACAAAGCCCAGACCTGTGTAACTTGCTCTACTTCTTTGTTTTTGTTAAGTGTGTGGTGTGTGGGGTGGTGGTGGTGATGGTGTGTGCATGTGGTGTGGTGTGTGTGTGTGATAGTGCGTGTGTGTGTGTGTGTGTGTGTGTCAAAGAGAGAGGGAGAGGGAGGGAGGGAGACAGACAGACAGACAGAGATACTGACAGAGACAGACACAGAGAGCGAGCGTGTTCCTGTGCCTATGAGAAAGGGAGACAGACAGACAGAGACAGACAGACAGACAGACAAACAAAAAGACAGACAGACAGATAGACAGAATGTAAACTGAGTTAGTGAGTGTGTGTGGGGTGTGTGTGTGTGTGTGTGTGTGTGTGTGTGTGTGTGTGTGTGTGTGTGTGTGTGTGTGTGTGTGTGTGTGTGTGTGTGTGTGTGTGTGTGTGTGCGTTTACATAAATTATGTCTGTATGAGGGTGCGTGCAGAACCTGTTTCTCAAAGGAAAGAATGATCATTTGACTTTTTGTGTGGAAGTGCATGTGTTGCCCAGTGTGTCAGTAGTGTTTTGTGGTAGGGATGGCAAAGGAATCTCTCTCTCTCTGTCTCTCTCTCTCTCCCTCTTTCTCTCCCTCCCTCTCTCTGTTTCTCTCTCTCTCTCTCTCTCTCTCTCTCTCTCTCTCTCTCTCTCTCTCTCTCTCTCTCTCTTTTCTCAGTCACCAGTCAACTGGGTCACTTTCAAACTAAGCTCGCCACCACGTTGTTCACACAGGGTTGAATTTCAATGTCAACCTCTCTCCCTTTCACTGTCGTTTGTGTCCTCTTCTATTGTCCTCTCTCTCTCTCCTCTCTCTCTCTCTCTCTCTCTCTCTCTCTCTCTCTCTCTCTCTTGCTCTCTCTCTCTCTGTCTGCCTCTCTCTCTATCTCTCTATCTCTCTGCCTCTCTCCTCTGTCTATCTGTCTCTGTCTGCCTCTCTCTCTGTCTGCCTCTCTCTCTCTCTCCTCTTTCTGTCTGTCTGTCTGTCTCTCTCTCTCTCTGTCTGTCTGTCTCTCTCTCTGCCTCTCTTCTCTCTCTCTCTCGCTCTGTCTGTCGCTCTCCTCTCTCCCTCCCCCCTCTCTCTCCATAAATGGGGCTGTTGGCCTATACTCATTTAAAATTCCGAGTTCTCTCTCTCTCTCTCTCTCTCTCTCTCTTCTCTTCTCTTATCTTCTCTCTCCCTCTCTCTCTCTCTCTCTCTCTCTCTCTCTCTCTCTCTCTCTCTCTCTCTCTCTCTCTCTCTCCATAAAAGGGGCTGTTGGCCTATACTCATTAAAATTCCGAGTTCTCTCTCTGTCTCTCTCTGCCTCTCTCTATCTCTCTGTCTCTCTCTCTCTCTCTGTCTGTCTCTCTCTCTGTCTCTCTCTCTCTCTCTCTCTCTCTCTCTCTCTCTCTCTCTCTCTCTTCTTTGCGTGCTTAGTGCAGGCAGCCTTCCATATTCGAATTCACATTGATATGTATATTTATATCACAAGTAATACCGCAGTGCATGATCTTTGATCTTACACAAAGCACTTAAACTGAGAGGTCGAACAATTTCGTGATGCTGTCAAAGATCAGTAATTTGTTCAGCGTTGGCGATTGATGTCCTTTACTTCACGCTGTTATGGTCGCATGCGAATTTTATCTGTCTTTTTTTTTTCCATCTATTTTTCGGCACAAAGTGAGGACAATGAAAGACAAGCGAAGAGAAGGTAAAACAAGAGACAAGGCAAGACAAGACAAAAAACGAAGACAAGAAAAAAGATCAAACGAGACAAGACGAGATCAAACAAGACAACAACAACAACAACAAAAGACAAGACAACGCGATCTGTCTTACAGCTAGTCCTTGCTGTTCTGGGAGAGAGAGAGGGAGAGAGAGAGAGGGGGGGAGAGAGAATGGGAGAGAGAGAGAGACAGACAGACAGACAGGCAGAGAGACAGACAGACAGACAGACAGAGAAAGAAAAAGAGAGAGCGAGCAAGCGAGAGAGACAGCGAAAGAGAGAAAGAGAGCGCACGCGAAAGAGACAGAGACAGAGAGAGACAGAGAGAGAAAGACAGAGACAGAGAGATAACAGACAGACAGACATACAGAGAGAGACAGACAGACAGATAGGGAGAGATAAAGAGACAGACAGACAGAGAGACAGAAAGACAGACAGACAAACAGACACAGAGACAGACAGTCAGGCAGGCAGATACAGAGAGAGAAAGAGAGAGCAGCAGAGACAGAGAGACAGACAGGTAGAGTGGCAGAGACAGACAGAGACCGACCAACAGACAGACAAAGACACAGACAGGCAGACACAGAGACAAAGACAGACAGACAGACAGACAGAGATAGAGAGACAGGCAGACAAAGACAGACAGACACACATACATACAAACAGACATAAAGAAAAAGGGGATCACCACTTTCGGTTGGCTTTCCGACACAAAATTCCTGAACAAATCCCTACCGATCGATAACGTCAGTTCACGAGCTCTTGGAGTTCAATCCCAGCCCATAACATGAATAAGCGTTCTAAGATCCATTGTCTGCCTATCTAGAGTATGCCAATCGGTCCGGGTGGTGTCAGCTTAGTGTTACAACCAGTCTAGCTGGCT
This sequence comes from Monoplex corrugatus, assembly GCA_030674185.1. Classification (NCBI taxonomy): domain Eukaryota; kingdom Metazoa; phylum Mollusca; class Gastropoda; order Littorinimorpha; family Ranellidae; genus Monoplex; species Monoplex corrugatus. Next base: position 31,180,703 of record JAPXFY010000023.1, on the reverse strand, counting down.
ATGGCCCCCCTCCTCTGTCTATCTTCTTTCCATATTATCAGGATACCTTATACCCCTCTCCCCACACCACACACACACACACACTCCATTCATCTCACCTCCCTAGAGCCATACCATAGCTCAACTCAGCCTGTTATCGTCTTTTTTTTTTTTTTTTGTCTTTTTTTTCTCTCTCTTTTCCTGTTTTGTCTTTTCCATAGCTCAACTGCACCTGTTACGCCTTTTTAGCCTTTTTTTTTTTTTTTTTTTCTTTTTTTTTTTTTTTTTTTTTTTTTTTTTTTTCGTCTTTTCTTGTTTTGTCTTTTCCCGTCTCGCCTTTTTCCATTTTCCTTTTTTTCCCGTTTTACCTTTTTCCGTTTCCCTTTTCCCGTTCTCTCTTTTCTCCATTTCCCCTTTTTCCCAGTTTCGCCTTTTCCCCGATTCGTGTTTCTCCTTTTCCCGATTTGCCTTTTCCCAGTTTTGCCTTTCCTTCGCCTTCCCGATTCGCCTTTTCCCTTTTTCCCCGTTCGCCTTTTCCCTTTTGCCTTTTCCCTGTCTCGCCTTTTTCCCCGTCTCGCCTTTTCCCTTCTCGCCTTTTCCCTGTTCGCCTTTCTTCGCTTTTTCCTGTCTCGCCTTTTCCCTGTCTCGCCTTTTTCCTCCGTCTCGCCTTTTCCCCGTCTCGCCTTTTTCCCCGTCTCGCCTTTTCCCGTCTCGCCTTTTCCCTGTCTCGCCTTTTCCCGTCTGGCCTTTTCCCCGTCTCGCCTTTTCCCCGTCTGGCCTTTTCCCGTCTCGCCTTTTCCCGTCTGCGCCTTTTCCCGTCTGGCCTTTTCCCCGTCTGGCCTTTTCCCTGTCTCGCCTTTTCCCGTCTCGCCTTTTCCCGTCTGGCCTTTTCCCCGTCTGGCCTTTTCCCTGTCTCGCCTTTTCCCTGTCTCGCCTTTTCCCGTCTGGCCTTTTCCCTGTCTCGCCTTTTCCCTGTCTCGCCTTTTCCCTGTCTCGCCTTTTCCCCGTCTGGCCTTTTCCCCGTCTCGCCTTTTCCCTGTCTCGCCTTTTCCCTGTCTCGCCTTTTCCCGTCTGCCTTTTCCCGTCTCGCCTTTTCCCTGTCTCGCCTTTTCCCCGTCTCGCCTTTTCCCGTCTCGCCTTTTCCCTGTCTCGCCTTTTCCCTGTCTCGCCTTTTCCCTGTCTCGCCTTTTCCTGTCTCGCCTTTTCCCGTTCTCGCCTTTTCCCTGTCTCGCCTTTTCCCTTCTCGCCTTTCCTGTCTCGCCTTTTCCTGTGCTTTCCCTGTCTCGCTTTTTATCCCGTTGTTTGCCTTTTGATATGCACTGTTTTAACTTAGTCCCACCAATATGCCTTGTGATTAGCTCATTCACATGTAGACACCTACATACATCAAAGACATAATGATAAAGTGAATAAGAATTAGTTTTTTCTTGTAATTCAATCTCCCAAAATCTTCCTCTCTCTCTCTCTCTCTCTCTCACACACACACACACACACACACACACACACACACACACACACACACACACACACACACATACACACGCACACACACACATACACACACACAAACACACACACACACACACACACACACACACACACACACACCACACACACACACACACCTACCTAACAAACAAACTATTGACTTTTGCTGGACTAAGGACGTTACGGCTATTTCTGTTTAAAGCCCAGCCCACTTTGTGTGTTTGGAAACGATTATAGCCCTGATATGGCTCTACGCAGTCGGCTGGGCTTTGAAACAAAAGCAACAATAATATTAATACCCTTGACCACACGTCAGTGGTTACTACAGCCAGCAGGCCCAAGTAGACACAATACTTAACCCTTTGACTCCCGCACCCTATCCATCAACCGCAAAATCTTAACCCTTTGAGTCCCTCACCTTATCCACCAGTTCCCTACAGGAAGCTGGTGGATAGGGCGAGGAAAATCAAAGGGTTAAGTTTGTGCTTTGCTAGCATGGTTGATAATGCAAGGTGCTGGTGGACAGCGTGCGGGAGTCAAAGGGTTAAGATTTTGCAGTTGGTGGACAGGGTGCGGGAATCAAAGGGTTAAGTCCATAGGTCGTCTGTAGGCCAACAGAAATTATCATTAATATCCTGAAAAATATTGATTCACCCTGACCATGGTGTTTGCTTATGGAAAACCGTGACTACATTGGATTAGGGTAGTATGTGATCAAGAACGCCTGTAGGAAGCCCTATGTGTATTGTGGTTTTTAAAAGGTTGTTGAGCTACGACTTAAATACAAGTGTGTGTGTGTGTGTGTGTGTGTTGTGTGTGTGTGTGTGTGTGTGTGTGTGTGTGTGTGTGTGTGTGTGTGTGAGTGTGTGGTTGTGTTGTGTTGTGTTGTTTTGTGTGTGTGTGTGTGTGTGTGTTGTGTGTGTGTTGTGTGTGTGTTGTGTGTGTGTGTGTGTGTGTGTTGTTTGTGTGGTGTGTTGTGTGTGTGTGTTGTGTTGTGTGTGTGTGTTGTGTTGTGTTGTGTTGTGTTTGTGTATGTGTGTGTGTTGTGTGTGTGTGTGTGTGTGTGTGTGTGTGTGTGTGTGTGTGTGTGTGTGTGGTGTGTGTGTGTGTGTGTGTGTGTGTGTGTGTTTGTGTGTGTGTGTTGTGTGTGTTTGTGTGTTGTGTGTTGTGTGTGTGTGTGTTGTGATGTGTGTTGTGTGTGATGTGTGGTGTGTGTGTGTGTGTGATTGTTGTGTGTGTGTGTTGTTGTTGTTGTTGTTGTGTATGTGTTGTGTGTGTTATGTGTGTGTGTGTGTGTGTTGTGTGTGTGTGTGTGTGTGTGTTGTGTGTAGTGTTGTGTGTGTGTATGTGTGTGTGTGTGTGTGTGTGTGTGTGTGTTGTGTGTGTGTTGATGTGTGTTGTTGTTGTTGTGTGTTATGTTGTGTGTGTGTGTATGTGTGTGTATGTGTGTGTGTGGGTGTGTGTGTTATGTGTGTGTGTCGTGTAGTTGGTATGTGTGTATTGTGTGGTTGTGTGTGTGTATGTGTGTGTGTGTGTATGTGTGTGTTGTGGTGTATGTGTGTATGTGTGTTGTGTGTGATGTGTGTGTGTTGTGTATGTTTGTGATGTGTGTATGTTGGGTGTGTGTATGTGTGTGTGTGTGTATGTGTGTTTGTTATGTGTGTGTGTGTTATGGTGTGTGTGTGTTGTGTGGTGTGTGTGTGTGGGTGTGTGTAGTGTGTGGTGTGTGTGTGGTGTGTGGTGTGTGGTGTGAGTGTGTGTGTTGTTGGGTGTGTGTGTGTTGTGTGTGTGTGTGTGTGTGTTGTGTGTGTGTGGTGTGTGTGTGGTGTGTGTGGTGTGTTGTGGTGGTTGTGTGTGTGTGTGTGTGTGTGTGTGTGTGTGTTTGTGTTGTGGTTCGTGTGTGTGCGTATTTACTTTTTTTGTTTGTGTTTTCGTGTAGTTGTATTGTGTGTGTGGAGAGAAGTGTGTTGTGTGCGAAGAGAAGTGTGTGTGTGTGGGGAGAAGTGTGTGTGTGTGCGGAGAGAAGTGTGTGTGTGTGCGGAGAGAGTGTGTGTGTGTGGAGAGAAGTGTGTGTGTGTGCGAGGTGAAAGTGTGTGTGTGTGCGAGAGAGAAGTGTGTGTGTGTGCGTGAGAGAAAGTGTGTGTGTGTGGGTGAGATAAGTGTGTGTGTGTGTGTGGGAGAAAGTGTGTGTGTGTGGTGGCGAGAGAGAAGTGTGTGTGTGTGCGAGTAGAATGTGTGTGTGTGTGTGTGCGGATGAGGAAGTGTGTGTGTGTGTGTGTGAAGAGAAGTGTGTGTGTGTGTGTCGTGAGTGAAAGTGTGTGTGTGTGTGGAGAGAGAAGTGTGTGTGTGTGCGAGAGAGAAAGTGTGTGTGTGTGTGCGAGAGATGAGTGTGTGTGTGTTGTGGAGAGAGAGTGTGTGTGTGTGCGAGAGTGAAAGTGTGTGTGTGTGGAGAGAGAAAGTGTGTGTGTGTGCGAGAGAAAGTGTGTAGTGTGTGTGCGGAGATGAAAGTGTGTGTGTGTGCGAGAGAGAAAGTGTGTGTGTGTGCGAGAGAGAAAGTGTGTGTGTGTGCGAGAGAGAAAGTGTGTGTGTGTGCGAGAGAGAAAGTGTGTTGTGTGTGCGAGAGAGAAAGTGTGTGTGGTTGTGCGAGAGAGAAAGTGTGTGTGTGTGTGCGAGAGAGAAAGTGTGGTGTGTGTCGAGAGAGAAAATGTGTGTGTGTGCGAGAGAGAAAGTGTGTGTGTGTGCGAGAGAGAAAAGTGTGTGTGTGTGCGAGAGAGAAAGTGTGTGTGTGTGCGAGAAGAGAAAGTGTGTGTGTGTGCGAGAGAGAAAGTGTGTGTGTGTGCGAGAAGAGAAAGTGTGTGTGTGTGCGAGAGAGAAAGTGTGTGTGTGTGCGAGAGAGAAAGTGTGTGTGTGTGCGAGAGAGAAAGTGTGTGTGTGTGCGAGAGAGAAAGTGTGTGTGTGTGCGAGAGAGAAAGTGTGTGTGTGTGTGCGAGAGAGAAAGTGTGTGTGTGTTGCGAGAGAGAAAGTGTGTGTGTGTGCGAGAGAGAAAGTGTGTGTGTGTGCGAGAGAGAAAGTGTGTGTGTGTGCGAGAGAGAAAGTGTGGTGTGTGTGCGAGAGAGAAAGTGTGTGTGTGTGCGAGAGAGAAAGTGTGTGTGTGTGTGCGAGAGAGAAAGTGTGTGTGTGTGTGTGACAGTGTGTATGTACATGAAAATGTCTGTCTGTCTGTGCGTTTTTCACATGCACAGTGTGTGTGTGTTTGTGTGTTTGTGAGTTTGTGTGAGAGAGTGTGTGTGTGTGCCTCTGCGTGTGTATGTGCGTGTGAATATCATGTTCAAGTATTTACATGTTATCCTCAATGAATCAATAATGAACTCAATGAATATCATGTTCAAGTATTCAAATACCATCCTCAGTGAATCAATAATCAACTTTCATACATGTTCGTCAGTGTACACCATATGTTTACAGCTTCTTGTTGTTTAGTGATTTTGTTTTATCCGTGTCTTTATAGATCGATTGACATCTTATGAAAAATAAACCTTTGCTCAAACCGATGAAATAAGACATCTTATGCAATGAATCCTGTTAAACAAGTAAAAGAAAGAAAAAAAGAAAGAAAGGAAGGAAGGAAGGGAGAAAGAAAGAAAGAAAGACAGACAGACAGACAGACAGAAGCAGTAGCAACTCACTGAACCCATACACAGGTTGTATAGGTGAGGAAACTGTAAAGGGTTATAAGTGTATAAATACATGTATAGTGAACAGCTACGAAAACATCGACAAAACGTTTTGTGGACTTAAAACAGCGGAATGAGAGAAGAAAATTAGAGAGCGATGAAAAAAGAGAAAAAGAAGGAGACAGAGAAAAAGACAGGGAAGAGAGAGAGGGGGAAGGAAGGGAGAGACAGAGAGAGGTGTATGTCTGAGGGAGACAGAGACAAAGCGAGCAGCGAAAAAGAGAGAGAGAAAGAGATAGAAGAGAGAGAGAGGACGAAAATGATGCTGATGCTGGTTGACGACGATTTATGATGATAATGATGAATGATGATGACGATGATGATTATGGTAGTGATAATTCGGGAAGGGTGATAGTGGTGATAATGGTGGTGGTGGTGATGGTGTGATAGTATTGATAATGACGATGATAATGATAGTGACGATGATGATGATGATGACGATGATGATAGTGACGATGACGATTATGATGATGATGATTTGTGGTGGTGGTGATAATGGCGGTTGTGAGGATAATCGTGATGACGATGCTGACGATGATAATGTTGATGACATGATGATGATGATGAGAAAGATGACAATTGAGGTGGTAATGATGGTGATTATTGTTGCGATGATGATGATGATTGATGATGATGATGAACGATTAGGAGGAGAAAGGCAATTTACCTTAGTACTCATGGTAGGAAAACTCCAGAGACAAACCAGAAGACCAAACACTGTCAGTAGTTACAGTTCTCTCAAACCCGATGCGTGTCTTTGCTTGTTTGTGACTGGGTTTGTTGTAGTCTTTGTTGTTGTTGTTGTTGTTTTCAAATAACACGCTATCCAGTTGTTGTTGTTTTTGCCAACAATGTATATCACTTTTTAACACTGTCGCGGACCACTCCACCGAAATGTACTAATAATAATGCCACATAGACAAACTTGTATACAAATGAATATGTTTGTATATTTGCATGAACACGCCTGCACAAAAGACAAATATGTCTCTTCAACAAACAGGTATCTATCATAATTATGAACAAACTTGTCTCTTTCAACAAACAGGTATGTTATAAATAATTATGAACAAACTTGTCTCTTTCAACAAACAGGTATGTTATAAATAATTATGAACAAACCTGTCTCTTTCAACAAACAGTATCTATAAGTAGATTATGAACAAACCAGTCTCTTTCAACAAACAGTATCCTATCAGTAAATTATAAACAAACCTGTCTCTTTCAACAAAATGTATGTTATCAATAATTATGAACAAACCTTGTCCCTTTAAACAAAAGTATTTTATCAATAATTATGAACAAACCTGTCTCTTTCAACAAACAGGTATTTTATCAATAATTATGAACAAACTTGTCTCTTTAAACAAAATGTATGTTATCAATAATTATGAACAAACCTTTGTCTCTTTCAACAAACAGATATTTTATCAATAATTATGAACAAACCTGTCTCTTTCAACAAACAGGTATGTTATCAATAATTATGAACAAACCGTCTCTTTCAACAAACAGATTTATCAATAATTATAAACAAACCAGTCTCTTTCAACAAACAGATATGTTATCAATAATTATGAACAAACTTGTCTCTTTCAACAAACAGGTATTTATCAATAATTATAAACATACCTAGTCTCTTTCAACAAACAGGTATGTATCAATAATTATGAACAAACTGTCTCTTTCAACAAACAGGTATGCTATCAATAATTATGAAAAAACCCTGTCTCTTTCAACAAACAGTATGCTATCAATAATTATGAAACATACTGTCCCTTTAACAAAAGTATGTTATCAATAATTATGAACAAACCTGTCTCTTTCAACAAAAGGTACTATCAATAATTATGAACAAACCTCTCTTTCATAAACAGGTATGCTATCAATAATTATGAACATAACCATCTCTTTCAACAAACAGATGTGTTATGAATAATCATGAACAAACCTTGTCCCTTTCACAAACAGATATGCTGTCAAAATCATGAACAAACCCGTCTCTTTCAATAAACAGGAATTTATCAATAATATGAAATATTCTTCACAACCATTATCAATAATATGCCCTATCTTTAAAACAGGGCAAAAAATTATACCCTTCTCTTTCATAAACGATTATCAATAATAAACAAACTGTGTCTTTCAACAAACAGGTATTTTATCAATAATTATGAACAAACCTGTCTCTTTCAACAAACAGATATTTTATCAATAATTATGAACAAACCTGTCTCTTTCAACAAACAGATATGTTATCAATAATTATGAACAAACCTGTCTCTTTCAACAAACAGGTATTTTATAAATAATTATGAACAAACCTGTCTCTTTCAACAAAAATGTGTACTATCAATAATTATGAACAAACCTGTCTCTTTCAATAAACAGATATTTTATCAATAATTATGAACAAACCTGTCTCTTTCAACAAAAATGTGTACTATCAATAATTATGAACAAACCTGTCTCTTTCAACAAACAGGTATTTTATCAATAATTATGAACAAACCTGTCTCTTTCAACAAAAATGTGTACTATCAATAATTATGAACAAACCTTCTCTTTCAGTTAATAGGTATACTACCAATAATTATGAACAAACCTATCTCTTTCAACAAACAAGTGTGTTATGAATAATCATGAACAAACTTGTCCCTTTCAACAAACAAATATCCTGTCAACAATCATGAACAAACCTGTCTCTTTCAACAAACAGGAATGCTATCAATAACCATGAATATTTACACCATTACGAACACACCCCTTCTTTAAAGAGGGCAAAAAATTATCCCTCTCTTCCTGAACGTTCAATCACACTCACAGCGTGTGTCCTTGTATCCTAGTTTTTACAATGTCAACTAGACCAAACATAAACACCCAACACACCCACACTGAAAGGAAACGCTTGTCTGAAATCAATAATGTACAATCACAGTATACATCCTGTTGCCAATGTTCTTCACGTCAATGACAAACAGTTTTCATCCACCTTTGCTATAACTTGGAAGATCTTTTTTTTGCCCAAATCGAAAGCAAAGCCTGTTTGTTTCTTTTCCTTCTAAGACTGAGGTTTTTCTTTCTTTTCTTTTTTTCTTATCCTGTTCAAAACTGAAAAGGTATCCTTTCTAAAACACAAAAGCTGTACGTTTCATCAAACGAATCACTATTTTTCTTCTACTTTTTCTATTTCTTTTACTCACAATCGTTTGATAAAATGATACGTTTTTAAAGCAAATCCTAAACACTTCTTTAAATAAGTAAGTGTATCCACCTTTATCGAATTCGGAAATATCCTTTCGCGTACATCTCAAAACGAAGAAAATCTACTTCCAGTACGCTAGTTTTTCACCATTAATCACCAACTTGAAAGGTATTTTTTCAACTAAAGTTTCAGTTTCAGTTTCAACTAAACTCAAAACGAAATATTTTTTTTTCCCAAACAGATCAGTTTTACTTCACTTTTATCATAAGCGAAAATTTAACCCTTTGGAGTGAAACTCAAAACAAAAGTAGATCTTCCAGAGAGTTAGTGTTTCCAAAGTTAGCCACAAAATCGGAAAGTATCCTTACGTGTAAATACTCAAAACGAAATAGTTCTTCAAGCAGATAAGCGTTTCCACCTGTAAATAACAAAATAAGAAACACCCTTTCGAATACAATTCAAAACGAAGCAGTTTTGTTTCTTCCTAACAGGTCAGAGTTTTCCACTCTTTATCACAATGAAACTTGAAAGGATTGATTTGCTTACGTGTAAAACTCAAAACGAAATAACTTTTCAAGCAAGTTAAGTTTTCCACACTTAGTCACACAATACGAAGGTCTTTTAGAGTAACGCTTAAAGAGAAGACAATCTTAACGCTTAAAGAGAAGACAGTCTCATTCCAACAGGACAGTTGTTGTTGTTTGTCAACATAAATCTTGTAGTTTTGTAGTAGGCATAAGTTAGCCTCCTTCTATGCACTGAACAAATAGTCCACGTTCTGTACAGTGAATTAATAGTCCACGGAGTAGGCCTCCACTATTGTCACACTGACAAGGTGTCTGAGCCAATTGGCTTGGCTGTCACACCTTCTGTCACACACGCAAAAATCACTTGGTGGGTGTGGGGTGGAGGAGGGGTATGGCTAAGTGTGAGGTGGGGAGTGTGAGGAGGGGTGAGGGTTTGAAAGTGAGAGTGGAAATGGAGAGGGGAGACAAGTAAAGGTGACTGGGTTGGTGGGTCTGGGCGTGGTGGGATCTTTGTTGTTTGTTTATTGTCGACTAGCTCTCCACGGCCCAGATATGACCTGTAACTAGGACGGCCTCTCTCTCTCTCTCTCTCTCTCTCTCTCTCTCCTCTCTCTCTCTCTCTCTCTCTCTCCTCTCTCTCTCTCTCTCTCCGCGGCTCAGTAACTAGTTGTTGAGCTGATCACATGCTGTGGGTTCGAACCCGGGGTGCGCTACATTAAAACTGGCCTTCTCACTGTCCCATCTTAACATCATTAATGTTCTGGTGGTGTCAGTTTAGGATTAGATAAGTTCCCCCCCCCCTCCCCGTTCCCCACTTCCCTGGGATGGTTATCCCCGTCGGACATATCATCTGAGGTGGGAGTCGAAGTAAAAACTGAACCAAATCAAACTCTCTCTGTCTCTGTCTGTCTGTCTGTCTGTCTGTCTGTCTGTCTCTCTCTCTCTCTCTCTCTCTCTCTCTCTCTCTCTCTCGCTCGCTCTCTACTAGTGCTAATGCCTGATGCTGATGATGACGACTGAATGCCACAGGGACACACACACACACACACACACACACACACCACACACAGCACACACACACACACACACACACACACACGCCAACACACACCACACACACACACACGACACACACACACACACACACACACACACACACACACACACACACACACACACACACACACACACACACACACACTCGCACACGGATTTTTTTTTCAGATATGTGTACGCGTAGTGTTTGTATGTGTGCTTGAGTGCGTCTGCATGTGTTTGCATGCATGTACGTATGTGTGCATTATTGTGTACGTGGGAATATGCCCACATGTGCATATGCGTAGTGCACCGGTGTGTATGTGCGTGCACACACGCCTGCGTACGAATGTACATTGCGCTCCCCAATGTAAGTGTATGTGAATGCAAAAACGTGTGCGCTCACGTGATAAATTATCATCGTCGTCGTCTCCTCGTCGTCGTCATCATCATCATCATCACCCTCACCATCATCATCGTCGTCGTCGTTCGCTGTCCTCAGAAATCTATAATAATACTCATTACTTGTGTGTAAACCTTTGTGTAAAACTGAAATGGAGTTTGTTGGTTTGATTCTTTCTGTCTTTCTCTCTTTCTGTCTGTCTTTCTGTCTGTCTGTTTCTTTCTTTCTGTCTGTCTGTCTGTCTGTCTTTCTTTCTTTCTGTCTGCCTTTCTTTCTGTCTGTCTTTCTGTCTGTCTTTCTTTCTTTGTGTCTGTCTTTCTGTCTGTCTCTTTCTTTCTTGTCTGTCTGTCTGTCTTCTTTCTTCTTTCTGTTCTGTCTTTCCTTCTGTCCTGTCTTTCTTTCTTCTGTCTCTGTCTTTCTTTCTGTCTGTCTTTCTGTCTGTCTGTCTTCTGTCTTCTTTCTGTCTGTACTTTCTTTCTTTCGTCTTTCTATCTGTATGTCTTTCTTTCTGTCTGTCTTTCTGTCTTTCTTTCTTTCTGT
>JAPXFY010000023.1:31159792-31164792 GCA_030674185.1 Monoplex corrugatus | reverse complement strand
GGTGAATCTGTTATCAGACCAGTCTACAGTCTTTTCAAGTGGGATTCATTGCACTCGGAAAATTCCATATGCGCTCCACGTAGGTTTATCAGCAGTTATCTGGCAAACTCCCCCAAGCCTGTGGAAAAGCCATATGCGCTGACAAGGTCTTGAAATAAGGAGGGATGGGAGAAGGACTTATGATACATTAAGCTGACACCACCAGAATGATGGAAACATTAACCCTTTCACACCCGCACATTGCCTACCAGCATCCTGCATTGTCAACCCTACTAGCAAAACAAACACTTAACCCTTTGATCCCTAAGCCTATCCACCAGCTTCCTGCAAGAACAGGTCAGGATTTTTTTTAATGCTGTGGGCTGGGACTGAACTGAGACACCAGATCTTGAGTTCACAGCTCTATCGGAAGAACTAACCAGCCGAAGGGTTAAGTAAGTGTGTGTGCGTGTGTGTGTGTGTGTGTGTGTGTGTGTGTGTGTGTGTGTGGTGTGTGTGTGTGTTGTGTGTGATGTGTGTGTGTGTGTGTGTGTGTGTTGTGTTGTTGTTATGTGTGTGTGTGTGTGTGTGTGTGTGTTGTTGTTGTTGTTGTGTGGGGTGTGTGTGTGTGTGTTGTTGTTGTTGTGTGGTGTGTGTGTGTGTGTTGTTGTTGTGTGTGTGGTGTGTGTGTGTGTGTGTGTGTGTTGGTATGTGATAAGTATCTGTCTCTGTGCATGTTCTGTCTTTACCTGTCTCATGTGTGTGTGTGTGTGTGTGTGTGTGTATGTGGGTGGGGGGGTGTGGGGGTGTGGTGTTGTATGAATGTGTGTGAGTACGTGTGTGTAATTGTTGTATTGTGATGTATCATCAGTTGGTGATGTTATGTGCTAGTTGGCGATTTTACGTGTATGCATTGCTTGATTCATTGACATATTCTCGATCCACATTGTCATGCTTGGTTTCTTCCTGATCATTTAGTGTTCTATTGTCTGTCACACGTAAAGCAGGGAGACAATGTGGTTATCGTGTCTAGACTCAGTTTGAAACACCGGTGTGGATAATTTGGTAATGGTTCTTCATCGGCTCAATGACTCTTCAAGGAGTTAGGTGAAGTAAGGTAAAGAAGAAGACAGGATTGGACAAGAAGAGAGTGGAAGAGAATGGAAACGAGCAGAAGGGCTAAGACCAAGAAGAGAAGTAAGATAGAAGAAGAAGAAGAAGAAGAAGAAGAAGAAGAAGAGAAGAAGAAGAAGAAGAAGAAGAAGAAGAAGAAGAAGAAGAAGAAGAAGAAGAAGAAGAAGGAGAAGAAGAAGGAGGAGAAGAAGGAGAGAAAAGGAGGAGGAGGAGGAAGGGGGAGAGAAGAAGGAGGAGAAGAAGGAGAAGAAAAAGGAGGAGGAGGAGGAAGAGGAGGAGAAGGAGGAAGAAGAAAAAGAAGAAGAAGACGAGGAGGAGGAGGAGGAGGAAGAAGAAGAAGAGGAGGAGGAGGAGGAAGAAGAAGAAGAAGAAAGAACGAAAGAAAGAAAGAAAGAAGACGAAGATGAAGAGAAGAAGAAGAAGAAGAAGAAGAAGATGATGATGATGATGATGATGATGATGATGATGATGATGATGATGATGATGATGATGATGATGATAATGAAGAACAAGAACAAGAACAAGAAGACTGTGTAAAGCTGCTTCTTTTATATGTAATTCAAGACAGAGTGGGAAATGATGCTGGAACCGGTATATGTACAAATCGTGGATGCACTATGATAGATTATGTCATTCGATCATCGTTTTCACTGTCCAAAGTACACAGTTTTGAAGTGGAAGCATTTGATGCTCAATTATCTGATGTTCACTATCCTTTAGTTTTATCACTAGCAACTGTGAACACTCAGGATTGTTTAAACTGTGAATCAGGGGCTTTGCCCTAATCTGTCCCGTCATGAAATAACACTGATGACGGTTTAGAGATCAGAGCCATTCAGTACAAAGCAGATAAAGCTGATTCTGCATTAAAACTTTTTTTTAAATGTGATAAATAGTAGATTAAATACTTTCTGTGATGATGAAGCATCATCTGTTGATGAAATCAATGACAGATGTAGCCTACGTCTTTCATTCATCATCATCATCATCATAATGTGCCCTGCCGCATGGCGTTGGCGATCATGGCCCTCCATACGAATCTATCCCTTGTCGCTGCAAGCACATCTCCCACCTCTCCGTCCTCAGCCACTCTGCAAGTCGGTCCAATACTTTCTCCCTGGGTCTTCTGGTGTTCTCTTTCCTTCCAGCTTTCCTGTTGTGACCAGGTGCTCTAATTTCTCTTTCCTCATTAAATGTCCTATGCATGTTGCTTGTCTTTTCCTAATCTTCTTTATTAATGATCTTCTTATGTCTGCCTCCCTCAAGACTGTCTCTTTTGATTTCTTTCATTATATACAATCTGCTAAAATGTTTTTTTTGGGTTTTTTTTGGGGGGGAGAGGTCACGAAATTTACTAAATCACAATCCCACAGAAAAACACTTTGAGGAACAAACATCAATCAATTATCATGGAGATTAGGACAATTCGAAAAACGATTCATACAGTTATCAGATATGAACGATTTTGCTTGGATTAAATTTCGATGAAGCTGTCAAAAGCTTCAGACTAAATTGAGTAGACGTAAAGGAATAGACAGATAAAACAAACCATGCAAGTTTTCGAGATGACAATGCCTTAGGCAATGAGTTTCATTTTACTTTCGAATGTCCTAATTTCAATGGTAATCGATTAAGGTTAATTCCACAAAAATATCCGTTTCTTAAATCAATGTTTTCATTCTGTAACTTCATTTCATAAAAGAGAAAAAATCGACCGAGATTAGTGAAATTTTATCAAATTTTCTAATATTGTATACACACCTTCTGATTATTTGAGTATCCCATCGTAATACAATACTTCAAAATGAACATTTTTGTGTTATTGTTTTTGTTGGACTGTTGTAGTCTTTTCTGCTTGATGTCACCTGCTGGTTCCATTGGGATGTTCGATTATTTGCTCTTATCCTCCATGACCCATTTGGGGTTCAAAGGATCTATTATATTACACAATGGACCTTGAACATTGTACCTGTGTGTGTGTGAGGGGAGAGAGAGAGAGAATGAGAAAGAATGAGAGACAGAAAAAGAGACAAGGAGAGAAACTGAAAGAGCGAGAAACATAAGAGAGAGAGAGAGAGAGACAGACAGACAGACAGACAGACAGACACAGATAGAGACAGATACAGAGAGACACACACACAGACAGAGAGACAATGACAATGACAATGATGCTTTATTTTTCCAACGGTAAAAGTAATTGGCTAGAAGTCATTTTTCAAACTTGCCGTTTGAGAGACAGACAGACAGACAGACAGACAGACAGACAGAGACAGACACACAGACACACAGAGAAAGACACAGAGAGAGGGGAGGGAGACAGAGAGAGGGAGACAGAGAGAGACAAAGAGACAGAGAGAGACAGAAAGACAGACAGAGATGGAGACAGAGACAGAGAGAGAAATAGATAGAGAGACACAGACACACAGAGACAGATACAGAGATAGAGACAGAGCCGAGAGAGACAGACAGACAGACAGAGAGGAGTGAGAGAGAAAAGAAAAGGGATAGAGACACAGAGACAGCTGAAAACAGACAGAGAAAGAAACAGACAGACAGACAGACAAACAGACGGAAAGAGACACACACACACAGAGAAAGAGAAAAAGACCACGCTTCACAGCCCAGCATAATGTACTGTGACATGTCTCGTCATGGGCCCTCCACTACAGATTATGTTGATGGTGAGACACTGGATAACACACAGGACCTTTGGCTTGTGGACCAACAATGTGTATTGTCCTTGGCGCCCAGGCGGGAGATCCCGTTCCATTTCTGTTTTGTTTTCTTTTGCTGTGCTGTGCTGCGCTTTGTTTTGCTGTGATGTGCTTTGTTTTGCTGTGCTTTGCTTTGCTTTGCTTTGCTGTGTGTTGCTGTACTGTGCTTTGCTGTGCTGTGCTTTGCTGTGCTTTGCTGTTTTTTGTTAACTTTGCTTTGCTGTGCTGTGTTTTGTTTTGCTTTGCTTTGCTTTTGTGCTATGTGGGGCTTTACTGTGCTGTTTTGCTTTGCTTTGTTTTGATGTTCTGTACTGTGGTGTGCTGAGCTTTGCTTTGCTTTGTTTTGCTTTGCTTTTTTGCTTTGCTTTGCTAACTTTGTTTTGTTTTGCTTTGCTTTGTTTGTGTTTTGCTTTGCTTTGTTTTGCTTTGTTTGTTTTGCTTTGTTTTGCTTTGCTTTTTCTGCTTTGCTTTGTTTTGTTTGCTTTGCTTTGCTTTGCTTTGCTTAGCTTTGTTTTGTTTTTTGTTTTGCTTTGCTTGCTTTGTTTTGTTTGTTTTGCTTTGTTTTGCTTTGTTTTGCTTTGCTAAGCTTTGAATTGCTTTGCTTTGCTTTGTTTTGCTTTGCTTTGCTGTGTCGTTTTTGTTTCGTTTTGCTTTGCTTTGCTTAGCTTGGCATGGCTCTGCTTTTGTATTGTTTTGCCTTGCATTGCTTTGCTTCGTTTCGTTGTTGGTGTTTTGTTTTGTTTTGTTTTGTTTTGCATTGCTGTGTTTTCTATTGCTTTGCTTTGCTTTGCTTTATTTTTTGTTTTTGCTTTCTTTTGTCGTGCTTTGCTTTGTTTTCTTATGTTTTGTTTCGCTTTGCCTTTCTTCTTGCTTGCTTTTCTTTACTCTGCTTTTTCTGTTTTGTTTTGTTTTGTTTTGTTTTGTTTTGTTTTCTTTCTTTTATGTTTTTTTTGTTTTTTTGTTTTTCCTTTCCTTCCCTTTCTGCGTTTTCTACATGCGTGTGAGAACGTTGTTTTGCCCGCACTGTGCAGGCAGTAATTTGCTGCACAGTCTGCATCCTCCGTCACTGGTAGACGCACACTGCTATGTTACCATGTTAACAAAGCAAAAACTTAACCCTTTAACCCTTTGAGTCCAGCACTCTGTCCACCAGCAACCAGCACTGTCAACCAT
>JAPXFY010000023.1:31132292-31137292 GCA_030674185.1 Monoplex corrugatus | reverse complement strand
ATACAGACACAAAGACACACAGAGACACAGAAAGACACAGAGACACAAAGACACACAGACGCAGACACAAAGATACACAGACACAAAGACACACAGTCACAGAAAAACACAGACACACACAGACACAAAGACACACAAACACAGAAAGACACACACACACAGACACAAACACACCCTCACCATATCCACCACAAAGACCTTCCCTGATATGTTGTTGAGTATTTAACCCTTTGACTCCCTCACCCTATTTACCAGCTTACTTCATTCATTATCAGCCGGGCAGCGAAGCCAAAAACCTTAACTGTTCTACTCCTCTCACCCTATCTACCAGCTTCCTGCAGGAAGTTGGTGATAAGGGAAGGGAGTGAAAGGATTAAGTTTTGCAGCTGACGGATAGGATGCGGAAGTGAAAAGTGTTAAGGCCAGTCGGCCGAAACTTTGTGCCTGTCTTGCGCTGTGAATTTAACCCTTTGACTCCCGTACCCTATCCACCGACTGCAAAAACTTCCTCCATCCCCTATCAACCAGCTTCCTGAAGGAGTCAAAGGGGTTAAGTTTTCGCTTTGCTAGCATGGTTGGCAAAGCAGGATGCTGGCGGACAGGGTGCGGGAGTCAAAGGGTTATGTGTTTGCTTTGCTAGCGTGGTTGGCAATGCAGGATGCTGGCGGACAGGGTGTGGGAGTCAAAGGGTTAAGTTTTTGCTTTGCTAGCGTGGTTGGCAACGCAGGATGCTGGAGGACAGGGTGCGGGAGTCCAAGGGTTAAGTATAAATACGCATTCCTCAGTTCTATTGTCCTAGGGTGTCTGGTTTTGTCGTTTCAGAAGCAGGTGGTCAAGCTATACCACCAAGCTCCTAAACTGTCCCTTGTCCACCCTGTTGATGAGTATCACCACTATCAGTTACATGTCCCTCCCTATCTTAATTAACCCTTTGACTCCCGCACCCTGTCCACAGCATCCTGCATTGTCAACCATGCTAGTTTGTGGTTTGGGTGCGGGGGTTAAAAGGGTTAAAGTGCCGTGGATCCCCTCTTGGAACAACTGTCAATGTCAACATGCCAGCTCTCACCGTCGCCTTTTGTGAAGTTTTGCGTAACGGCGCTCTTGGAAACCAAATTTCTGACATTCCTGTACTTAGCACGTTCCTTTTCCCCCTCGCTCCCTCCTCTCTCTGTCTCTGTCTCTGTATCTCTGTCTCTGTATCTCTGTCTCTCTCTCCTCTCTCTCTCTCTCTCTCTCTCCTCTTCTCTCCCTCTCTCTCTCTCTCTCTCTCTCTTCCTCTCTCTTCTCTCTCCTCTCTCTCTCTCTCCTCTCTCTCTCTCTCTCTCTCTCTCTCTCCTCGTCTCTTCTCTCTCCTCCTCTCTCTCTCTCTCTCTCTCTCTCTCTCTTCTCTCTCTCTCTCTCTCTCTCTTTGTCCCTTTTTGGTATCGATTTATCCTGTGTTACAATCTCATTATATCTGAAAATTTAACTACATATGCAGAATAGTAATGGTAAGTTCGGGAGTCGATTTACCCAAAACCTTTCGCCATTCACGAAGAAAAAGAAAATTATTATCGTCATAAATGACGCCCAATCCCCCCCCCCCCCCCAACTCTCTATCTGTCTGTCTTTGTCTGTCTCTGTCTGTCTGTCTGTCTCTGTCTCAGTGTCTGTCTCTGTCTCTCTGTCTCTGTCTCTCTGTCTCTCTGTCTCGTCCTCTCTCTCTCTCTCTCTCTCTCTCTCTCTCTCTCTCAGGTCCCGCATGTGTGCATGCACCCTTTGATACAAATTATGTGGGTAAACTACGGACTTGATTTGTTGCGTCTAATGAATTTCAGTGGTCACCTAGATATATTGCATAATTGTATTTGACTTATCGTTGTTGTGTAAGTTAGTCATGTATTGGTTATATCGTGTTTGCACTGAATTTTCCTATTTTCATTGTTATTGTTGTTCATTTTGAAATCATCTCCCCGTCTTCATTGGGCTTGATGCTGTAAAAGATGCCAAACTATCAAATTCTCTCTCCTTTCTCCCTCCCTCTCTCCCTCTCCCCTCTCGCTCTCCCCCCCTCTCTCTCTCTCTCTCTCTCTGTCTGTCTCGCTCTCTTCCCTTTCTCTCCTTTCCTCTTTGTATTTCCTCCTCCTCCCTCTCCCCTCTCTCTCCCCTCTCTCTCTCAATTTCTCTCTCTCTCTCTCGTTCTCTCTGCTTCTCTCTCTCCCCTCTCTCTCCCCTTCTCTGTCTCTCCTCCTCTCCTTCCTCTTCTTCTCCCCCATCTCTCTTTCTCTCCCCCTCCTCTCTCTCTCTCTCTCTCTCCCTCTATCTCTCTCCCTCTCTCTCTTTCCCTATCTCTCTCTCTCCTTCTCTCTTCCTTCCTCTTCCTCCCCCTCTCTCATCACTCTGAATAATTTATACCATCACCAAACCATTCAATTAGTGTCAGTCCACAGTGTCCAACAGAACTAAAGGGAATGTCTGTTGTTTGCTGTTGTTCTAGCGTGCGCGTCTGTGTGACCAGTCTGTGTGTGTGTTGTGTGTGTGTGTGTGTGTGTGTGTGTGTGTGTGTGTGTGTGTGTGTGTGTGTGTGTGTGTGTGTGTGTGTGTGTTGTGTGTGTGTGTCATCGCGTTCAGGGAGGTTCCCTTTGTGCTCATCTTTCTTTGCAATCCCATTTTCTACGCCACCTTAATGGCCACAGAAGCTGGCACAGTGTTTACAATGCAAAGATGACGTCCATGAGGATGGTAATCATGACGCTATGGAGTTCCATCTAGGATTGAGACTGCGTGACAGAGCTGTACTCTACGCCTACTATCATAATATATCTGGCGTCAACCAGGCCCGAGAGATACAGACACCTGCGGTGCTGGTCAGAAAATTTGAACACTCTCAATGGCCCCATCCGTGAAGTAGATGAGACTCGACTGTGTGGTCCCAGTCTTAGCAATGAGCCCAAAACACGCGCAACTCTGGGAAGGAGCCGGTTAGAGCCGAAAAATCCCGCAATGATTTTATTTTCGATGAGACTGATGGGGCGATTCGAACCCACAACGTTCCAGTCGGTAGTCTGTTGCACTAACCACTAAACCACAGCGACTGGATTTCTCAAGGAGTTCATCGCACTCGGACAATTCCCATATGGGCTCTACCCATATCTGCCGGCAATAAGCCTGAGCCAAACGCAGAACCCTATATATACTGCCAAAGTCTTGAAATGGGGACAGCGGGCGTAGAGGACATTGACCTAAGAAACACTAAGCTGACACCACCACAATGATGGAAACATTAAGAGCGACAGCGAACAGGCCAGTTTTTTTCATGTTCCGGGTTGGGATTGAATTTGAGATCATATCAGATCTTGAGTCCAAGGCTCTACCAAAAACAACCAACCAGCCAAGCTGTGTTAAATTTGAAAGGACCTGTCATGGCAGAGAGCGAACAGATGGTGGGATTGTGTAATAGGGGATCAGTACAGGGGATTAGTGCCAGGATTAAAAGAGGGGTGGGGATCGGGGTAGGGGGGGTGAGCGAATAAGCAAGTGATCTGTCATTTCAATCTGTCCCGGCGTTCTTAAGCTTAGGAACTGAAATCGAAAACGAGATGGCCAAGCCATTCTAAGAATCTTCCGTTTTATGAGAAAAGAATTACTAAAAATTCATATTTCGTACTTCTCAGTTTCAGTTTCAATTTCTCAAGTTGACCGTCTCCGCGCTCGGAATGAATTCCATATATGCTCTAACGTCACAGGTGCCATGCGATGGAGAAGATCCAGAATGATCACGGCACAAGCCTTAAGGCCTGCACGAACTGGCCAGGTCATGAGGTCCTACCTAGATAAGGCAACGTACTTCTCAAAGTCACTGTAACCCGTGAAGATTTCACTCATATCGCTTATGGCCTAGCTGACCACTAGGGTGTATTTGGTCCTACCTATGTGTAGGACAAAAGAGAGATTTCTTTCTTCTTTCTCTCTCAAATGTGTTGCCATAAATCAAAGCAGTCGAATATTTTATGGAAGTCCCAACATGGTTACCGTGTAAAATTACCATATTATGTAATAAAAATGTTCTATGAGCGAAAATGAAGAGAGTTTGTACTATATCACAAAATTAGTAGAAAAAAAAAACAGAGAGAGAGAGAGACACTTACACACAAAAACACACACACTAACGCACGCAGACACATACTTACACACACATAATCTATCTATCTGTCTGTCTTATCTTACATCTATCTATCTATCTATCTATCTATACACAACACACATATATATTATACATAGTAACACATAATATATAACTATTTATCTATCTATCTATCTATGCTCATCTATCACAACAATATATATATAGATGACAGTAGATAGTAGATAATAGATAGATAGATAATAGACTAGATAGATAGATAGATAGATAGATAGATAGAAGATAGATAGAAGATAGACAACAGACAGATAGATAGAAGATAGATAGTAGACAGATAGATAGAGAAAGATAACACGACTAGCATAGCACAAACGAAGACAAACACACACACCACACACACACACACAACACACACACACACACACACACACACACACACACACAACACACACACACACACACACACACACACCTGCTGACTAGCTGTCTAACAGAGGTAAAAACCACATGTACAATACCCACAGGGGCATTGGCAATGACAACTTTGAAACTGTCTACTCCAAAAGATGGTCTACTTGTTAGCTGCTTGTGGTGTAGTGAGAACTAGCTGTTAGACAGGTCCAGTAATCCTATGCCGCGTCCTTGAGCAATAAAGTGTTTTGAAGTTTGAACTTTCTCTGCCTCTGTCTCTCTGTCTGTCTCTGTGGCCTCCGTCTCTCTCTCTGCTCGCTCTGCTCTGTCTGTTTTCTCTCTTCTCTCTCTCTCTCTTTCTCTCTCCTCTCTCTCTCTCCTTCTCTCTGTCTCTCTGCTTCTGTCTGTCTCTCTCCTCTCTGTCCTGTCTGTCTTCTTCTCTCTCTCTCTCTCTCTCTCTCTC
>JAPXFY010000023.1:31109792-31122292 GCA_030674185.1 Monoplex corrugatus | reverse complement strand
CAAAGGGATTAGTAGAGATGATTGGCGTCCGTTTCTTCCACCATGAAAGGGTTGTACCCCCCAGACCCCCCGCCATACCCCCTGTCCTCTTCGGTAAAGGGGTGAGAAGGGGGTGGTGCGCTCTGGATTAGCAGGTCAATACCTGCAGGCATGGCGGATGATTGGTTGGTAGCCGAGGAGTACGGGTTCGAATCCTGTTGTGTTGTTGAAAGGCTTCTTCTTCCATGGCGAAGGGGTTGTTGGTGGTCGGTTGCCCCGGGTGGTAGCCATCGGAGGCATCATCCTCGTCTCCTCGGGTGACCCGTCTGTCGTCGTAGCTCACGTTCAGGGCTTCCTGGCTCTGGCCCAGGTCCTCTCCGAACAGGGCTGCCTGAGAGTCCAGCCTGGTGCAGAGAGAATGTAATCGTTGACTTTTTTAAAGTTTGAAGTAGGAGTGTGTTTCGTTTGGTGGAAGACACGCACCGATTTCAACATGGGTTGGCTGGGTTAGATGTTGTGGCACTTATTGTAACTATGCTTACACACACACACACACACTAAAACACAAACTGCAGAAACTTAGAGGAATGCATAAAGAGGGCTGTGAACCAGTGATTCTGAAATTTCAACTGATAATTGTCAACAAAATCTGCAAATGTCCTTTCGTTCGTTCTTTGATTTAACATATTTTCATATGTGTAATATGAGACGGGGAAAATGGCATTGAGGATGGAATTAGGGGGGGGGGGTGGGGTGGAGGGTGGGGAGGACAGAGGGGAACAGAATAAGAGAAAGAAAATTTTTAAAAGGAAGCGGCAAGGTCTTACGAAAAAGGATATGGATGAACAGAGAAATGGAACTAGAACAACGCTAACATCAATAATGTAAAAGAAAGATTGTCACAAAAACAAAACAAAACAAAACAAATAAAAAAAATATATAATAATAACCTTAAAGTAACGCAGTAAAAATGTGGAGGTGGGTAAGGTATTTTTCATCAATGTGTTCACAAGCTGTGGATAGTGTAATATTGACATTATTATCTTTTTTTAACGTCTCCATAACCGAGATCAAATGTGGCCTTTAGCATTTCCATGTAGGGATAGGCGTTATCGTTGGTTTCTCGGCTATTTCATCCATAGTTATGTTGGACTGTTTGACCAAGTCAGATATTATAAGTTGCGGCTTAATTTGTGACGAAATGTTTTTCGCTCGTTTTGGAAAGTCAATATCAGACCTGAATTTAATTTCTTTGCTCACAAAATTATCGCTTGTGAAGTAGTTCTTATTGCAAACTTTGCTGTAGCTAGCTCACGATGGTTGTTTAGAGGCAGAATTCCAGCAACTTTGTACGTTTCCAGAGTAGAAGCATCAGTTGGTAGACCTAGTGCAATTTTAAGACTTTTGCAGTCCAAGCTCTGAATCTTTTTAGAAATATTTAGGTGCATTGAAAAAAAAAACTTCTTGCTCCTAGGATAATTTAGACCTGACCAGCGCTGTTGACAGATGAATCAGTATATTTGTATCCATTCCCCAAGGTAATTTGCTGATTATCTTAAGAAAATTTAAGGTTCTTCTCGCTTTTGTTAAAATATAATCAAAATGGACATTCCAGCTTAATTTCGACGTTATGTAAACTCCTAGAAATTTTACAACCTGTTTGAAATTTAACACTTCACCAAGCAATTTGAGAGTAGGCAAGTTATTTGACTTACCACCGGGATCAAACAGCATCATGTTAGTTTTTTTTCTGCTGACGACGACAGACCATTTTCTAACCTATAGTTTCCAAGATTATCAAGATCAATTTGATACAACTTCCTTATGTAATTCCGCGTTTTCTGTGGAGTTGTCTTTTTTTGAAGTGATATTCATCGAAATGCATAATCATCAGCATACTGTACTAAAACAACACGATCTGAAAGAGCTTTAGAAAGATCCTGTATAAGGATATTAAATAAAATAGATGCTATCACTGATCCTTGTGGAATCCCCATGTCGAGGCGTCGTCAAGTAGAATAACTAGCTCCCACTCTTGCCTGAATTGTTCTATTTGCTAAAAAAAAAAAAAATTTAATGTAATTATACATATTGCCAGATAAACCAACAGATTTTAACTTGAACAATAAACGTTTATGCCAAACTTGATCGTAAGCTTTTTTATATCAACGAAAGTAGCTAAAACACTTTTTCTGCGGGCAAACTGTTGTTTGATCTGAGTTGTAAGTTTAACCAGGATGCTCAACTGTGGATTTCCCTTTTCTAAAACCTGCCTGGTTTGCCGGAATAACGTTATTTTTATCACAGTAGTGTAAAAGTCTGTTTAAGACCAATCTTTCCAATAGTTTGCTCGTGTGGGACGTCAAAACAATGGGTCTGAACTGTTTTTAATCGATTTTCGATTTTCCTGCTTTTAATATTGGTATAACAATAGACTTTTGCCAGATTTGTGGTACAGTTCCGCTAAGCCAGCATTTCTGGAAAATTTTGTGTAGAAAAATAGTTCTCAGGGAGATGTTTAATCATTTCAGTCGAAACTGCATCAACACCTACCGAACTCGTTTTGTTGTGTAGAGACAGTATTGTGTTTTTCTTTTGTTTGTTTGTTTTTTAGCTCTTCTAAGGTGATTGGAGAATTAAACCAGAGATCATTCTGAGGTATTGGATCAGTGTAGATTTGGTTGTTATCTTCCATTTCTCTGTGATGTTTGCAGTCAGGAGATAAACCTTCTACTTTACTGTTTTCAGCAAATAGATCCACAAAAGTTTCTGTTTATCCATGTCTGAAGGAAATGTGTTACATTTTTCAATCATTATCGGACACCTAGGTAAGTTGGTTCCATTCCTCATTTGTTTCATTTTCGTCCAGACTTTATGGAAATCTTTGAAATCTGAAATTTCTTTTGTGCAGAATGAGCCCAATAATCTTTCTTTGCTTCAGCGATAATTTTGTTACACTGGATGTTAGCTTTTTTCATTTCCACATGATCTTTGGGCTTCCGGCTTCTGATACATGTACATTCTGAATTTCTCCTTGTGTCGGCCAGCGACGTGGGAGCAGAGACGGAAAAGGACCCGCAATCGACAGTGGCCGAGTCTAACGCTACATCTGGTGCACTGACCACGGTTCCCACTGACACGCAAAGTGGGACAACCTGCACCACACCTCTGTCCAGCACGGTGGACTGCGTGAGTACGGCAGAACTAAAATATATCATACTAGCTCTACGGGATCAAGTCAGTTCCTTGGAAAGGACTGTCCTTGCACTACTCACAACCCAGCAAAAAGAGAACGTCACCATGCCAACCCGTAACTGTCACACACAGACGGATCTACATGATACACATCCCACATACGCAGACGTACTGAAACAAAACCACACAAGCAAGCAGGACGACAAACAGGCTCGAAACCTTAACGCACCAAAACCCAGCAGCAAAGCCAAACAGCAAGCAGAAAAAGTGCCTGAAAAGAAAATCAAAAACAAGATAGAACACCATGACGTCATACAAGCTAAAGACGTCATTTTACAGCCCAAGCGTACAACGTCACGCTCTGAAAAGATTCCAAAACAACATAAAAAGAACTACGATCTTCCGTATGTTATCACTGTCCACGCTCTGTGTTGAGCGGTTTCAACTCAAGAAGACTAGGACGATCTTACGGTTTCGAAGGAAACTGTAAACGACCCTCATGACATAAACAGCACATTAGACATGGTATTTTCCAAATTTGACGATTCTGCAGACTATATTGTTTTTCATTGTGTCGTACATGAACTCAACAGCAAAGATCTAAATCTCGCGTCAGGCATAAAAAAAAAAAAAGCACAAGAATATCCAAAATCAAAACTAATGATTAGTAAGGTTGTCCCTGTACGGCAGACACGAATGGAGGTTCAGCAAAATCTGTTCAACGCTTTCCTAACTGCTGAACTTGTTATGAAAAATATTTCTTTTGTATCACATGAGAACCTTCGAAATACTCAACAATTTCTAAAAGACGACATTCACCCCACCACCAGAGGAAGCAGCATCATTGCAGGAAATCTTGGGAGACACATTCGATATCTGTTTTGGGAGACTCCAAAAAGAACATTAAGATCAAGATCATCACAGCTACACCCTTCCAGATTCTCCAGAGGATGGTACCACCTTTTTGACAACTACGTACCATGGTGGCCGTGTAATATGTTTTGAAATAACAGTATTACATATATGTATACAATTCTTAACGTTCATGTCACAGGACTTTTTCCTCATCTCTGACATTTCTTCTGCTGAAAATATATAAAAACTAGGATTTAGTCAGACTGTAGAAATGCAACAAACAGTTCTTACAATTAAAAACACGGGAAACCCTTAGATAGGTCCCACAACTTTTAATGCGATCTTTTTGACGATCCGTTGAACAGGACGGAAGTGGTAACCATGTAAACAAAACAAGGGAAGTAACTATCTAAACAAAACAAGGAAAGTTAATCACTCACAAGAGTGAGACGCTACATTACCCCCTTCCCAGCGGAGTACAACTACGTAGCGAATTGTCAGGAATGAATGAGAATGACTGTCAACAGAATCTTGCTGGTAACCGTGAAATGCGACCAGAGCGGGTCAAGGTTTCTGGATGTGTGACTGGGGATGATGATGGCACAGTCATTGACTCAGTGGAGGTCGGCGGCAATAGTGATGGTGGTGATGCCTCAGCAGATGAACCCAGTCTCTTGTCATCTGAAGATGTGAGCGATGTCACAAAAGCAGCTTTGAGACGATCAATTGAAACCTTCTCTGAGCGGCCTTTGATGTCTAGGGTAAAATACTTATCACTGATGTCAACGATGCGATAAGGGCCTTCATAAGGTCACTGAAGTGGATGCCGGTGACAGTCAGTTCGAACATAGACATAACCTGTTGAGGCCAAGTTTGTTGGTACGTAGGCAGATTGTTGTCCATGGAACTTTGGTGCTGGAGGTTGTACTGAGCGCATGGTGTGTTGAAGACGTTTGAGAAATATAGAGTCTGGTTCAACAGTCCGTGCGTCAAGCGGCTGAAGGAATTCACCAGGAAGGCGAAGAGTTGAGCCATAGACCAGCTCAGCTGGAGAACAGTCAGGGTCCACTCGCCAAGAAGAACGAATTCCCAACAAAACCATGGGCAGTTCTGCAACCCAGTCAGGGCTAATAGTGCGAGCTTTGAGTGCTGCCTTGAGCTGACGGTGAAAGCGCTCAACCATGCCATTCGCCTGGGGGTGATAGGCTGTAGTTGTGTGTGTCTCAATGCCCAAAAGCTTGTTACACTCTGCCCAAAGAGTTGAGGTGAACTGCCTGCCGCGGTCTGAGATAATGTCTTCTGGAACCCCAAACCTGGCGATCCAGTGCTGAACGAGAGCTGTAGCACAGGTAGAAGCATGAGCATCTGGGAGAGGAATGGCTTCTGGCCATCTGGTGAAACGGTCAATGATGGTGAAGAGATAGGTCATGCCCTGGCTGGCTGGCAAAGGCCCAAGGTCCACATGCAAACTGCAGAATCTGGTATTTGGTAGTGGACGTTCTACTAGTGGTGCTCTTGTGTGTCGATGAATTTTGGAGGTTTGACAGGCATGACATTCTTTGCACCACTAAGCTTGCGTATGTCACGTTTCATACCATGCCACACAAAACGTTGGCTGATGGCTCGTTGAGTGGGACGTGCACCTGCATGTGAGAGTACATGAATGTGGTCAAAGACTGAGCGAGTCCAGGAATTTGGTAGCACTGGCCTCTGGACACCAGTGGATGTATCACAGAGCAGGGTCGATGTCCCAAGCTGAACATCTTGTAGATGGAGACCAGAGGTAGCTGTGCGATAGGCTTCCATCTCACCAGACAGAACCTGATCTTGAGCAAGACGATTGAAGTCACCCACGGAGGAGATACAGTGTTCTTCAGAAATGGAGTTGGTGCTGAAACGTGAAAGGGCATCAGCTACCACATTGAACTTGCCCTGTATGTACTGGATGTTAGTGGTGAACTCAGCAATATAGGAAAGATGTCTTGTCTGCCGAGGGGAGCGGTCAGTTTGACTCTTGAGAGCTGACGTCAAGGGTTTGTGATCAGTGTACAGCGCAAAAAGGTCGTCCCTCCAAAAAATGTCTGAAATGCTTGATGGCAGTGTAGGCTGCAAGAAGTTCACGGTCAAAGGCACTATACTTATTTTTCTGTTTCAGAAAGTTTTCTGGAGAAGAAGGCGAGCGGTATCCAGGACTGGCCTTGATGTTGTTCAAGTTGAGCACCTACAGCAGTGTTGGATGCATCTACTGTGAGACTTGTCGGCGCGTCTGTTTGAGGTGATGTAGCAGTACCGCCTCATTGAGTGCTTCCTTGGCTTTTTCAAATGCAGTTTGGCATTCTGCCGACCACTCAATGGTTTGTCCTTTACCGCTTGCTTGGGAATGAAGTGGAGCCAGGATGCCCGCAACATGTGGGATGAAACGATGATAGTAATTCATCATCCCTAGAAACCGTTGAAGGCTGGTGCGATCAGCAGGCGCAGCACAGTCACAGAGGGCAGCTACCCGGTCAGGGAGTGGACGTATTCCTTGAGCAGTGACGCGATGCCCAAGAAAATCCAACTCACTGGCACCAAAAACACACTTGCCTTTGTTGATGACCAGTCCATTGGCCGAAAGGAGTTGGAAAAGTTGTCGCAGGTGTTCAAGATGTTTTTCGTGTGAGTGACTTGCAACAAGGATGTCATCAACGTAGACAAAAGTGAAGGGAATGTTCCGTAGAATACCATCCATAAGACGCTGGAAAGCCTGGGCTGCATTCTTGAGGCCGAAAGGCATGCGGAGAAACTCCCAGAGGACAAAGGGTGTGATGATGGCAGTCTTAGCAATAGAAAATGGTGCCATAGGAATCTGATGATAGCCCCTGACGAGATCAATCTTGGAGAAAATGGTGCATCCTGCCAGGTGATTGTTGAAATCCTGAATGTGAGGCAAAGGATATCAATCATCTTTGGTAGCAGTGTTGAGTTGTCTGTAGTCACCGAAGGGTCGCCACTGGCCATTCGACTTGGGAACCACATGTAGGGGTGATGACCAAGGTGAGTTGGACCCGACGAATAATACCCATCTCTTCCATTTTCAGGAATTCAGCCTTGGCAGCTGCAAGTTTTTCTGGGTTTAAACGTCGGGCATGAGCATGAACTGGTGGGCCATGGGTGATGGTGTGATGCTCAACACCATGTTTATTGACAGTGGAGTCAAAATGTGGTGTGAGTAACTCTGGAAACTGTTGAAGAAGATCAGAGTACGCGTTGTGGGGAAAAAGTGAAAGGCCTGCCACAGACAAAGGTGCATCTGTACTTTTGAGAGAAGTAGAAACATTGTCCAAGGAGAGGAGACGTTTGCCCTTGAGATCAATGATGAGTGAATGAATGATGAAAAAATCAGCACCAAGAATGGGACGAGTTACGTCAGCAAGATAGAATTCATGTGAATAGAGGTTTTTTTAACTGATTTCCAATGTGATGTTGCGTTTGCCCCAGGTTTTGATGGAAGTTCCATTGGCAGCAGAAAGGGGTGTAGAGGGTGGGTTAGTCTTGCGATCCTTTGCAGAGGCAGGATACACTGACACATCAGCACCAGTATCGATCAAGAAGGATTGGCCAGTGCGACGATCTAAAACAGAGAACGTGTTTGAGCTTGAGATGCCTGCCACTACCACGTTTAGCGACCGGCTTTGCTGTTTCCCGCCAATGATGTGTCTTGTTTGTTCTTCAGAAGAGATGCAAATTTGCAGCCAGGCTGACAGCGACGGGCATCTGGTTCAAATCTCAGATGGTAGAAACACACAGAAGACTGTGCTGTTGATAGTGAAGCTGGATTTGAATTGCCCTGTTGAGGTGAGCGGGGGTTTCGCTGAAATCTTTTAGCTGCAGATACAGCTTCCACAGATGGGCTGATGGTCCCAGCATGTGTGTCAGATGGAACCATTGAAATCTGCTGGACACTGGCGGTGCGTGTTTCCCAGATACGGTCCGCAGCTTCAGCAAGCTCTACTATATCAGCAATGTTATGTCCTGCAAGGATGCTTCGAATGTCTGCAGGAAGGTTTGATAAGAACAATGCACGCTTCAGTGTCTGTGGGTCATCATTGAGTGCGTTGATCTTGAGCATGAGGGCAGTAGGGCGTTTGTCACCAAGTCCATTAAGATTGAGTAGTTCAGCATCTTTCTGGACCTGGGATTTTCCGAAGGTCTTGATGAGAGCACTTTTTAAAGTGTCATATTTGTTCATAGCTGGTGGATTGGTGAGAATTGATTGCATTTCATCAGCAGTGTTGATGTCGAGTGCACTGACAACATAGTCATATTTTGTTTGATCTTGGGTGATAGCTTTGGTGTCAAACTGGGCTTCAACCCTAGCGAACCACACTTCTGGAGATTTAATCCAGAATTCTGGAAGCTTCACAGACACTGCATTCACTTCACTGGCTGGCTGACTAGCAAGAGCCTGCATTTGAGTCACCAAGTTGGCCAGAATACTTGCTTCAGAAGAGTCTTGAGCCATTTCTTGCGTTGTTCCAATGTAGAAATGCAACAAACAGTTCTTACAATTAAAAACACGGGAAACCCTTAGATAGGTCCCACAACTTTTAATGCGATCTTTTTGACGATCCGTTGAACAGGACGGAAGTGGTAACCATGTAAACAAAACAACGAAAGTAATTATCTAAACAAAACAAGGGAAGTTAATCACTCACAAGAGTGAGACGCTACAAGACTATCAAGACTCTGTCAGACTATATACTCTCTACATTTGAAGACGTGTATGTTATTATTTGATTATTGGTTATTTGTTATCCCTTGTAATCTAATCTCACATTTATAAGTTATTTATAAGTTGGACAATGTAATTTTGTTATGGTTTTGCTACAATTTTGTTATCCTTCCTTCGTGGTCTAAGTAAATTACGTTTTGGATTTTTTTCACCAATGTCCTATCCACGAACACAAGAAACAATCAAATATTCCATTATTAATCGACCATAAATAAACAGTTAATAGAAAGTTGGAAAATAAACAGATCTAAAATCGACAACAATACCCAAGTCAAAGTTTTTGCAATGGAATTGTAGATCTGTTTTCCACCAATTCGGCATACTTGGAGCATTTCCTGGCATCAAATAGGTGTGAAGTTTTAATTCTGCAGTCGATGAATGTTGTCGCAACCAAGCTTCCCAATTTCCCAAATTATTATCATCCTCCAGTATATGAATGTGGGAATCACGGGAAGAAGGTATCCACTGCATATATATACTCAAAGAGTTACAGTACTACATACTTACTTCCCCAGTTTTGAAATCAAGCGACGATTTGAACGCTTGTCTGCCTCTGTCCAATTAAGTAATTCTTTAAAACATCAACGTTTTGTCAGTCTACCTGCCAACAGGTCCAAATGACCACAACACAGAATGGCTATGCACGATCCAAGATCAGCAGCGTGGTAAATGGCTTATAGGTGGAGACTTTAATTCCCACTCCCCATTTTGGGAAAAGAACTGTTCTACTGTTACGAGCAATCGTTTGGTAGGAAAATATCGTTGATAGTTCGCTTTACCTTCTAAATGGTGGTAGTGTCACTAGGATCCCTGATGTCTCCAAACACAGGGCGACAGCCATCGATTTGTCTCTAATATCACCAGAATTAGTACCATCCTGTACCTGGGAAACTCACAGAGACACTTTGGGAAGCGAACATCTACCTATCATTATAACACTAACTGACAAAAACTTCAGGATGAAAGACAGCTCTCCTGATATTATTCCAAAATTTAATTACAAGCGTGCAGTCTGGTCCATATTTCGAACTGCTCTTGCTAATCAGGATTACAGACATTATGAAAGTAAAAATGTAGACATTATGTTTTCTAAATTCCAAGAGTCAATTCTAGCCGCGGCAGGCCTGTCGATTCCGAAACTCAATATTTCTAGATCCAATAATCGATTGGGTAATGTTTGGTGAACAGGGGCATGTGAGAAAGCAGTTCAATATTAAAAGAAGAGAGAGAGGGTGTGTGTGTGTGTGTGTGTGTGTGGTGTGTGTGTGTGTGTGTGGTGTGTGTGTGTGTGTGTGTGTGTGTGTGTGTGTGTGTGCATGACAACGTGTGTACGTATGTGTGTGTGTGTGTGTGTGTGTGTGTGTGTGGTGTGTGTGTGTTGTGTGTTGTGTGTGTGTGGTAACTGTGTCAGTTGTGTGTGCATGACAACGTGTGTACGTGTGTGGTGTGTGTGTGTGTGTGTGTGTGTGTGTGGTGTGTGTGTGTGTGTGTGTGTGTTGGTGTGCACGCGCGTGTGCATGCGCGTGTGTACGTATTTGTGCCTGTGTGTGAGTGTGAGCGTGTGACTCCATTATCTTTGGTACACACAGTATCTCACCTCTGTTCCTCAGTTTCGTTGGAAGTAGAAGAAGACGAGGGGGCAGTGATAGGTTGACCAAAGTCAATCAGGACAGCATCATTAGTCTGTTGTTGTTGTTGCTGTTGTTGTTGTTGGATCTCTGGGCCGGAGACCGCAGCACCGTTGGTCATCTGCACGAAGCTGTCAGACAACCCACAGCTGCCCAGCATGTCCGCTTGACCACTGGACTGAGCTGTGACATAGCAGTAGAGAGCTGGTGCATTATGGCAATGTGATATAATACAACTACTACTTACTTACATACCTATCTATGATTTGATAGGGCAACATATTGAAAGATGCGTCGCCGGCTCTGAGCCATGCGATCGGCACAAAGTTATCAATTTCAATTTCAATTTCTCAAGATGATGTCTCCGCGCTCGGAATGAATTCCATATGTACTAACACCACAGGTGCCATGTGTATGGTGATCATGGCATAAGCCTTCAGCCTGCACATAAACCCGTCAACTGGCCAGGTCCTGAGGACCTAACCTAGAATGTTACATAACCCCTGGGGGTCACAAAGGACGGGGCAGAACCCGACTGGTTTTGAACTTTTAATAAAAGCGCTCTCCCCCTCCCCCCCCCCCCCCCCGAGGAGTCAGAGCTGGTAGGTATGTATTAGCTCTACAATTTCCGCAGTTATTATCCAAGTAAATCTGAATCATCCAAGGAAAGAAAAACTAAAGTGCTTTTCTGTTGTTGATAGACAGCGGAGCATTTGTGCATTGACTGGGGGGAGGGGGTGTTTTTCTATCAGTGAGACGAGTTTATAAGGAATAACTAGTTGCGTTGTGATTCAGACCTTTAATCATATATCTAATATATACTTTATATACATCTTCCTTTTTCGAAGGTAAGATACACGATACACTTGTCATTTACATGTAACCAAGATTATCCCAGTGATAGGCTGATAAAATACCAGTATATAACATAGACTAGGTAAAACATAGTCTTGGGTTTAGTGCCTCAGGACCTGGCCAGCTCATGGGTTTATGTGCAGGCTTGAAAGTTTTGTGCCATGATCACCATACACATGGCACCTGTGACGTTATTGCATACGGAATTCGTTTCGAGTGCGAGACTCATCTTGAGAAATGAAACGAAAACTATATGATACTCAAAACAGAACGAAACTTTTAATACGTTCGATTTAATAGCAAAGAAAAAGAAAAGTCAGGCGCAAATTTTAGGTCAACTGGCCTTACGAACCAGAAAAAACACAGAAATAGAATTAGAAAACTGATTTAATACAACAAAAACAAACAGGCTAAATGTTTCGGCTAACCAGGCCTTTTCTAAGCCTACAGAAGACAACAAAAGACATCATCCATACCATCATCATGTGCCCTGCCGCATGGCGTTGGCTATATCCTATCCATTGTATCCCAAATTCCCACCCTCTCTGTCCTCAGTTACCCTGCAAGCCGTCCATGTTTTTCAACATCATCATCATCATCAAACAACAACAACAACAACACACCACCACCACCACAACATCAACAACAACAAGCAGTACTTACTAAACAATGATACATTTACAACATATCACAACAACAGTGCAAAAATGAAGCTATCACCCGTTGTCGTCATTACACAAACAACAACCAACACACACACACCGACGACAAACAACAACAGATACTTCAACTGTCCCCAAAGTCATCTCCTGTTAGCAAAATGAAACTGTCAGTTATCATCATCAACACACCACCCATAAACCACAGACAACAACAATCAACCAACAATCCATTTTATTGAAAATTAAAACACTCTCCCACACTATACATTATCAACTGCCCCAAAGTCGTCCTTGTTGCAGAATAAAGCTGTCAGTTCATCATCATCATCATCATCACCATCATCATCATCATCATCATCATCATCATCATCAACATCATCATTACAACAACAACAACCACCACCACCACCACCACCACCACACAACAACAACAATCAGTACTCACAACTGTCCCCAAAGTCGTCCTCCCGTTGCAGGATGAAGCTTCAGTTATCGTCTCACTACAACACAACAACCACACCCCAAACCAACAACAACAACAACAACAACAAC
>JAPXFY010000023.1:31079792-31084792 GCA_030674185.1 Monoplex corrugatus | reverse complement strand
TCTTTCGAGCACGTTGAAGTATCCTTCCAATCCACCCCTCACCCCATCACCTTCTCCTGTGTCTATCGACCTCCACCTAGCTCTGCCAACAAACTCACCACATCCACGTTTCTCTCTGACTTTGACCAACTGCTTGACCACTACTGCCTCTTACCTGGAAATCTCATCATTCTAGGTGACATCAATGTCCACTATGACAACACTCACCGTTATGACACAAGACATATCATCAACTCTCTGTCCAATCACAATATGACTCAACACATTTCTGAACCAACCCATCAAAAAGGTCACATTCTTGACTGGATCATTTCTCGTGATCACCACAATTCAGCTACTAACAACTGCTTAGTTCTTTCTACCCGTCTAACTTCAGCCCTTCCATCTGACCACTCTGCAATTCTCTGTTCTCTTGACATTTCTCCTCCTTCCCGTACCACGCGCACAGTGACTCGACGCAATCTCAAATCTATCGACCTCTCCACATTTTCATCTGATGCCTCCCGTCTCCTTTCTGAAAAGTCACATAACCTTGCCGATGAATTCTATACTACTCTCCACCATCTTCTGGACACTCATGCTCCAGCCACAACCCGTCTTTTACCTGACCGCCCCCCCACCCCCTGGCTCACTCATGAGATTGCCTGTGCAAAACGTGCCCGCCGCAGAGCAGAGCGCCGCTGGCGCAAATCCAAACTCACTGTACACAGGCAACTTTTCCAAGCCTCTAAAACAAAAGTATCCACCCTCATTGCATCTGCAAAAACAAGCTATTTCCAAACCAAAATCCTGAATGCCTCTTCTTCAAAAGAACTCTTTACAACCATGAATCATCTCCTTGGCACACGAAAAGACTTACCTCTCCCAACAAAACACACAAATGAAGAACTCCCATCTGTATTCTCTAAGTATTTCACCACCAAAATACAAACTCTTCGTGACAGGCTTGACAGGACACCCTGTCAACCAAGCCCACCTGACCCTTCCTTCTCTGGCACACCTCTCACTACTTTTACCCCAGTCTCACAAGAAGAAATTTTGAACACAATCAGATCCATGTCGTTCAAAACCTGCGAACTGGATCCTCTTCCAGGTTCTCTCTACTCCGATTGTCTCCCTACTCTCCTCCCATTCATCACTGACATCATCAACACTTCTTTTCAAACTGGAACTGTCCCAGATTCTTTCAAGTCTGCTATTGTTCACCCTCTCCTCAAGAAACACAATTTAGACCCAAATGAACTGAAAAATTACAGGCCTATCTCTAATCTCTCTTTCTTGTCAAAACTCCTTGAAAAAGTCGTCCTCAACCAGCTGAACTCTCACCTGTCTGCCAACAATCTCCTCAATCCTTTCCAGTCAGCCTACCGCCAGTGCCATAGCACTGAAACTGCCCTACTACACATTCTCAACAATCTCCTCCTTGCAACTGATACTGGCAAAGTCTCTCTCCTCACACTCCTTGATCTGTCTGCAGCTTTCGATACCATTGACCATGGTATTCTCCTTTCTAGACTTCATCATACTTTTGGCATCTCTGACATTGCTCTCTCCTTTTTCACTTCGTATTTATCAAACAGAAAACAAACTGTTCTCATCAATGGCACTTACTCTCAACCTGCATACCTGACCTGTGGTGTTCCACAAGGATCTGTCCTTGGCCCTGTTCTTTTCACTCTTTATACCTCCCCCCTGTCCACCATCATCAACTCCCACTCTATAAAACACCACTTCTATGCTGATGACACCCAACTTCAAGATAGTGACTCACCTGATAATATACAGCGCCTGTTGACTCGCACCACTGAGTGTTACTCGGACATTAAGAACTGGATGACACACAATAGACTTCAGCTTAATGACGACAAGACAGAAGCTATCCTCATTGGCACCCGTCAGAAACTTTCCCAGCTGCCTCCTCTTTCTCTCCCATTATGTAACACATCAGTCCCAATTTCTGATTCAGCTAAAAACCTTGGTGTCTGCATTGACTCTACCCTGTCCATGAACAACTTTGTTTCTCAAACTGCCAGATCTTGCTACTATCATCTCCATCGTATAAGCCTGATCAGGAAGTATCTCTCTGTCGAAACAACTGCAAAACTCGTTCTCTCCTTCATAATGTCTCGCATTGACTATTGCAATTCACTCCTGTCTGGTCTTCCTGCCTCCACCATTCACATCCTACAGCGCATTCAAAACAATGCTGTACGCCTTGTACTCAAAAAGAAAAAAGCTGACCACATATCTCCTCTCCTGGCACAACTTCACTGGCTCCCTGTATCAAAGCGCATACAGTACAAACTAGACACCATGTGCTACAAAAGCCTCAATAACGCAGCCCCCGATTACCTGTCAAGCCTACTTGAGATCTATGTTCCCTCACGTACCCTCCGCTCTGCCTCCGATCCTCTGACTTTTCGCTTTCCACGCACTAAGCTCAATACCTATGGTCCACGAGCCTTCTCTGTTTCTGGTCCACTCTCCTGGAACAAACTTCCTCTCTCAGTCCGTCAGCAACCTACTTTTGCCTCCTTCAAGTCCGCTCTCAAAACTCACCTTTTCTCCTCTGCATAAAATCCTAACCTCACTCAACCCCCCTCTGCAGCCTGTCTCCGCTCGGAGGGGAATCACTTTGTTTTAATATATAATTGTATATGATGTGCTCTCTGTGGTTTTCCATTGGTTTTATTCTTGTTTTTATTGCTTTTATTCTTTTCTCCCCATTTGTGGCCATGCATGTGTGTGTGTGTGTGTGTGTGTGTGTGTGTGTGTGTGTGTTGTGTGTGTGTGTGTGTGTGTGTGTGTGTGTGTGTGTGTGTGTGTGTGTGTGTGTGTGCGCGTGCGTGCGTGTGTGCGTGTGTGTCTTTTCGGCGCTTGGATTTGATTTTGTCGAGATTTGCGCTATATAAATATTGTAATTATTATGTATGCATGTGCGTACGTATGTATGTATGTATGTATGTATGTATACGCTTAGATTTATGTATGTATGTATGTATGCATGTATACGCTCAGCTTAGATTTATGTATGTAAGTATGTAAGCATGTATGTATGCATGTATACGCTCATATGTATGTAGGTATGTATGCATGTATACGCTCAGCGCTTAGATTTGATTTTGTCAAGATTTTGCGCTATATAAATAAAATATATTATTATTATTATTATTATAAAAACAACTCCAAGTTTGATTAAAAAGAACGGCAGTTAAGGAGCCAAGTTCATGAGTACCCTTTCAAGAATCAAATGCCTTTAAAATAACATTCTTTCCCATACGTACATCATGTAAGGTGAAATCTGTTGATCTCTTGTAAAAAGCTTGAAAATTGTATCCGGATACACATCTCTGAAAAGATTCTTTAAGAAGTCTACTTAAAGTGCTTATGGCTCACATAGTGCAAATCCGAACATTCAATAACAAGGCTTTTGATGCTGAATAGCTTCTCAAGCGGTATACACCAGGGTGCTTCTTCATTTCTTCAAAGGAATGAGTGAGTGTGGAATGTATGACCCGTGTGTAACCTACATAACACTTGTCTCTTTTCTACGGTTGCTGAGAACAGATGGGTAAATTCAGTCCATCGAGGTAGGCAGGCTCTAAATAATACGTGTGTACTGTGCCTCATGTGTGAACTCTAAGTAATACATTACAATAAGCTCTAAATAATACATGTACAGTAAGCTCTAAATAATACAGGTACAATAAGCTCTAAATAATACATGTACAGTAAGCTCTAAATAATACATGTACAGTAAGCTCTAAATAATACATGTACAGTAAGCTCTAAATAATACATGTACAGTAAGCTCTAAATAATACATGTACAGTAAGCTCTAAATAATATATGTACAATAAGCTCTAAATAATACATGTACAGTAAGCTCTAAATAATACAGGTACAATAAGCTCTAAATAATACATGTACAGTAAACTCTAAATAATACAGGTACAATAAGCTCTAAATAATACATGTACAATAAGCTCTAAATAATACCTGTACAGTAAGCTCTAAATAATACATGTACAGTAAGCTCTAAATAATCTCTAACTAATACATGTACAGTAAGTTCTAAATAATACATGTACAGTAAGCTCTAAATAATACATGTACAGTAAGCTCTAAATAATACATGTACAGTAAGCTCTAAATAATACATGTACAGTAAGCTCTAACTAATACAGGTACAATAAGCTCTAAATAATACATGTACAGTAAGCTCTAAATAATACATGTACAGTAAGCTCTAAATAATGCATGTACAGTAAGCTCTTAATAATACATGTACAGTAAGCTCTAACTAATACAGGTACAATAAGCTCTAAATAATATATGTACAGTAAGCTCTAAATAATACATGTACAGTAAGCTCTAAATAATACATGTACAGTAAGCTCTAAATAATACATGTACAATAAGCTCTAAATAATACATGTACAGTAAGCTCTAAATAATACATGTACAGTAAGCTCTAAATAATACATTACAATAAGCTCTAAATAATACATCTACAGTAAGCTCTAAATAATACATGTACAGTAAGCTCTAAATAATACATGTACAATAAGCTCTAAATAATACATGTACAATAAGCTCTAAATAATACATGTACAATAAGCTCTAAATAATACATGTACAATAAGCTCTAAATAATACATTACAGTAAACTCTAAATAATACATGTACAATAAGCTCTAAATAATACATGTACAATAAGCTCTAAATAATACATGTACAATAAGCTCTAAATAATACATGTACAGTAAGCTCTAAATAATACATGTACAGTAAGCTCTAAATAATACATTACAATAAGCTCTAAATAATACATGTACAGTAAGCTCTAAATAATACATGTACAGTAAGCTCTAAATAATACATGTACAATAAGCTCTAAATAATACATGTACAGTAAGCTCTAAATAATACATGTACAATAAACTCTAAATAATACATGTACAATAAGCTCTAAATAATACATGTACAATAAGCTCTAA
>JAPXFY010000023.1:31044792-31054792 GCA_030674185.1 Monoplex corrugatus | reverse complement strand
TTGGTAAGAAAAAAAAATATGAAAGATCAACAACAGACAAAATTCATATCTAAAGTTTCTTTCGCTCAATCGATGATAATGTTAGTTTTCTTGTTTGGAAACAAGCGAACAAACAAACAAACAAGCAAACAACAAACAAACACTGATAATGTTTCTTTTCTAGCTAAGAAAAACAAAACAAACAAACAAACAACCATACAAACTCAGAACAGCAAACACAATTCCTATTCAAAGTTTCTTTCCCTCAATCGATACAGTTGTAAAGTTTCTCTGACAACCAAGGGACAAAACTCCAGCGACAAAATAAAAATCAAATTCAAACGGTAAATATCATTACTGTGTGAAGTATGACGAACATGAATTTTTATGTTTGCACTGTCATATATGTTTAACTGCATCTGATGTAAAGTTAGTAGTGGAATTGTACAATGTACGAAAGACATAAAAGTGGTAGCAGAAAACAAAAAAGAAATTATGTTTTGTGCTGGTAAAGAATGCACGCGCGCACACACATACATAAACACACACAAACACACGCACGCACGCGAGCGTACACACGCATACACATAAACACACACACATACACAATACACACACTCACCTCACAAATTACACACGTGCTTGCACACGCACACACAAATACGCATACTCACACACAAACACCAACACACACACACACACACCTCCCCTCCTCCACTCACACACACACACCACAACACACTCACACGCACACACTCTCTCTCTCTCTCTCTCTCTCTCACACACACACACACACACACACACACACTCCCCCACTACACCACACACACACACACACACACACACACACACACACACACACATCACACACACTTCCACATATTTATTAGGTCAAAAAAGGAACTCAGACACCATACCATACCGTAAAACAGTAACGCAAATATCAAACTATCCACCTTTTGACAAATATACACGAATGTACACATCGTGCATGATACAATATTACAATATCATATACTGTCTTTTACAAATATGAAAGAGGATAAAAATAGGGAAAAAAGGACCAACAAAAAAATGGACGTGTAAGGAACTCAAAACAAAACAACAACAAAACAAACATGAAAAGAAAAAGTAAAAAAAAAAAAAAAAAAAAAAATCACGGTGTTGCACGGTCTGCATGCAAATGAGTTTTGCTTTTTAAAAAAAAATCAACGGTTCAACATCAGATCAATAAATGACAATGTTAAGTTCTTCCCCAAAGAACAAAAAAATATAGAAAAACCGAAAACTTCAGCAACAAGCAAAACAACAACAACAAAATCAACTTCAACGCTTTGTTCATTTCACTGTATCGACGTGGAACGTTGTAGCGTTAGTTGGAGTTGTCTTTGTCTTTCTTTGTTGTTGACCTTGACATTATGCCTGCCTTTGACACAACGCACGAGACAAATTAAAGCAGCGAGCTTGGATCGATACTGCGAGTAAAACAGGAGCAACTGAACTTCTGCCATTACTCCACTCACACACAAGTCGTTTTCCTGTCTGACCTGTTGGCCCTTTTTTGTCTGTAACATATTTTGTTTTGTTTTTCTTCAATATGTAGAATTGTTCTTGTTGTTTCAAGCCTTGCCGACTGCCTAGAGCCA
This sequence comes from Monoplex corrugatus, assembly GCA_030674185.1. NCBI lineage: Eukaryota > Metazoa > Mollusca > Gastropoda > Littorinimorpha > Ranellidae > Monoplex > Monoplex corrugatus. The sequence continues at coordinate 31,053,167 of JAPXFY010000023.1, read as the reverse complement.
TATCAGGGCTATCATCATCATCATCATCATCATCATCATCATCATCATCATCATCATCACACCATCATCATCATCATCACCATCATCATCATCATCATATCATCATCATCATCATCATCATCATCACCATCATCATCATCATCATCACCATCATCATCATCATCATCATCATCATCATCATCATCATCACCATCATCATCATCATCATCATCACCATCATCATCATCACACATCATCATCATCATCATCATCATCATCATCATCATCATCATCACCACATCATCATCATCATCATCATCATCATCATCATCATCATCATCATCATCACCATCATCATCATCATCATCACCATCATCATCATCATCATCATCATCATCATCATCATCATCATCATCATCACCATCATCATCATCATCATCATCATCATCACCATCACCATCACTCATCATCATCATCATCATCATCATCATCATCATCATCATCATCATCATCATCATCATCATTCATACACCATTCATCAATCAACAATCATCATCAACAATCAATCATCAACCATTTCATCATCATCACAATCATCATTCACATTGGTTCATCATCTTTCTTCATATTACCTTGACATATCCATCCTTACACATCAACATCAACAAATTAAGCAGCATCTTGATCGATACTCACATCAAAAACAGCACAACTGAACTTCTCATATCTCCACTCACATCACAATCGTTATTCCTCTGACCTGTTCCCTTCTTCTATCTGTACATATTTTCTTTTCTTCTTTCTTCAATATGTATAATTTTCTTTTGTTTCAACCTCCGACATGCCATCAGACCATATCAGGCTATCCATCATCATCATCATCATCATCATCATCACCATCATCATCATCATCATCATCATCATCATCATCATCATCATCATCTCATCATCATCAAGTACCCTGCCGCATGGCGTTAGGGGATTCATGGCCCTCCATATGTATCTATCCTTGTTGCCGCAAGCACATCTTCCACCCTCTCTGTCCTCAGCCACCCGGCAAGTCCGTCCAATATTTTCTCCCTGGGATTACCTGGAGCTCTCTTTCCCTCCAGCTTTCCTGTTGTGACCAGGTGCTTTAATTCCTCTTTCCTCATAAAATGTGCTATAAAATGTTTCCTGTCTTTTCCTAATCTTCCTAATGAACGATCTTCTTGTGTCTACCTCCATCAAGACTGTCTCGTTTACTTTTTTTTGCTGTCCATGGAACTCTCAACATTCTTCTTAGAAACCACATCTCGGCTGCCTCAATCAGGGCTATAACCGCTTCAAAACGTACAAAACTTCAACAGGAAAAAAGAAAAGAAAAGAAAATTAAGTACACGTATCAATGCATTCGCGAACATAATCTAAGGACATGCCCCCGGCGTTGATCACTCCGTCCAATTTATCGCACAGGGGATTTAAAAAACATACCTGAATACAAACTAAATTTTAAGCATACCTAAGGACACCAAAACACATATCAAAACGGGCATAAATTACCTAAAATTGCTTCCGCATATCTCACCTCCCGAGAGCCAAAACTGTACTTACTACATGTACCCAATTATCAATCCTAAGAATAATTACGTAAGACTTTATCGAACACATACAGGTGAATGGACCAGCAAGGCAGAAACTGATAGGAAGAAATGACAGAAAGCAAAACAAAAACAAAAAACAAAAAACAAGGCAGAAACAAAGAGAGTTGCAGAAAGGAGCTTTCTAGTACAGAATGTCCAGAAGGCGGGGATACTATTTACACTGAAAGAGCCCCCGGCATCCCCACGGGTGATCAACGTGTAGAATGAAAAATTGTAATTCCTTCAAGGAAAGCGATGAATTTTAAAGCTTGGAGAATGTTTGTGAGGGATTCATTGCACTCAAACAATTCCGTCTGCGCTCCACCCAAATCTGCCAATAGTTATCTGGCAAGATGCTCTAGTCTGTTTATTTTCCTTCAATGTATAGAAGGGAAAACTGTAATTTTCATTAAGGAAAGAGATGAAGATTTAGAAATCCAAAACAAGTGCCACTGCCCGCGTTCAAGCAAAACAGGAACCAGAAAAACATGAAAATAGAATTAGAACGCGTATTTAATACAACCAGACAAGATAGGCGCCGAAGAATTTCGGCGCCTGTCTTGTCTGGTTGTATTATATACGCGTTCCGATTCTTTTATTTTCGTGGGTTTTTTTTTTCTGGTTGATGAAGATTGGAGTTTGGAGAATGTTTGTGAGGGATTCATGGTACTCAAACAATTCCATATGCGCTCCACCCAAATCTGCCAGAAATCGTCTTGCAAACTGCATCATCAGGAAGAGAGTTCTTGAATGTTATATAGAACCGATAATGTTATACGGTCGTGAGGCGTGGACAGTCAACAAGCAAAGCCAGAACAAGACTGAGGCAGCCGAGATGTGGTTTCTAAGAAGAATGTTGAGAGTTCCATGTACATCAAAGAAAACAAACGAGACAATCTTGATGGAGGCAGACACAAGTAGATTATTCATAAGGAAGATTAGGAAAAGACAGGCAACATTTATAGGCCATTTTATGAGGAAAGGGGAATTAGAGCACCTGATCACAACAGGAAAGCTGGAGGGAAAGAGAGCACCAGGTAGACCCAGGGAAAAATATTGGACGGACTCGCAGAGTGGCTGAGGATAGACAGAGTGGAAGATGTGCTTGCGACAAGAGATAAATTCATATGGAGGGCCATGATCGCCAACGCCATGTGGCAGGACACTTGATGATGATGATGACGATGAAACTGCCTGATTATACATCAAACCCTATACCTTGGCAAGATCTTGAATAAAGGGAGGGAAGGCACCGAGAAAAAAGCGTGGCATGCACAAGGATTGAACCCACTACCCTTAGGTTATGAACTTGGCACTCTAACAACTGAGCTAATGGGCCGACCAAAAAATATGTGGCTCACCCCGGGAGATTAACCCACTGACTCCCGCGCCCTGCCCACCAGCATTCTGCATTGCCCACCACTCCAGCAAAGCTAAAACTTAACCCTTTGACTCCCTTACCCTGTTCACCAGCATCCTGCGTCGTAAACCATGGTAGCAGAGCAAAACATAATCTTTTGCCTCCCTCACCCTTTCCACCAGCATCCTGCGTTGAAAACCATGCTGGCAGACCAAAAACTTAACCTTTTGACTCCTACACCCTGTCTACCAACATCCTGCATTGTCCACCGTGCTAGCAAAGCAAAAACTTGACCCTTTGACTCCCTGCTGGAACCTGGTGGATTGGGTGGGGAAGTCAAAGGGTTAAGGTTCAGATGTTGGTGGATAGGGCGCGGGAGTCAAAGGGTTAAACAACAAGCCTGAGTTATGGGCATGGTGCTTCAACATCTGAACTCACGGACCACTGACGATGAAGGAAGGAAAACCAGTCGCCGTGGTGTAGTGGTTAACACATCGGACTACAGACTGGAAGGTTGTGGGTTCGAATCTCCCATCAGTACCGTCAAAAATCATTGTGGGTTTTTTCGGCTCCAACCTGCTCTTACTCAGAGCTAAACATGTTCTGGGCTCATTGAAGTTATTGGAGTTATTGCAAGAGGGATTGACTGTGCTCGAACAACTCCATATGCGCTCCACCCAAAATCTGCCAACAATTATCTGACAGATTTCTTGAGCTTGCACACAACCATACGCGCTATGCGCCCGTAATATGGACTCGTTGGAAAGCCTGGGACCACACAGTCGAATTTCATCCGCTTCACGGATGCGTCATTGATAGTGTTGCTCAAATCTTCTGACCAACACCGCAGGTCTCTGTATTTCTTGGGTCTGGCTGACACCAGGATTATCATCGTCATCATCATCATCGCATTACGTAAAAAAAATTGTACCGGCGTCTGCGGTTTTTCAGGTGACGTAGAAAATGGAGAGTGGGGGAGGGGGCTGAGGAGGGAGAGAAGAAAAACAAGTGAGCAAAAACAACAACAAAAGTGCGATGATCTTAAAATATAACAAATTAAAATAAAAGAAAATACAAATACAAATAAAATAAAATAAAAACAAAACAAAATATAATACAGTAAAATAAAAGAAAAGAAAATAATAAACAGAATAAAATAAAATGAAACAAAAACAAAACTAATCTAAACTAAACTTAAACAAAATAAAAACAACAAAATAAAATAAAACAAAACAAAAACAAAAATTAAATAAAAGAAAAGAAAACAAAGCAAAAATATAAAACAAATAAAACAAAAACAAAACAAAATAAAAACAAAACAAAACAAAAACAAAATAAAACAAAATGTCGTCCACGAAAAACCTAACAAGTGTTTCGTCTCTTCTGAAGCTACTAGTAGTGGTCAACCCTACTGTTGGCAAGTTACCGCCCCTGGAGACATGCAAATTGGCCTGGTGGACAGATGGTCTCAATGGACAGTGTCCACGCTCAGGATGACAGGCCAATGAAGCTGATGCATGTGAGAACCTTCTGTCACCATAGCGACCAGCGTCCTTACATACCTAGGACACGATTTTAACGCGCTAGCAAGCTCGTGCGCAAGTGGCGAGATAGCGAGTGGCGAGGGCGAGAGTGTTAAAAAAAAAAAGGTGTGCTAAGAAATGTACGCGAGTCGGCGTGGATTTTTTAGCCAACTTTTCTTTTTATTGTATCATGAGATTAGTAGATTAGCAACAGCGGATGTGGGAGTTGGCCTATTGTTATATCTGTACTATTGGAAAATATATGTTTTCTTCTTCTTCTTCTCTCTCTCTCTCTCTCTCTCTGTCTCTCTGACTCTGTCTTTCTCTCTCTCTCTGTCTCTCTCTCTCTCTGTCTCTCTGTCTCTGTCTGTCTGTCTCTCTCTCTCTGTATCACTCTCTGTCTGTCTCTGTCTCACTCTCTGTCTCTGTCTGTCTGTCTGTCTGTCTCTCTCTCTCTCTCTCTCTCACATACACACACACACTCACTCACACACACACACACACATTAATATACTTTTACCCCTTCCCACCCCCCTCTCTCTCTCTTTTCTTTCTCATATACATTCATTACCCTCTCTCTGTCTCTGTCTGTCTGTCTGTCTGTCTCTCTCTCCTCTCTCGTTCTGTGTGTCTGTCTGTCTCTCTCTCTCTGAATAAACAGTCGCACGAGGAAAGCCAAACAGGCGAAAGGACTGAGAGAAGAAAAGAAAAAAAAAAAAAAAGAAAAGAAATGGAATTTCTTGTCTCCCTCTTTGGTTTGGTTGGTTTGCAAGTTTACATATGTAAATTAGAATGTAAATTACATATATATCCGCACGAAGTTCTGGCATAGGGGCCACCCTGGGAGTCGATCCTGCTGCCTTTCGCTGATAAGAATACAAAAAAACCGGCACAATCTGGGACAGACCCGGCCATCGATTTTTCCACTCCGGACGTCGTCGATCTAACCTTCCCCTTTGCATTCGTCCTGCTGTTGTTACTCTTTGCTGCCGTGCCCAGGGAGAAGGAGAGGGTGGAGGGGGTGGAGGGGGAGGGGGACGGGGAGAGTCGAGGGATGGGATTAGCAGGGAAGGAATGGGAGGGAAGATGAAGGGGCTAGAAGGGTGGGGAAGGTGAGGGAGGGAGGGTGGTGGTGGTGGGGAGACTTATGTCTTGGAACGAATAGTCTCGGTAGAACACTGTCACAGCCGGGCTCTGTGTACATATTTTTGCGGGATTATGATAATGACAAGATTGAGGCAGCCAAGATGTGGTTTCTAAGAAAAATGTTGAGAGTTCCATGGACAGCAAAGAAAACAAACGAGGCAGTCTTGATTGAGGCAGACACAAGTAGATTACTCATAAGGAAGATTAGGAAAAGACAGGCAACATTTATAGGCCATTTTATGAGGAAGGAGGATTTGGAGCACCTGGTCACAACGGGAAAGCTGGAGGGAAAGAGAGCACCAGGTAGACCCAGGGAGAAAATGCTAGACGGACTTGCGGAGGGGCTGAAGACGAGGAGGGTGGAGGAGATGCTTGGGGCAGCAAGAGATAGAGACAGATGGAAGTCCATGATCGCCAACGCCATGCGGCAAGGCACCTGATGATGATGATGATGATGATACGGTTCAAAATTTGTATAACTCGAAATTATTACATCTTGGCTTGACAACAGTTTCGAAATAATGGGTAACCTTGCGTTTGTGGATAAATCTGAATTATTTGTCAACATACATTTTATTTTTTAGGATCATAGCACTTTAAGGGAGATACATATTTTTGTGGAATTATAATAATATCTATACGATGCAAAATGAGTATAACTCATAATTATCTTGCCATGTAAATGCTTTCGAGATAATGGGCAATCTTGAGTTTGTGGATAATTTTGAATTATTTGTCAACATAGATTTTATTTTTTAGGATCATCGCACTGAGGGAGATTACCTTTGTGCTCACCGTTTTTCCCGATTTTCCCACGCCACCTTAATGGCCACAGAATGTGGCACAGTTTTTACAATGATGATGATGACGATGAGGACGATAACTATGTTGAAACTGAGTTCCATCTAGGATTGAAACTGCTTTACAGTGCGGTACTCTATGCTGACTAACATAATATATCCTGACCTCAGCCAGGCCCGAGAGAATCAGACATTTGCAGTGTCGGCCAGAACATATTTATGCAGCACCCTCAACATACAATCCGTTAAGTGGATGAGACTCGACTGTGTGGTCCCAGTCTTTCCAATGAGCCCACAGCACGCTCAGCTCTGGGTAGGAGCAAGTTAGAGCTAAAAAAAATCCCACAGATAGAGAGATAGATAGATAGATACATGTAGATAGATAGATAGATAGATAGATAGATAGATAGATAGATAGATAGATAGATAGATAGATAGATAGATAGATAATATGCTCTCTCTCTCTCTCTCTGTCTGTCTCTCTGTAGGTGTGTGTGTGTGTGTGTGTGTGTGCGCGCGCGCCCGCGTGCGTGTATGTGTCTATCCCCATTCTTACTATTTAAAGCCCAGCCGACAACACAGAGCCATATGAGGGCTATAACCATTTCAAAATGCACATAACGCCTCGAACTGGAAAACAAAATTAAATACACCTATCAACGCGTTCGCCCATATAATCTAAGGACAAACCTCTGGCGTTGACCATCCAGCCAAGTTTATCACCATAGGGTTAAAAAAAAAACTGAATACAGATGCAAACATGACTTTCAGTTTCAGTTTCAGTTTCAGTTTCAGTTTCTCAAGATGACATCTCCGCGCTCGGAGCACTAACGTCACAGGTGCCATGTGATGGAGAAGATCCAGAATGATCACGACACAAGCCTTAAGCCTGCACATAAACCCATGAGCTTGCCAGGTCTTGAGGTCTTACCTAGATAGTTCCATAACCCTGGGGTCGTAGGGGAGTGAGGTGGCAGAGACCTCAAGTTTTCCCGGGGCCAGCACCACGAGGGCGGCGCCCATCCCCTCTAAAGACACTAAAGCATGCATTAAAAACTGGCCAAAACTATCCAAAATTGCTTTTGTGCATCACATTTCCTTAGAGCCAAAAATGCAGTCATTACATGTAGGCTACCAGATCATCAATTCTAAGAGAAAATATTCCAGGCTTTGTTAAACACATACAGATGAATGAACCAGGAAGAAAGAAAATGACAGGAAAAGATGATAAAATGCAAAGGGAGTAAGACAGAAACAAAAAGAATAAATAAATATTCAAATATATACTCAGAATAAATAGACATACAAAATAAAGAAAAAATTAGATAAGTAAATAGGTAAATGGATAAATGAGCTGACTAAGACGGCTGCCAGCTTTTCAGTGGCACATTCTGCGTGGTATACACAGATACACATGTCATTTACATGTAACCAAGATTAAGATACACAGATACACATGTCATTTACATGTAACCAAGATTAAGATACACAGACACAATGTCATTTACATGTAACCAAGATTAAGATACACAGATACACATGTCATTTACATGTAAACAAGATTAAGATACACAGACACAATGTCATTTACATGTAAACAAGATTTTTCCAGTGATAGGCTGATACAATACCAGTATAAAACATAGACTTGGTAAAACACAGTCTCGGTAGGGCTTAGGGCCTCAGGACCTGGCCAGCGCATGGACTTATGTGCCATCACCATACACATGGCACTTGTGACATTAGTGCATATGGAATTCGTTCCCAGCGCAGAGACGTCATCTTGACAAACTGAAACTGAAACTGCATGGAATAATATCTATCAGTTTACAGACAGAGAGGAGTGGGGCTAGGTGAGGGTGAGAGTGAGGGTGGGTGGGGAGGGGTTAGGATAGTGGAGGATGGAGTGTGTTTTCTCTGCTGCTAGTCTTTCATATTGATGGTC
>JAPXFY010000023.1:31027292-31034792 GCA_030674185.1 Monoplex corrugatus | reverse complement strand
GAGCGACGGTTGTTAGGAAGAAATAGGGAGATCTTAATTAGTCGATCGATATATTGTTCATTCTCATCATGAAACAGCACTGTGAAAATATTGAGAAATACAGGATGCGGCATTTCCCTTTGTTCGAGCTCTTTGTTTGTTTGTTTGTTTGTTTGTTTGTTTGTTTGATTGATTGTTTGTTTGTGTGTTTGTTTTTCTTTCTTTCTTTCTTTACTCATTTATCTGCTTGTTTGTTTGTTTGTTTGTTTGTTTGCTTGTTTGCGTATTAGTGTGTCTGTCTGTTTGTTTGTTCGTTCGTCCGTTCATTCGTTTGTTTGTTTGTTTGTTTGTTTGTTTGTTTTTTGTTTGTTTGTTTGTTTGTTTGTTTGTTTGTTTGTTTGTTAACAGTTTCCAAATTGCAGGCGCATCTAAACGCAGTGAGAATCGATGCAAATGTGGTTTCACATGATGGACCAGTGGCTATGTCAATAGGACGAAGACCTGCCAAACTGGACATCAGAATCAAATGGCAGTCATCATCATCAGGTGCCCTGCCGCATGGCGTTGGCGATCATGGACTTCCAACCATCTCTATCTCTCGTTGCCCCCAGCATCTCCCCCACCCTCCCCATCCCCAGCCACCCTGCAAGTCCGTCCAGCATTCTCTCCCTGGGTCTACCTGGTGCTCTCTTTCCCTCCAGCTTCCCCGTTGTGACCAGGTGCTCCAAATCCCCCCCCCCCCTCATAAAATGGCCTATAAATGTTGCTTGTCTTTTCCTAATCTTCCTTATGAGTGATCTACCTGTGTCTGCCTCCATCAAGACTGTCTCGTTTGTTTTCTTTGCTGTCCATGGAACTCTCAACATTCTTCTGAGAAACCACATCTCAGCTGCCTCGATCCTGCTCTGGCTTTGCTTGCTGACTATCCACGCCTCGCATCCGTACAACAGTATTGGTTCTATATAACATTCAAGGATTCTCTTCCTGATGTTAATTGATAGGCATTTGTTGGTAAGAATGCTTGTCATCTTCTTGAATGCTGTTTTGGCTTGGCCGATTCTGCCAGCTATTTCCGATGTGTATCTGCCGTCTGATGAAATGACCGTTCCCAGGTATTTGAACTTATTAACCTGTGTCAAGGTTGTGCCATTTGCTGTTATTTTGCATGAGGGGATTTCATGTTTTTTACTGATCACCATGACTGGCAAATGGCAGTAACTTCATCAAACTACAGATTTTGTGTACTTGGGAAGCTTGTTTGCCGAAGATGGGGAAAAAATGGACAGAGAAACTGAAATCCAGGCCCAAAGAGCAAATACTGAAACTTCTGTCACCTGTTTTAAAACACCCAAGCATCCGTCTGTCTGTCTGTCTGTCTCTCTATCCGTCTGTCTGCCTCTCTGTCCGTCTGTCTGTCGGTCTGTCTGTCTGTCTGTCACTCAGTCTGTCTGTCTGTCTGTACGTCCCATCTGTCGGTCTGTTCGTCAATCTGTCTGTCTGTCTGTCTGTTGTCGGTCGTCGGTCGGTCGGTCGGTCTGTTGGCCTATTTCATCTGTCCGTTTGTCTGTCTGTCTGTCCGTCTGTCTGTCTCTCCGTCCGTCAGTGTGTCTCTCTGTCTGTCTGTCCGTCCGTCTGTCTGTCTCTCTGTTACTCTGTCTGTGCGTTTGTCAGTCTGTCTGCGTCGTTGTTTATATATCTGCAGATAACACAGTGGAGTTTTGTTTGCGGACAAGGCAAAAAAACAAAAAAAAGAGGTTAAAATACACCTTTCATGGTATACCACTAAAGGCCAAATATCACTGGGCTATGTTATTAGCTCTGATCACATACCGTTAGCCCAGATACCGTTAAGTCAAATGCCACTATGTCAAATGATACCTCCACCCCCACCCCCCGTACCTCAATACCCCCACCCCTCCATGATTAATCAACTTACTGACATTTACTGTTGACAACAAAAGAGAATTCCCTACAGTGCTTCTGCAACGTGACTAAGGACTGCCATAAATGCACAGAATCACATGTTCTGGGTGCTGTCTATCAACGATGTATGTATGAATGTTGTGTGTGTAAGTCTTCTGTGTGGGAGCATGTGGGTACATGCATGTATTTATGTTATTTGTTATTTTCATCTCCAGAACATGTGATTTGTGTGCGTTTATGGCAGTCCTTACCATCGTCAGCAAAGATGTCCCAAAGAATATAATATAAACTTTTGTGGTTTGCTAACCGCACGCAACTAGTGTGTCCATATAAAGACTAGTAATGATCGTTGACAGTTTCAGTTTCAGTTCCAAGATCAGTCTCCGCGCTCGAAACGAATTCCATATGCACTAACGTCACAGTGCCACGTGTATGGTGATCATGGCACAAGCCTTAAGCCTGCACATAAACCCATGAGCTGCCAGGTCCTGAGGCCCTATCTAGCTTATGTTTTTCCTTAGTCTGGAATAATCTTGGTTACATGTAAATGACATGTGTATGTATGTATCTTACATTCCAAAAAGGAACATATATATATAAAAAGTAAATGAATAAATAATTAAAGGTCTGAATCACAACACAAATAGCTATTCTGTATAAACTCGTCTCACGTGACAGAACCCCCCTCCCCCTCCCCCCACATTCAATGCCCATATGCTCGACTGCTATCAACTGGTGAGAAGTCTCTAGCCATAGCTGTCCAAACCAGAAAGGACCAGGTCAGACACGATGGCATCAGACAGATGGCTGGAGCTGACACCTATCAACCAGTACACAGCGTAACAACGTATGAAGTGAAATCCAAAACAAGTGTGACTGCCCGCGTTCAAGCAAACAGGAACCAGAAAGAAAAAAAACACGAAAGAAGAATATGAATTAAAATTAATTTAATACAACAAAACAAGACAGGCGCAAATTTTCGGCCAACTGGCCTTTGTCAAGCGTAAAATCACAAACAAACAAACACTAGATACAAAAATATTGAGAAAAAGACTGAAACTTCCCTGCTGCTGTCTTCTTTTTCTCAGTGTTTTTGTATCTAGTGTTTGTTTGTTTGTAATCTTACGCTTGACAAAGGCCAGTTGGCCGAAAATTTGCGCCTGTCTTGTTTTGTTATATTAAATACGAGTTCATATTCTTCTTTCGTGTTTTTTTCAATGTATGAAGTGGTTTGGTCACCTGGCAAGAATGCCAGTCAAATCAGACCAGCCAGCCCCGTAAGCCTACAACACCACGTCAAAGGAAGAATACGCCACAGGAAGACCACACCACAGGAAGACTGCCAGAGGAAGAACACCACAGGAAGACCATGCTACTGGAAGATCACGCCACAGGAAGATCACGCAACAGGAAGACCGCCAAAGGAAGACCAACCAAGGAAGACCGCCACAGGAAGAGTGTCCCAGGAAAACCACCACAGGAAGACCACGCCACAGGAAGACCATGCCACAGGAAGACCACACAACAGGAAGACCATGCCACAGGGGTAGATAGATAGATAGATAGATAGATAGATATAGAAGACAGACAGACAGACATATAGATAGATAGACACAGATAGATAGATAGGGAAATAGACAGATAGATAGATAGATAGACAGACAGACAGACATATAGATAGATAGATACATAGATAGTTAGATAGATAGGGAGATAGATAGATAGATAGATAGATAGATAGATAGATGTAATAGATGAATAGATAGACAGATAGTACAGACAGATAGACAGACAGACAGACAGATAGATAGATAAACAGATAGATAGATAGATAGATAGAGAGACAGACACACACACACACAGACACACAGATATATAGATAAATAGATAAATAAATAGATAGACAGATAGACATATAGATAGATAGAAAAAGAAAAAGCCGATGCGCAGGCAATACCCTAATACGGGGAGGGGCAAGACCGATCTATGAAACACTACTCTGACATCACCAGAGTCTGTGCACAAATCATATGCATTGGCAAGGTCTCGAAATGCAGGAAGAGGGAGTGGGGGCGGGGGTGGTGACAGGGTGAAACACGAAACTGAATCCAGCAGAATAATGAAAACATGAAGCTGGACAGCGAACAAGCCAGGGTTTTTTGTTTGTTTGTTTGTTTGTTTTTGTTTTTGTTTGTTTAGTTGGTTGGTTTTCTGTTGTTGTTTTTGTTGTTGTTGTTGTTGTTGTTGTTGTTGTTGTTGTTGTTGTTGTGCCTGCTTGGAATGAACTTGAGATATCAGATCTTTGATACAATGCAAAATACACTGTAACAAAATATATTGCACGGCAGTACAGCACAATGCCAATGAACACACAACACATCAAGACATGAGACGACACGACACGAAACACCAAACTTGGACCCTTTGATTCCCGCACCCTATCTACCAACTGCAAAAACACAACCCTTCGACTCCCTCACCCTATCTGCAGGAAGCTGGTGGATAGGGTGAGGGAGTCAAAGGGTTTATGTTTTTGCTTTGCTAGCATGTTTTGTGTTTTCAAACTTGTTTTTATTTCGTTTTTGACAAAACAAAAATGAAGGCAAATGATTGCTGAACATTGTTACAATATCACTGACAAAACTGAACAAGATTTATGTACAATGGATCGAGCAAAACTCATATACATACGTCATATCTGTTAGTCTGTTGTCTGTTTTTAAACAATATAAAGTCATTTAATTTATACAGTTTTAGATTTAGTTGTTTCTGGTGGTTGTTTGTTTGTTTGTTTGTTTTAAATTTACTTGCTAGCATGGTTGACAATGCAGAATTCTGGTGGACAGGGTGCAGGAGTCAAAGGCTTTAGAAAAACGATACGATATACTACGATGACACGATACAACACAACACAACACAACAACAAAATACAACCCCCATCCACCACTTACCATGCATGGAGTCGGAGCTAGACGTGTTGAAATCTGCCATAGACTGGACTACCGACCTCCCGACACAAGTCACACCACACCACACAAAGGCTCCCAGTAGACAGCCAGACAGTCAGATAGTCAGTTAGTTAGTCAGTCCTTTACCAAAGCGGAGACCACTCCCAACAACACCACCTTAAGCCAATGACCCAGGCAGGCCCCCTGGTCTAATTTGCACACAAATTATGGAACAACAATGATGGCTGCCGCCTGTCGTTTCTCCCACAATTCCAGGACGGAGGCAATCTACTAGATTCCGGTGTGTTGTGCTATTATATTATGTAGCGGAGTCTGGCATGCCTTGTACTGGTCTGGTCACTTTGGCGGCGCCCTCAATGTCCTCTATGGAGAGGTTACGTCTTTCTGGTCAATACTCCGATCCCCAAATGTTTGTTGACCGCTGTGAAGCTAGATGACCGCAGAAGACCTATGGACATAAAACAGACCTGTGTTTACTTTCGGTGAATATAATTATATACTTTTCAAGAAGAAGGAATAAATCGGGGTTTTTTATACTGCAAACAAAATTATGATACGGACGCTGACATGACAATATTCTTGTTGGTTTCATGCCAAAAATGGTATATCTAAAGTCGTTTGACCTTTCGACATACACCGTTGAATTACCGAAAACGTTCGAAACATACATTTATTTATTAACACAAGTAGGTTCTTTGTTTCTTTTGTGGCATAATCTTTTAGCAGGAAAACCCACGAAATACAGAACATTTGAGAAAACAAGCTAAGTAAGGAACACATTTTATTGACATGACACTTAATTAAGGTCTGTACCACTCGAACTGACGCTGACATTTGGGTACCACAACCATCGCAGGTTTTTTTAAACTGTCATTTCTCTGTAAAAAGCATCAAATTCAAACTGAAAACTCAACACAAACTATAAACGAACTCTGAAGGCTTACTTCAACAACTCCGGCTCTCTACAGAACAGAAAAGAAGACTATCGATCGGGAGAGAACGAGAACGCTAAGGACTGACTACTGCAGGGAACTACTACATCTCTCTCTCTCTCTCTCTCTCACCCAGCAAGCCAGGCAGAACGATCAATAACTGCCCTGCTCAAACTGACAGACGACACGACAGAGCCAGAGCCAGAGCCAGACTCTATAGATATAACACAAAATGTTTACGATCTCCATTTTCCCAGGTTTCTTACTCACCCTTGAAGAAGATGGAAGAAAAAAAAAACAATCCCATGCACAGATGACATGGAATTTTAGGCAAGATGGCACCGCAGGAGAGGAGAGTGGCAGAAGTTGATGGTGGAGCTCTGTGACGCCCTGGCACCGTGCCTGGTGACGAGCCAGGATCTAGACACTGTGCATTCGTAGCAAATCCCCAGCGCACCACTCGCTGTGCCTACGCTGAAAGGGTCCCTGTGCCAGATTTATCCTCCTGGTACTTTTGTTGTTGTTGTTGATGATGACACTTTAATTTTCCAACGGTTGAACTTATTATCTAAAAGCCACTTTTTCGAATTTGCCGTTGAGAGAGAGAGAGAGAGAGAGAGGAGAGAGAGAGAGAGAAGAGAGAGAGAGACAGACAGACAGACAGACAGACAGACAGACAGACACAGACAGACAGACACAGGCAGAGAAGAAAGACAGAGAGAGACATAGAAAGACAGAGAGAGAGAGAGACAATGAGAGACAGAGAGAAAGACAGAGACGGACAGAGATAGAAAGAGAAGAGAGAGACAGAGATAGAAAGACACAGAGATAGAGAGAGCCAAATACAGAGTGACACTGAGAGACAGAGACAGAGAGACATAGAGACAAACAGAGAGACACAGACACATACGGAGACTCAGAGACAGAAAGAGACAGACAGACAATGAGACAGAGACTGAGAGACAGAGAGACACATACATACAAAGACAGAGAGACAGAGAAAGACACCGATAGACAGACAGAGACAAAAACATACACACAGAGAGAGCGCCAGCGTGACAGACAGACAGACAGACAGACAAAGACAGAGAGAGGGAGAGACAAAGACAGAACACTGATTAGAGAGAGAGAGAAAAAAAAGTGAGACACAAGGAAAAAAATGCCAGGGAAAGATCTGATGCGAGCGTTTTTCTGGCGCGCCAACATTGGCACAGTGAAACAAGCCTGGCCTAGTGAGACTGTCAGCACAGCTAGAGAGAGAGCAAGGGAGGTTAGGCAAAGAGATGAGGCCGAGAAAGAGAGAGAGAGAGAGAGAGAGAGAGAGAGAGAGCGAGAGAGAGCGAGAGGAGACAGAGACAGAGAGACAGAGACAAAGATAGAGAGACAGAGACATAGAGACAGAGACTGGGAGAGACAGAGGGTGAACGGAGAAAAACAGGAAGAGGAAAAAACGGAGACAAGGCAGAGTGAAATAGACGAGAGAGTGAAAGAGAAAGAACAAGGGGAGAGAGAGAGAGACAGAGACAGAGACAGAGACGGGACAAAGAAGACAGAGACAGAGACAAGAGCAGAGACAGGGAGAGCAGAGTGAAGGAGAAAAACGACAGAGAAGAGAAAGGAGAAAGAGAAGAGGAAAGAGAGAAGAGAAGGAGGGGGAGGAGAAGAGAGGAGAGAGAGCAGACAGACAGACGGACAAA
>JAPXFY010000023.1:30997292-31009792 GCA_030674185.1 Monoplex corrugatus | reverse complement strand
GATTTTATCGAACACATACAGGTAAATGGACCAGCAAGGCCGAAAATGATAGGAAGAAATACAGAAAGCAAAAGAGGAAGAAAGAAACAAAAAGAGTGACAGAAAATAGGAAATTTCAAGCACAGAATTTCCAGAAGGTGGGGATACTACTTATACTGAAAGAGCCCTCCCCCCCCTCCCCCGGCATTCCCATGGGGGAGGCCATGTGATGTAAGGATTCAATTAAACCATGGCATAAGCCATAAGTCTGCAGATAAAGTATATGCTATGGTGAGGCCTTGAAGTTCTACGCATTTTATGCATTCTATTGTTTGTTAGCTTTTTTTCTGATCTGTTTGTTTGTGTGTCAGTTTTATTTGCTTGTTTATTTGATATAATGATTTTGCTGTGTGAAATACAGGCTTTGAAATTTTTTTTTCATTTTATAAACGATACCTAATTTTTTTTCTACAGAATTTTGCCAAGACAACACTTTTGTTGTCGTGGTTTCTTTTGATTGCCGCACATATGACCATATTTTAACGTCTCATATGAAAGGTCAGCACTCAGACCATCATTCAGGGTCTGCGGGGGTGGGGGTGGGTGGGAGATAAATCCCTATCTGACTGAGAATTGATTCTGGGACCTCTCGCACCCTAGGAGAAGCATGAACCACTAGACCGCCAGACCACACCGAGTCATAGACCAATGACACATGAAAAGAGTTTATTAGTATGGCTTGACACTCTTGTTATCGCCCCACGAAGACAGCTCACCGGCGTGTGTTGTGTGTTGGTGTGATGGTTAAAACTGGAGTGTTGAGTCAGCACGTTTCTTTTTCGTATCGTAGCGGTCATTGGAGCATGTGGTGTGTTCGTTGGGAGTTTTGTGTGTGATTTGCTGTTGAGGTCGTGTGCGCGTTTTGAGGATGAGCGGTGAGCAGTTAATTTATTTGTTCATTATTATATTATTTCTGCCCCCATGCTGCTTAGTCCCCCACCTTATTACTAGAGTGTTTTGGGTTCAAATCACTCTAAAGCAAATACTCGCCCCCGGTGGGAATATCGGGGGCTCTTTCAGTATAAATAATTAAAATAGTATCCCCACCTTCTGGAAATTCTGTGCTAGAAATTTCCTCTTTGCTGTCGCTCTCTTTGTTTCTCCCTTATTCCTTTGCATTCTGTCATTTCTTCCTATCATTTTCTGCCTTGCTGGTCCGTTCAGCTGTATGTGTTCCATAAACTAGTATGATAAAGTCTTACGTACTTTTTCTTAGGATTGATAATTAGGTACACGAATTAAGTGCATAATTGTTGCTCTAGCCAGTCAAGGAGGTGAGATATACAGAAGCAATTTTAGGTAATGCATGCCCATTTAAGGCATTTTAGATTTGTTTTGGTGTCCTTAGGCATGCTTAAATTTGTATTCGGGTATGTGTGTGTTTTTTAAATCCCTGTGCGATAAATTGGACAGAGTGGTCAACGCCAGGGTCATGTCCTTAGATTATGTGCGCGAATGCATTGATATGTGTACGTAATTTGCTTTTATTTTTCCTGTTGAAGTTTTGTATGTTTTTAAGCAGTTATGGCCCTGATATGTTCTACGCAGTCGGCTAGGCTTTAAACAACAATAACAATAAAAGATAATTGCTGGCAGATTTGGATGGAGCGTATATGGAGCTGTCAGAGTGCTTTGAATCCCTTTTGAAATAACTCCAATACATCCCAATTATGTGCTGTTTTGTTATTTTTGATGAAATTTATTTGTGCTGTGTTAATGTATTGGTGTATGTATTCAGAGCTATATTATACTGCATGGACGTATGGACATGTAAAGTCTGCACCCCATACCCCCACCCCCACCCTGAATTTTTCTTAATGTAAAATGCAGTAAGCGTTCAGTGACATGGACTGTTTGTACTTTGCATTATACAAATAAATGGATGTATTTATTATTATTATTATGCTGCTACTTTTACTACTGCTGCTGCTTATCATCATCATTCATTATTAATGTTTTCATTATTGTTATTATTATTATTATGGAGGTGGTGATGAGCACCATCATCACCATCATCACCTTCACCACCATCATCATCATCATCATTGTCATCACCACCACCATCATCGTCCCACCACCACCACCACCACCCCAACCACCACCATCATCATCACCACCACCACCAAACCACCACCACCCACCACCGTCGTCACCACTACCGTCATCATCATTCTTTTTTTTCTTCATCTTCTCCTCCTTCTCCCCCTCCTCCTCCTCCTCCTTGTTCTTCTTTTCTTCTTGTTCTTCTTCTTATTATTGTTATCACGTACTGGACCAAGACACAATAACTGAATAACACTGTGGAAACGGGCTACAACAGTAATTGCTTTCATCCGCAGACAGACCTGTCCTGCTGACAAGGCCACAGTGACAACCCCCGCTTGCATAGGCAGGCCTGTGTATCTTCCAGATGGTGCTGATGGAGGTGTGCCTGACCAAACGTGGAGGACGACGAGGAACCTGGTCTACTTCCCGTCACCCCCCCATCCACCTCCGGCATCAATTGAGCGGCGATGGAGACGTTCAGAAAGGACCCACCGGCCCCCTGACTGATACAAATCCATTGACTTTAGACATTGTAGACGTGTTAGACGTTAAAGCACGATGATAAGATACTGTTTAGAGCTGTGTCTGTTAGCTGAAGTTTTAGTTGTTCGTAAGTTACAGTAGGGTACATTCTCTGTTCTATAATTTTGTTTCAAAGTTAACCCTTTGACCACACCACTCTGTCCACCAGCATCCTGCATTGTCACCCATAACAGCAAAACAGAAACTTATTAACCCTTTCACTGTCTTAACCTATTCACCAGCTTCCTGCAGGAAGCTGGTGGATAGGATGAGGGAGTGAAAGGGTCAAGTTTTTGAAGTTGGTGGATAGGATGCGGGAGTCAAAAGGGTTAAGTAGTTTTTCACCCCCGTGTGGATGCCAGGAGCTCTTTTAGTATAAATAGTATCCCCATCTTCTGGAAAGTCTTTGCTAGAAATTTCCTGTTTTCTGTCACTCTCTTTGTTTCTGCCTTGTTTCTTTGCTTTCTGTCATTTCTTCCTGTCATTTTCTGCCTTGCTGGTCCATTCACCTGTATGTGTTCGATAAAGTTTTACGTGCTTTCTCTTAGGATTGATAATTGGGTACATGTGTAAATTGCATTTTTGGTTCCAGGAAAGTGAGATATATGAAAGCAATTTTCAGGGCTCCCACTTTCGCGGATTCGCGGATTCCGAAACCGAGAGGGAATCCGCGAAAAAAAAAAAATTTTCCGCGAAAAGAAACTGTAAAAAACTATAAATTGAGCTCAGATATGTGTCAGACTGCGCCATTTTAAACGTAAATTTTCAAAATTTTCCAGGTCCCCCCCTCCCTACCCCCGTGGACCCCCCCTGATTTTCAGGGATTTTTGCTTTTCCTCAGTAGGAGCCCTGAATTTTAGGTAATTTAGGCCCGTTTTTATATATGTTATAGTACCCTCAGTTATGTTTAAATTTGTATTCAGGTATATTTTTAAAATCCCTTGTGCGATAATTTGGACGGAGTGGTCAACGCCAGGGGCATGTACTTGGATTATGTGCGCGAATGCATTGATATGTGTACTTATTTTCTTTTCCTTTTTTTTCCTGATGAAGTACTGTGTATGTTTTGAAACGGTTGTAGCCCTGATATGGCTTTATGCAGTCGGCTGGGCTTTTAACAAAATAACAATAATTTTTTTTTTCAGAGGTAGGATAGTATTCTGTTTAGTAAAACTGTATTGTTCCATGATTTAGAACTTACTGATTAGTAATCTCATTTTACAGTTTAGTATGGAGCTTTTAATTGGACGTTACTAGTCATGTTTCATAGTTTGGTTATCATACATGTTAGTCTTTATGTTTCGGGCATTATTAGTCAAGTTTTATAGTTTGGTTATCATACATGTTAGTCTTTATGTTTCGGGCATTATTAGTCAAGTTTTATAGTTTGGTTATCATGTATGTTAGTCTTTATGTTTCGGGCATTATTAGTCAAGTTTTATAGTTTGGTTATCATACATGTTAGTCTTTATGTTTCGGGCATTATTAGTCAAGTTTTATAGTTTGGTTATCATACATGTTAGTCTTTATGTTTCGGGCATTATTAGTCAAGTTTTATAGTTTGGTTATCATACATGTTAGTCTTTATGTTTCGGGCATTATTGGTCAAGTTTTATAGTTTGGTTATCATACATGTTAGTCTTTATGTTTCGGGCATTATTAGTCAAGTTTTATAGTTTGGATATCATACATGTTAGTCTTTATGTTTCGGGCATTATTAGTCAAGTTTTATAGTTTGGTTATCATACATGTTAGTCTTTATGTTTCGGGCATTATTAGTCAAGTTTTATAGTTTGGTTATCATGTATGTTAGTCTTTATGTTTCGGGCATTATTAGTCAAGTTTTATAGTTTGGTTATCATACATGTTAGTCTTTATGTTTCGGGCATTATTAGTCAAGTTTTATAGTTTGGTTATCATACATATTAGTCTTTATGTTTCGGGCATTATTAGTCAAGTTTTATAGTTTGGTTATCATACATGTTAGTCTTTATGTTTCGGGCATTATTAGTCAAGTTTTATAGTTTGGTTATCATACATGTTAGTCTTTATGTTTCGGGCATTATTAGTCAAGTTTTATAGTTTGGTTATCATACATGTTAGTCTTTATGTTTCGGGCATTATTAGTCAAGTTTTATAGTTTGGTTATCATACATGTTAGTCTTTATGTTTCGGGCATTATTAGTCAAGTTTTATAGTTTGGTTATCATACATGTTAGTCTTTATGTTTCGGGCATTATTAGTCAAGTTTTATAGTTTGGTTATCATGTATGGTAGTCTTTATGTTTCGGGCATTATTAGTCAAGTTTTATAGTTTGGTGGTTATCATGTATGTTAGTCTTTTGTTTCCTAGGTTAGTAGTTAGGGTGTGTCGTGTCAGGGCCGGTGGGATCCACAAGGTGAGACTTGTTCGTCGCTCTCTCTATCTTTCTCTCTCTCTCTCTTCTCTCTCTCTCTCTCTCTCTCTCCTCTCTCTCTCTCTCTCTGTATGTGTGTGTGTGGGGTGTGTGTGTGTGTGTGTGTGAAGAATTGTCAAGTGGTGCTGGACTTATAATTGGAATTTAAACCTACACTCTCCAGGTTACTGGTACAGTGCACTTGCTATTTCAACTTCAATTTTCAATATGTAATGTCAGCCGTCATCCTTGACTATTGTTGCCCTGTGTGCACAGAGGCGTAGGATAAAACACAAAATATAGGTCTATTTGGGACCACAAAAGGATAGAGGGGGGTCTAAGGTGGCCTCAGAACGCCAACCGCTTACTCCTGAGTTCAGCTCCGGGGCAGCGTGTTGCGGCAGGCAAAAAAAAAAAAGGGGGGGGGGGAGGGGGACCCAACCAGCCCAACCTCGTATCTGGACAGGCTTATCCGGTAATCGTAGCGACCCCCAGGTCTAGACCTGGACCGGCACAACCCTATCCATTTACCGCTAGGCTAGTTGGGAGGGGGGGGGGGGGAGTCTAAACTGGGATTTTGTTGAGCTCCCTCTTAAATGATACCAAGGAGGGAACCTCTGCTGCTGTTGCAGGCAGGGAGTTCCAGGCGGGAATGGTTGATGGGAAGAAGCTGAACTTGTATGGGTCAGAAGAGGAGCTGAGATGAACAAATTTGTGTCGGTGGTTTGATCTTGTTTTGGTGGGTCCTTTCTTGAGGAATTTGTCTGGGGGGATGTCCACAGTGCCATTAACAATCTTATACATGAATGTTAGCCTTTGCCTGTTCCGTCATGATTCAAGGGATTTCCAACCTAGTTCTTGCAGCATGGATGTTACGCTGCTGGTCCAACCATAATCACTGTATACATAACGTGCTGCTCTTCTTTGCACCATTTCAATCTTTTCTTTTGACCTGCTTTGTACGGATTCCAAACTGATGAGCAATACTCCAGGTGTGGGCGTACAAGGGTTAGGTAAGCATTGGTTTTGGTGGTTTTGTTGGATATTTTCAGATTTCTTTTCAGAAAGCCTACCATGCTGTTGGCCTTGTTGGTGACTCTCGTTACATGATCTTTCCAGTTAAGGTCACTTCTTATGTCGACGCCAAGATATTTCGAGCTGTCAACGTGTTCGAGAGTGTGTCCTTTTAATTTGTAGTTAAAGTTGAAGTTGAAATTGATGGGGTTTCTTGATGTTGAACAAGTCAGGGCATTACATTTTTCCGGGTGAAAGTCCATCCCCCAACGCTGCTCCCACTCGGACAGTGTGTTAAGATCTCATTGGAGCATCTCGCAGTCTTGGATTGTCTTTATGGTGGAATAGACTATACAGTCATCAGCGAACAGTCTGATGTTGGCCTTGATGTTCTGAGGCAGATCGTTGATGAAGATAAGAAATAGGATGGGTCCTAGAACTGTCCCCTGTGGGACTCCGCTGATGACAGGTGCCGGCTCAGATTTTTGGCCGTCAACTAAGCTACGCACAAAAAGTTAAGGATCACTATGAGAAAACAGGTGCGTAATAAACTCAGTTCGCTACTGTTATTTATTTCTCAGTCCAGCCAAATTGTTATGAATTCTTGTTCAGCTGTAAGTGGGCGATGTTGTGTTAGTGCGAAAATTGCACGGGATTCTCTACTACTGAGCTTGGCCGCAAACGGAAAAGCGGAAACTTGCGAAAAAGGACCTTGTTTTGGACCGTTCTGCCTGAACACATTGCACAAGCCAGATGGAAAAACCATTATGCACGTGCAAGCACTGCTGTTTATGTGTGAGATGCTGTCTCTTGCTTGGCTTTATAAGAAGACATTCCACCAGTAGTAGGCCTGATCTGACAATGCCTCCACGACGAAAATTGAGCGAGTTTGAGAGGGGACGAGCTGTTGCATGGTTCCAAGATGGTGTTCCCAAGTGAGAAGTGGCCAGGCGACTTCAGGTGTCCATCTCGGTCATTGTCAGACTGATTCAACGCTTCACAGCCACTGGGAGGGTCCATGAAAGACGCAGATCTGGTCGACCGAAGAAGACAAACCCACGTGAAGAACGTCTCATTGAACGACAAGCCCTGCAGACAAGAACAGCCTCTTCCAGCATCATTCGAAGGCAGCTGAGGGTGGCTACTAACATCAACATCAGCCAGCAGACCATACGGAACCGTCTTCATGGGTTTAACCTCCGTTCTCGTCGCCCAGCTGTACGGCCACGCTTAACTCCAGCCCATAGGGCAGCACGCCGCGCCTTCTGCAGACGTCACGTGAGGTGGACACGTCAGCAATGGTCCCAGGTCCTGTTCAGGGATGAATCACGCTTCACCATGAACCACAACGACGGCCGACTGAGGGTCTGGAGGCGCCCAGGGCAACGCTTTATTGACACCACTGTCCAAGAAAAGGTGGCCTTTGGTGGAGGTTCTGTAATGGTCTGGAGGGCCTTCAGCCTTCACCACAGAACACCCTTGTATCATGTACAGGGTAACCTGACTGGCCTCCAATACCGGGATGAGATCCTTCGACCGCTGGCTGTGCCCACACTGCAGCAGATGGGACCGACGGCTGTCTACCAGGATGACAACGCTCGCCCCCACAGGGCAAGGGTGGTCAACGACTTCCTGCAGCAGTCTGGAGTCAACAGAATGGAGTGGCCAGCATGCAGTCCCGATTGAGAGAACCTCTGGGATGAGCTGGATCGCAAAGTGAGGAGCAACCACCCCCCTCCCAGGGATGCCCAACACCTCTACCAGATGCTGCAGGCTGAGTGGCAGGCGCTTCCACAGAGGATCTTCACCAACCTGGTCAACTCGATGAGGACTCGCTGCATCGAGTGCCAGAATAGCCATGGCGGTTACACGCATTACTGAACTTTTGGGAGCATCAGAATGCCCTGTCTTGTGATTTCAATGACTTTGGGAAATCAAATTTCGATACGTACCCACTTTGATCAAATGTACACACCAAACGATTGCTCGAAATTGATGAAAATTGTGTATCGTTATCACTAAAGCATGGAATTAAATGTTGCAAACTTCAACGCATTGGCTTTCTTATTTTGAAAGTTATGAATTTTTGTGCAAGTGATCCTTAACTTTTTGTGCGTAGTGTATAACGATCTGGGAGCGGTCGGAGAGGAAGGCCTTGATCCAGTCCAACGTCGATCCTTGTATACCATAATGGTCCAGCTTACGGAGGAGGCGTTTGTGAGGGACCTTGTCAAAGGCTTTGGAAAAGTCCAAGATTGCCATGTCTGTCTGTTTACTGTCCTGGTACTTCACAGAGCGACTGTTCAGCCATGAACAAGATACATTTGTTTTGAAGATTTGGATGATTTATTCATGTTTTTGCCTTGGCCAAGAAGGTTGGTAAAGAAAAAAATAACGTACTGCTTTCATCGTCAAGTGCATCAATCATTGCAAGTGATGAACACAATACTATGTCATCACCATCATGAAATCGCCCTGTTGCTAAATTAAGTGCTTTGTTAAGAAATAAAAAGAAGTATATACAATATCATTTGATGCTGGCAACATCATTGCAGTGACTTTAAACAGGAAAGGTTACCTGTGATATTTTGGTCTGTGAATTTGTGTTGTAAGTTGTGTAATACATATACTGGGCAACGAAGCATATAGTGTACATTATCTTCTTTTAATTTTTCACACAGTGAACTTGGGATATCATTATCTCTATAATTTGTGATTATGATGATGATGATGATAATATGATGATGATGATGATGAAGGTGATATAAACTGTCCCATCAATGGATAATCAGTGTCTGTATCACTTGTGATGATGAAGGAGATGGTGGACCGTCCCATCAATCCAACAGATCAGTATGCTTAATGGTCCCTATCGTTTGGTACTGAATCTGCCAACAGAAATTCTTGTAAAACGCTTTTGTGCACTTTGGTCATAGCTTGGAGTTTTTCTGGTGAAGAGTTTATCATCTGAGTGTAACTGGGCGTACACCCCCTGTCAAAGTCTCAGAATGTATCTGTCAGCGTTGCTGCATAGAGAAGCACATGGGCACTAAAACCTATACCTGATATAAGAGACATTGATAGCCGATGCTCCTACTCTAAACTTTGCCATCAAATACTTAAAATGTAAATGAATATCTAGCATTATACATGGTTTCAAATCGCGTGTATTAGAAATGTTACTGCTGCTATCAAGTTTTTTTTTACTCAGCTTGTATAAACTGATCTTTTTCAAACTGTAGAAAGCTGTGACCTTTTCTAGTAGGCATCTGTTGAGCAGACATAAATCGTTTACATCACAAGGTAAGTGTTTTTGTGTACAAAGCAGATATAAATCATTGACATCACTAAGGTAAGTGTTTTTGTTTGTAAAGATATATAAATCATCGACATCACTAAGGTAAGTGTTTTTGTTTGTAAAGAATAAACAAAAAGGTTTTAAGATATAAATCATTCACATCACAAGGGTAAGTGTTTTAGTTTCACAAATCACAGTATAATTGAACTTACATCTAATAGCGTGCAGGTGTTTGTGTAGCATATATCCCTCCATGACCAAATGTTTTAACTACATGAGTATCTCTTGAATACCCGCTGTTTTACAGAGTAGAGACCCGTTGAGTGTCTGTGAGTCCTCTCAAATACGAATCTGTTACATGGGTATGACCCGTGTGTTTGGGCTCAAGATACCAACAGTCAATGAGGTATTGAACCATGGGAAACATCCATCTGTAATGCTAGTCTAGAGAGAAGCTGACGACTCTACTAGGTTATTCACTTATACCTCTGAGCTATGAGTAAAAGTTTACACTTTTAGTCATTTACACGCTGACCCCAGATGCTACGTATGTAGTCATCATCATCATGTGCCCTGCCGCATGGCGTTTGCGATCATGGCCCTCCATATGTATCTATCCCTTGTCGCCACAAGCACATCTTCCACCTTTTCTGTCCTCAGCCACCCTGCAAGTCCGTCTATATTTTTCTCCCTGGGTCTATCTGGTGTTCTCCTTCCCTCCAGCTTATTTCATGTGACCAGGTGCTCTAATTCTGCTTTCCTCACAAAATGGCCTATAAATGTTGCTTGTCTTTTCCTTATCTGCCTTATCAGTAATTTTCTTATATCTGCCTCCATCAAGACTACCTCGTTTTCTTTGCTATCTATGGAACTCTCAATATTCTTCATAGAAATAACATCTTGGCTGCCTCAGTCTTGTTCTGGCTTTGTTTGTTGACTGTCCACACCTCTCAACCGTATGATATTATCGGTTCTATATGACATTCAAGAACTCTCGTCCTGATGTTAATTAATAGGCATTTCTTGGTAAGAATGCTTTTCATCTTCTTGAATGCTGTTTTGGCTTGACCGATTCTGCTGGCTATTTCTTTCTGATGAGATGATCGTTCCCAGATACTTAAACATATCAACCTGTCTCAAGGTTGTGCCGTTTGCTGTTATTTTGCATGAGGGGATTTTATGCCTCTTAGTTATGAGAAAACATACTTTTATCATTTACACTGCTGACTTCTGATGCTGCGTACGTGGTAGGTAAGGCTAACTTTCCTCATGCTCTGTTCCTGGTCTTCTTTGACATAGGAAGGTCAGATGCTTCGGTTGTCATAAGTAATATTGATTTTTGGGCATGTTCGGTCACTAGAACCCAGTTCATGTATGAAGAATTGTTCCAGGTTTGCACGACCAAGTCATAATCGGTGTATTGTATCCGTTTCATCAAATAATGGATCACTGTAGATTGTATCCATTTACTGAATTATGAAGACTGGTATGATCACTGTAGATTGTATCCATTTACTGAATTACGAAGACTGGTATAATCACACTAGATTGTATCCATTTATTGAATTACGAAGACTGGTATAATGACCTGTAGATTGTATCCATTTATTGAATTACGAAGACTGGTATAATTACAGTAGATTGTATCCATTTATTGAATTACGAAGACTGATATAATCACAGTAGATTGTATCCTTTTATTGAATTACGAAGACTGGTATTGTCACTGTATACTGTATCCATTTATTGAATTACCAAGACTGGTATGATGATCACTGTAGATTGTATCCATTTATTAAATGTTGGAGACTAATTGTTTAAGAATTATCTAATTAATAATCAGGTTTTTTGGCACATTCTGAGAGAGAGAGAGATGGGGAACGAGAAAAAGAGAGATAAAGGAATTAAAACATAATACAAGCATTACTTTTTATGTTATGTTTGGAAATGAGGTGGTCTAATTACGGATTTTTTTTTTATCTATTTATTTATTTACCCCCGTTGGATTGCCAGGGGCTCTTTCAGTATAAATAGTATCCCCACCTTCTGGAAATTCTCTGCTAGAAATTTCCTCTTTTAATAATAATAATAATAATGGGTACTTTTTGAGCACACTATCCAGACAAACTGCTCAAGGTGCTTCACAAATCGATGCTAGATCTATACACAATTGTAGCACATTACGTGGACATAGACATGGCATTGTAGACAAAAAGAAACATGACATGAGCAATAACATACAAAATAGTATTGCATTACAAAATCGACACAAACACTCTAGTCATTAGACAACAGAGGGTAGCAAACCGATACAAAATACCGTGTTTAACATGCGCACATACGTCAGCATCCCATACACACAAGCACATAAAATACATTCCCACTTACTTACACACATTCTAAGTACGGTCACTAACAGACTAAGCAATGTCCAAGTTTTCCACTCACACAATATACACGCACGTGCACACAGCTACATTTATCCCCCCTCCTCCCCCCCACATACACACTGATATGCATGCACACACTCGCTTATGCACATGTGATAGTGACTCACAGACATGTCTTCTGTTAAGTCGTATCCGAGCTCTTCGAGAAGAGATGTGACTTTAGACCAGATTTGAAAGAGACGAGGGAGTCAGAGTGACGAAGGCTGCCAGGGAGTTTGTTCCATATTTTGGGACCTTGGAAAGAGAAGGACCTTTCACCATAAGTCTTAGTTCTTGCAGATGGTATCGTGAGAAGTCGAGTGTCAGAAGAGGAACGCAGTTGGCGGGATGGAGTATACACTGGGAGTAGTTCAGAAAGATATTCTGGGCCAGAACCACAAACAGCAGAAAAGGTCAAAGTAGATACTTTGTACGATATACGATCAGGTACAGGAAGCCAATGGAGAGAGCGAAGAAGAGGAGTGATATGTTCAGATCTAGAAGCTTTACAGACGAGCCTAGCAGCATTGTTTTGGATTCGCTGGAGTCGGTCTAACAAATATTTTGGAATCCCTGCCAGGAGTGAATTACAGTAGTCTATCCTAGACAGAACAAAAGCACATACAAGTGTTTTCGTTGCCTCACTGGAGAGGTACTGACGAATTGAACTAATCCTGCGCAGTTCCAAATAGGCAGCCTTACAGACATTAGAGATATGTTGTTGGAAGCAAAGAGACTGGTCAAGGGTCACACCGA
>JAPXFY010000023.1:30974792-30994792 GCA_030674185.1 Monoplex corrugatus | reverse complement strand
TGACCAAACTGGTGACATCACTACAGTCAACAACATCAACATTGCTGTTGATGTGCTTGACCAAACTGGTGACATCACTACAGTCAACAACATTAACATTGCTGCTGGTGCACTTGTCTGAACTTGTGACATCACTACAGTCAATATCATCAACATTGTGCTGGTGCACTTCGTCAAACTGGTGACATCACTATAGTCAACATCAACATTGCTGCTGGTGCACTTCTTCAAACTGGTGACATCACTATAGTCAACATCAACATTGCTGCTGGTGCACTTCGCCAAACTGGTGACATCACTAAATCAACATTAACATTGCTGTTGGTGTACTTGATCAAACTGGTGACATCAGTACAGTCAACAGCATCAACATTGCTGCTGGTGTACTTGATCAAACTGGTGACATCAGTACAGTCAACATTAACATTGCTGATGGTGTACCTGACCAAACTGGTGACATCACTACAGTCAACAACATCAACATTGCTGCTGGTGTACTTGATCAAACTGGTGACATCAGTACAGTCAACAACATCAACATTGCTGATGGTGTACCTGACCAAACTGGTGACATCACTACAGTCAACAACATTAACATTGCTGATGGTGTACCTGACCAAACTGGTGACATCACTACAGTCAACATTAACATTGCTGGTGGTGTACCTGACCAAACTGGTGACATCACTACAGTCAACAACATTAACATTGCTGATGGTGTACCTGACAAACTGGTGACATCATACAGTCAACAACATTAACATTGCTGGTGGTGTACCTGACCAAACTGGTGACATCACTACAGTCAAACAACTTAACATTGCTGATGGTGTACCTGACCAAACTGGTGACATCACTACAGTCAACATTAACATTGCTGATGGTGTACCTGACAAACTGGTGACATCAGTACAGTCAACATTAACATTGCTGATGGTGTACCTGACCAAACTGGTGACATCACTACAGTCAACATTAACATTGCTGCTGGTGTACCTGACCAAACTGGTGACATCACTACAGTCAACAACATTAACATTGCTGATGGTGTACCTGACCAAACTGGTGACATCACTACAGTGAACAACATCAACATTGCTGGTGGTGTACCTGACCAAACTGGTGACATCACTACAGTCAACAACATTACATTGCTGCTGGTGTACTTGATCAAACTGGTGACATCACTACAGTCAACAAGCATCAACATTGCTGATGGTGAACCTGACCAAACTGGTGACATCACTACAGTCAACAACATTAACATTGCTGATGGTGTACCTGACCAAACTGGTGACATCACTACAGTCAACAACATTAACATTGCTGATGGTGTACCTGATCAAACTGGTGACATCAGTACAGTCAACAACATTAACATTGCTGCTGGTGTACCTGACGAAACTGGTGACATCACTACAGTCAACAACATTAACATTGCTGCTGGTGTACCTGACCAATCTGGTGACATCACTACAGTCAACAACATTAACATTGCTGCTGGTGTACTTGATCAAACTGGTGACATCAGTACAGTCAGCATTAACATTGCTGGTGGTGTACCTGACCAAACTGGTGACATCACTACAGTCAACATTAACATTGCTGCTGGTGTACCTGACCAAACTGGTGACATCAGTACAGTCAGTATTAACATTGCTGGTGGTGTACCTGACCAAACTGGTGACATCACCACAGTCAACAGCATCAACATTGCTGCTGGTGTACTTGATCAAACTGGTGACATCAGTACAGTCAACATTAACATTGCTGGTGGTGTACCTGACCAAACTGGTGACATCACTACAGTCAACAACATCAACATTGCTGCTGGTGTACTTGATCAAACTGGTGACATCAGTACAGTCAACATCAACATTGCTGGTGGTGTACCTGACCAAACTGGTGACATCACTACAGTCAACAACATCAACATTGCTGCTGGTGTACTTGATCAAACTGGTGACATCAGTACGGTCAACATTAACATTGCTGCTGGTGTACCTGACCAAACTGGTGACATCAGTACAGTCAACATTAACATTGCTGGTGGTGTACCTGACCAAACTGGTGACATCACTACAGTCAACATTAATATTGCTGATGGTGTACTTGATCAAACTGGTGACATCACTACAGTCAACATTAATATTGCTGATGGTGTACCTGACCAAACTGGTGACATCACTACAGTCAACATTAATATTGCTGATGGTGTACTTGACCAAACTGGTGACATCAGTACAGTCAACATTAATATTGCTGATGGTGTACCTGACCAAACTGGTGACATCACTACAGTCAACATTAACATTACTGATGGTGTACCTGACCAAACTGGTGACATCACTACAGTCAACATTAACATTGCTGATGGTGTACCTGACCAAACTGGTGACATCACTACAGTCAACATTAATATTGCTGATGGTATACCTGACCAAACTGGTGACATCAGTACAGTCAACATTAACATTGCTGATGGTGTACTTGATCAAACTGGTGACATCACTACAGTCAACATTAATATTGCTGATGGTGTACTTGACCAAACTGGTGACATCACTACAGTCAACATTAACATTGCTGCTGGTGTACCTGACCAAACTGGTGACATCACTACAGTCAACATTAATATTGCTGATGGTGTACTTGACCAAACTGGTGACATCACTACAGTCAACATTAATATTGCTGCTGGTGTACTTGATCAAACTGGTGACATCACTACAGTCAACATTAATATTGCTGATGGTGTACTTGACCAAACTGGTGACATCACTACAGTCAACATTAACATTGCTGCTGGTGTACCTGACCAAACTGGTGACATCACTACAGTCAACATTAATATTGCTGATGGTGTACTTGACCAAACTGGTGACATCAGTACAGTCAACATTAATATTGCTGATGGTATACCTGACCAAACTGGTGACATCACTACAGTCAACATTAATATTGCTGATGGTGTACTTGACCAAACTGGTGACATCACTACAGTCAACATTAACATTGCTGCTGGTGTACCTGACCAAACTGGTGACATCACTACAGTCAACATTAATATTGCTGATGGTGTACTTGACCAAACTGGTGACATCACTACAGTCAACATTAATATTGCTGATGGTGTACCTATCCAAACTGGTGACATCAGTACAGTCAACATTAACATTGCTGATGGTGTACCTGACCAAACTGGTGACATCACTACAGTCAACATTAATATTGCTGATGGTGTACCTGACCAAACTGGTGACATCACTACAGTCAACATTAATATTGCTGATGGTATACCTGACCAAACTGGTGACATCAGTACAGTCAACATTAACATTGCTGCTGGTATACCTGACCAAACTGGTGACATCAGTACAGTCAACATTAACATTGCTGCTGGTGTACCTGACCAAACTGGTGACATCAGTACAGTCAACATTAACATTGCTGCTGGTGTACTTGATCAAACTGGTGACATCAGTACAGTCAACATTAACATTGCTGATGGTGTACCTGACCAAACTGGTGACATCAGTACAGTCAACATTAACATTGCTGGTACACTTGACCAAACTGGTGACATCACTACAGTCAACAAGATTAACATTGCTGCTGGTATACTTGACCAAACTGGTGACATCACTGCAGTCAACATCATTAACATTGCTGGTACACTTGACTGAACTGGTGACATCACCACAATCAACAAGATTAACATTGCTGCTGGTATACTTGACCAAACTGGTGACATCACTACAGTCAACATCAACATTGCTGCTGGTGTACTTGACTGAACTGATGACATCACCACAATCAACAACATTAACATTGCTGCTGGTGTACTTGCCTGAACTGGTGACATCACTACAGTCAACATCAACATTGGTGCTGGTGCACTTGACTGAACTGTTTGACATGGTGTTAGCCCTGATATGGCTCTAGTAGTCGGCTGGGCTGTAAGCAGTATGAATTGAACTTGACTGAACTGGTGACATCACTACAGTCAACATCAACATTGCTGATGGTGTATTTGATCAAACTGGTGACATCACTACAGTCAACAACATTAATATTGCTGCTGGTGTACTTGACTAAACTGGTGACATCACCACAGTCAACAACATTAACATTGCTGCTGGTGTACTTGACTAAACTGGTGACATCACTACAGTCAACAACATTAACATTGCTGATGGTGTACCTGACCAAGCTGGTGACATCACTACAGTCAACATTAACATTGCTGCTGGTGTACTTGACTGAACTGGTGACATCACTACAGTCAACATCATCAACATTGCTGCTGGTGTGCTTGTCTGAACTGGTGACATCACTACAGTCAACATTAACATTGCTGCTGGTGTACTTGACTGAACTGGTGACATCACTACAGTCAACAACATCAACATTGCTGCTGGTGTACTTGACTGAACTGTTTGACGTGGTGTTAGCCCTGATATGGCTCTAGTAGTCGGCTGGGCTATAAGAAATATAAACTGAACTTGACAACTGATAACATCACTACAGTCAACAACATTAACATTGCTGGTGGTGTATTTGTTTGAACTGGTAACATCACTACAGTCAACAACATTAACATTGCTAGTGGTGTACTTGTTTGAACTGGTAACATCACTACAGTCAATAACATTAACATTGCTAGTGGTGTACTTGTTTGAACTGGTAACATCACTACAGTCAACAACATTAACATTGCTAGTGGTGTACTTGTTTGAACTGGTAACATCACTACAGTCAATAACATTAACATTGCTGGTGGTGTACTTGTTTGAACTGGTAACATCACTACCTGTCAACAACATTAACATTGCTGGTGGTGTACTTGTTTGAACTGGTAACATCACTACAGTCAACAACATTAACATTGCTGGTTGTGCACTTGTTTGAACTGGTAACATCACTACCTGTCAACAACATCAACATTGCTGGTGGTGTACTTGTTTGAACTGGTAACATCACTACAGTCAACAACATTAACATTGCTAGTGGTGCACATGTTTGAACTGGTAACATCACTACCTGTCAACAACATTAACATTGCTGGTGGTGTACTTGTTTGAACTGGTAACATCACTACCTGTCAACAACATCAACATTGCTGGTGGTGCACTTGCCTGAACTTTTTGACGTGGTGTTTGCCCTGATATGGCTCTAGTAGTCGGCTGGGCTGTAAGCAGTATGAACTGAACTTAAATGAACTGATGACATCACTACAGTCAACATCAACATTGCTGCTGGTATACTTGATCAAACTTTAGTGACAGGTCATTCCTGTGGTTAATGACATCTTTTGCTGACTGGCACATTGTAGGTAGTATCACACTCTAGAGGGGAGTGGTGCCGCTTTGAGGCAGATCTTGTGAGAGAGAGAGGGGGGGGGGGGAGAGAGACCATGAGATGGACACTTTTGTTGTAGTAGTGATGGCTTGATGCTGGTCTTGTGGGTACTGTGTCATCAGACATTTCAAACAACTAGTACCACCATGTGGTGAAATTTCAGGCAGACATTGTGTGACTAGGTGCTTACATTAGTTGCGCTATCAGCACTTTAAAGTGTTTAACGTCTGCAGTGGTGTTATGTAATCCTTGTGTTACATGACTAGTGGTGATGTCACGTATCCCATACGTTTGATGACGGTTTTAGTGACGTCATGTAGCCTTTGTCATGTAGCCCTTGTGTTCCACGACAGTTTTAGTGACGTCATGCAGCCCTTGTGTTACATAATTGTGTTACATGACTGTAGTGGTAATGTCATATATCCCTTTCGTTACGTGATAGTTTTTAGTGACGTCATGTATCCCTTTGTCATGTAGCCCTTGTGTTACATGGCTTTAGCGGTAATGTCATGTATCCTTTATGTTACATGACAGTTTTAATGACGTCATATGGATCGTTTCCCCCGTGGGGATGCCGGGGTCTCTTTCAGTATAAATAGTATCCCCCACCTTCTGAAAATTCTGTTAGAAATTTCCTCTTTTCTGTCACTCTTTGTTTCTTTCTTCCTCCTTTGCTTTCTGTCATTTCTGCCTATCATTTTCTGCCTCGCTGATCCATGCACCTGTATGTGTTTGATAAAGTCTTACGTACTTTCTCTTAGGATTGATAATTGGGTATATGTATTAAGTGCATTTTTGGCTCTAGGGATATGAGATACGCGGAAGCAATTTTAGGTAATTTAGGCCCGTGTGTGTGTGTGTGTGTGTGTGTGTGTGTGTGTGTGTGTGTGTGTGTGTGTGTGTGTGTGTGTGTGTGTCCTTATGTTCAGATTTGTATTCAGATGTGTGTGTGTGATTTTTTTTTTTTAATCCCTTGCGCGAAAAATTGGGCGGAGTGATCAACGCCAGGGGCATTTCCTTGGATTTAGTGCACAAATGCGTTCATATGTGTACTTAATTTTCTTTTCCTTTTTTTTTCCCGGTTGAAGTATTGTGTTTTGAACTGGTTATAGCCCTGATATGGCTCTACGCAGTCGGCTGGGCTTTAAACAGCAATAACAACAACATGACTGTTGTAGTGACATCATGTAGCCCTTTGTCATGTAGCCTTTGTGTTACATGAGTTTTAGTGACGTCATGTATCCCTTTGTCATGTAGCCCTTGTGTAACATGACTATAGTGGCAATGTCATATATTCCTTACGTTACATGACAGTTTAGTGACGTCATGTAGCCCTTGTGTTACATGACTAGTGGTAATGTCATGTATCCTTTGTTACGTGATAGTTTTAGTGACGTCATGTGGGTTTTTTCCCCCGTGGGGATGCCGGGGGTTCTTTCAGTATAAATAGTATCCCCACCTGATGAAAATTCTGTGCTAGAAATTTACTCTTTTCTGTCATTCTCTTTGTTTCTTTCTGCCTCCTTTGTTTTCTGTCATTTCTTGCTATCATTTTCTGCCTTGCTGGTCCATTCATTTTGTATGTGTTCGATAAAGTCTTACGTTCTTTCTCTTAGGATTGATAATTGGGTACATGTATTAAGTGCATTTTTGGCTCTAGGGATACGAGATATGCGCAAGAAATTTTAGGTAATTTATGCCCGTTTTTATATGTTTGGTGTCCTTAAGTATGCTTATATTTGTATTCAGGTATGATTTTTAAATCCCCTGTGCGATAAATTGGACGGAGTGGTCAACGGCAGGCGCATGTCCTTAGATTATGTGAGCGAATGCATTGATATGTGTACTTAATTTTCTTTTCCTTTCTTGCTCATGTTGAATTATTGTTTTGAACTGGTTATAGCCCTGATATGGCTCTATGCAGTCGGGTGGGCTTTAAGCGGCCGTAACAGCAACAACAACATGACTGTTGTAGTGACATCATGTAGCCTTTATGTTACATGACTGTAGTGGTAATGTCATGTATCCCTTACGTTATATAACAGTTTTAGTGACGTCATGTGGGTCTTTGTGTACGTGACTGTAGTGGCAATGTCATGTATCCCTTATGTTGCATGACAATTTTAGTGATGTCATGTGGGTCTTTGTGTACGTGACTGTAGTGGCAATGTCATGTATCCCTTCTGTTACATGACAATTTTAGTGACGTCATGTGCGCCTTTGTGTTACATGACTAGTGGTAATGTCATATATACCTGACGTTATATGACAGTTTTAGTGACGTCATGTGCGTCGTGTTACATGACTGTAGTGGTAATGTCATGTATCTCTTATGTTACGTAAAGTTTTAGTGACGTCATGTAGCCCTTGTGTTCCATGACTGTAGTTGCAATGTCATGTATTCCTTACATTACACGAGTTTTAGTGACGTCATGTAGCCCTTATGGTACATAACTAGTGGTAATGTCATGTAACCCTTACGTTACATGACAGTTTTAATGACGTCATGTAGCCCTTGTGTTACATGACTGCAGTGGTAATGTCATGTAGCCCTTATGTTACATTACATTTTAGTGACGTCATGTGGCCCTTATGTTACATGACAGTTTAGTGACATCATGTAGCCCTTGTCTTACATGACTAGTGACAATGTCATGTGTCCCTTATGTTACATGACAGTTTAGTGACGTCATGTGGCCCTTATGTTATATGACAGTGACGTCATGTAGCCCTTGTTTAACATTACTAGTAATGTCCTGTGTCCCTTATGTTACATGACAGTGTTAATGACGTCATGTATCGTTTATGTTACGTGACAGTTTAGTGACGTCATGTAGCCCTTGTGTTACGTGACTGTAGTGGTAATGTCATGTATCCCTCATGTTGCATGACAGTTTTAGTGACGTCATGTGCACCTTTGTGTTTTATGACTGTGGTGTTGATGTCATGTATCCCATACGTTGCATGACAGTTTTAATGACACCATGTAGACCTGTGACATGTAGCCTTTGTGTTACACGACTGTAGTGGTAATGTCATGTATCCCTTATGTTACATGACAGTTTTAGTGACGTCATGTAGCCCTTGTGTTACGTGACTGTAGTGGTAATGTCATGTATCCCTCATGTTGCATGACAGTTTTAGTGACGTCATGTGCACCTTTGTGTTTTATGACTGTGGTGTTGATGTCATGTATCCCATACGTTGCATGACAGTTTTAATGACACCATGTAGACCTGTGACATGTAGCCTTTGTGTTACACGACTGTAGTGGTAATGTCATGTATCCCTTATGTTACATGACAGTTTTAGTGACGTCATGTAGCCCTTGTGTTACGTGACTGTAGTGGTAATGTCATGTATCCCTCATGTTGCATGACAGTTTTAGTGACGTCATGTGCACCTTTGTGTTTTATGACTGTGGTGTTGATGTCATGTATCCCATACGTTGCATGACAGTTTTAGTGACGTCATGTGCACCTTTGTGTTTTATGACTGTGGTGTTGATGTCATGTATCCCATACGTTGCATGACAGTTTTAATGACACCATGTAGACCTGTGACATGTAGCCTTTGTGTTACACGACTGTAGTGGTAATGTCATGTATCCCTTATGTTACATGACAGTTTTAGTGACGTCATGTAGACCTTGTGTTACATGACTATAGTGGTAATGTCATGTATCCCTTACGTTACATTGACAGTTTTAGTGACGTCATGTGGGCCTTTGTGTTACATGACTATAGTGGTAATGTCATGTATCCATTACGTTACATGGCAGTTTTAGTGATGTCATGTGGGCCTTTGTGTTACATGACTGTAGTGGTAATGTAATATATCCCCTTGGTAACATGGCAGTTTTAGTGACGTCATATGGCCTTTGTTACATGACTAATATTCGTAACATTTGTACTGTGTAGAACATCAGCTGACATAATTTACATTGATGCCAAAGACTGTATTGACACATCATGCAACCTATTCTATATCATGACATCATATCACCTCAAGTTACATGATTTACACTGACGACAAAGATTTTGTACTGAGGCCTAAGTGACTTATGTGTGCTTAATTTTCTTTTCTTTTTCCTGTTGAAGTTTTTTTATGTTTTGAGGCGATTAGAGCCCTGATAT
The DNA here is from genome assembly GCA_030674185.1 of Monoplex corrugatus. Classification (NCBI taxonomy): domain Eukaryota; kingdom Metazoa; phylum Mollusca; class Gastropoda; order Littorinimorpha; family Ranellidae; genus Monoplex; species Monoplex corrugatus. The sequence continues at coordinate 30,985,295 of JAPXFY010000023.1, read as the reverse complement.
AGCTCTACGCAGTCGGCTGGGCTTTAAACCACAATAGTAACAACAATGACCTCATATGACGTACTGTACATCATGACAAAGACTTTGTACTGAGACCTGACATGACTTACTGTACATCATGACAAAGACTTTGTACTGAGACCTGACATGACTTACTGTACATCATGACAAAGACTTTGTACTGAGACCTGACATGACTTACTGTACATCATGACAAAGGCTTTGTACTGAGGCCTCATATGACTTATGTGTACTTAATTTTCTTTTCTTCTTTTTCCTGTTGAAGTTTTTTTTATGTTTTGAGGCGATTATAGCCCTGATATGGCTCTACGCAGTCGGCTGGGCTTGAAACAACAATAACAACAAGAACAACAATAAACTCATATGACTTACTGTGTACATCATGACAAAGATTTTGAACTGATACCTCGTATGACAATGTACATCGTGACATACTCTAAAGGAATATAGGGAAAAAAGTCACAGGAAAAAAAGTCACAGAAAAAAGTCACAAAATTGAGTAGGAAAAAAAGTCACAGGAAAAAAAGTCACAATCAAAGAAAGCCTTCAAGTCAAGTTTATTTCATCTGAGCAGGATAAAATGTCATAGATTCAAGATAGTAAACGATTTTTAAAACTGCAACAATACCAGTCTAGCTCCTCTAGCTATATGCAGACCCCACTCATATGCATCAATTAAGATTGTCTCTCTCTCTCTCTCTCTCTCGCTCCTCTCTCTCTCTCTCTCTCTCTCTCTCTCTCTCTCACACACACACACACACACACACACACACACACACACAGGCACATACTTTTTGTTGTAGAAGAGAGTACATCACACAGCTCTGTCTCACTCACTTTGAGGGTAAAGGTGCAGAATTCACGTGTCTCTGTTCAGCCTGATATTCCAGCTAACTCCTCGAAGAAGTTCCTCGACAGACTTCCTCCCATCCCGACGTTCGATACAGAGATTTCGCAGTCGCTCCTGCATCAGCACGTATCGTCGCTGGACTCGCTTGGCCGGTGGATTGCCTACAGCATCTTGCTGCATGATTGTGCGGAGAGTGGCCTCTTCTTTTTGGAACCACTCTATTGTTCTCCATATGGAAGGATGATAATGTCCAACAAGGTTCCTGAATTTGTTATTCCATCCTTCGCATATGTTGTTCGTACGTGGGACGTTGTCAGTGGTTGCATTGTGGACGTTCCAAATTGCAGGGGGAAACAGGGGTGGAATTCGGCGCATTCTGACAGGTGCAGCTGCCGCTCCATCTCCTTGCAGGTTGCTGTTGAATCGGGCGGTAGCGTCCAGAAACGTATGTTTGGTCAAAGTAATTGAGGAGGTCTTCCACTTCAGGTGGGTCTTGGGGCAGATTGTTCCTCAGAAAGACCATACCCTCTTGAACATCATTCAGAGGAAGGAAGGCCAAACCGTCCATCATCCCACAAAACGATCGAAACTCTTGGTTAGTGTGGTACCTGGGTGCTAGACCCAACTCCTGGATCTTCCTCCATGTTGACTGTGAAAGATGATAAAAGCATCCCCTGCAGTGGACATCCCTACCAAACACAGCAACAGCAGCTCTGAGGACAGCATCTTCGAAGTCTGTTACTACAGTATGCACACTCAGTTCCAAGTCTGTTACTACAGTCTGCACACTCAGTTCCAAGTCGAGTTCTGCGCACTTGTCTACAACAGCTTGAAACAGATGTTCGTAGGAAGCCCAGGTTTTCGCTGGTAAAAGAGCATAGACAACAGTCACCGGTGAATTCCCCAAAAGAACACGAATCACGTAGATCTGGCAGAAGATGTTGGGTGCCATGGCAAAGTTGCCATCCATATAGAATGTTTCTGCTTGCCGCTAAAAGCCGGAGGCCAGCAGCTGTTTGCAAAAACCAGCAGACGATCTGCCCTGTTGGGGCCCGTTGTCACCAATGAGAAACTGACCCAGGTCAGGACCTACGGTCATGGTGAAGTCCTGAGGTAGGTCTCCTAAATCTGCAAAGGCGGCGAGGTGCTGGAGGTGCTGGGCGTTGGTTTCTGATTGTTCTTTTGCAGGAAGCAGCCGACGGCATGAGGGTTTTCACCTCATCTGGGCACTGACTAACTCCTTGGGCATATATCTGGCCAGGTTTGTCTCTTGTATCTGCTGCTTGGCGCTTCATCGTCATTCTTACTTGCGCTAGACGAACTTGATGTTGGTCTGGAGCATTGTTGTGAGGTTGTCCCACTTCAGGATTGAGTCGCTGTAGATCTGTCTTCAAGCTCCCTCTGCAGTTACCACTTGACCTCTTCACACACTTCCACCAGATACTGGTCTTCCTGGTTGAGTGTTTTGTGTATAAATAATCACCATGGTTCAGCTTCATGCCACCTTTGTTACTTGTAAGCACTTCCATTACAATGCATAAAATGTGCCGTCAGTAAAACAGTGAATGTAAACTTTGAGAAAAGCAACTAGACGTGCATTCACAACAGCTTCTGGATTCAAAGTGCAGTGCGATCTAGAACTGGCTGAACACAATGAGCTTATGTCACCTCACAGTGCCTGCTTGATAACATTTCACCACCCATAACATGAGAGAGTGGGAGAGAGAGAGAGAGAGTTGTGATAAGCATTGAGTTAGTGCTCAGGGAGAGTGTTCTTATGTCGAACACTTGTACACTCTCTCTCTCTCTCTCTCTCTCTCTCTCTCTCTCTCTCTCTCTCTCTCTCTCTCTCTGTCTCTCTCTCTCTTCTCTCTCTCTCTCATCTCTCATCATCACGCGGAAGTGTTACACGCGGAAGTGCTACTCGCGGTAGTCTTACACACGCGATAGTGTTACACACGCGGAAGTGTTACACGCAGTAGTGTTACACGCAGTAGTGTTACTCGCGGTAGTGTTACACTCGTGATAGTCTTACACGCGGTATAGCTAAAGCTTTACAGGTATAGCTGTGACTTTTTTTCCTGTGACTTTTTTTCTGACTTTTTTTCTGTGACTTTTTTTCCTGTGACTTTTTTTTCCGATTACCCTCTAAAGCATGTCAACAGACATGATTTACACCAGTGACAAGCTCTTTGTACTGACACCTCATATAACTCATTATGTATCATGACACACGAGCGTACTCTATAGCACCTCAGCTGACATGGATTTACAGTCAACTAGGGACTCTCCCCCGTGGGGATGCCGGGGGGCTCTTTCAGTGTAAATAGTGTCCCCCACCTTCTGGAAATTCTGTGCTAGAAATTTCCGCTTTTCTCTCACTCTCTTTGTTTCTGCCTTGTTCCTTTGCTTTCTATCATTTCTTCCTATCATTTTCTGCCTTGCTGGTCCATTCACCTGTACATGTATGTGTTCGATAAAGTCTTGCGTACGTTTTTCTTAGGATTGATAATTGGGTCCATGTATTAAGTTCACTTTTGGCTCTAGTGAGGTCAGACATGCTGAAGCAATTTTAGGTAATTTATGCCCGTTTTGATATATGTTTTGGTGTCCTTGTGTGTGCTGAAATTTGTATTTAGGTGTGTTTTTTTAAATCCTGTTTGCGATAAATTGGACGGAGTGGTCAAAGTCAGGGGCATGTCCATCGATTATGTGCGCGAATGCATTGATATGTGTACTTTAAATTGTTTTGTTTTTTTCCTGTTGAAGTTTTGTATGTTTTGAAGCGATTAAAGTCCTGATAAGGCTCTACGCAGTCGGGTGGGCTTTAAACAATAATAACAATAATAATAGCCCTGATATGGCTCTAGAAGTCGGCTGGGCTATAAGCAATATAAACTTGAGAACTTGTGTGTATGAGTGGAATAACAGAGGTTCCTTTTTTCCACATTTTTGTTTTTGTTTTTTGTTTTTGTTTCATGTTTTTTTTTTTTTTTCTAATTTCATTTTTTAAAATTCATTATCATTATTATCAGTCTGATATTCTGAATTGTGAATTTTTAGTAAAAGATCGTGTGAGATGTCACAGTGAAAAATTAATGTGTGTGTGCTCTTAAAGTTCATAATGACCGTTCCTGTCATGTAGTGTTGGTGATCAGTGACCAAAACAAAGAACTAGTATTTTTCCCTCGCTGTACGTATTCTTTTTTCTTTGTCTTGTTGGAACCAGAAAAAAAAAAAAAACGAGAAAAGAATAAGAACGCGTAATTAATACAACCAGACAAGACAGGCGCAAATTTTTGGCCAACTGGCCTTTGTCAAGCGTAAGATCACAAACAAACAAACAAACACCAGATACAAAGATTAGGAGAAAAACACTAAAACTTCCCTGCTGCTTCCTCCTTTTTCTCACACTGGACGGATCAGCAGGGAAGTTGGCAAAAAAAATTGCGCCTGTCTTGTCTGGGTGTATTAAATACGCATTCTTCTTCTTTTTTTTCTTTTTTTTTTTCGTGTTTTTTTTCCTTCTGGTTCCTGTTTGCTTGAACGCGGGCAGTCACACTTGTTTTGGATTTTGTCTTCTTGATTTAAACTTTTTAATTTTTTGTGGTTTGTGTTTGTTTTTGGTGGGCGAGTCTAAGTGTGTGTGAGTTTTTATCTTTTTTTTTTATTTTTTTTATTTTTTTTTTTTTTTTTTTTTGGTCATTCAAAATTGTTTTGTGTATATTATGAACAGTATGTGTGAATGTGTGGTATTTCCAGTGTTGTGATATAAGATATCATCATAGCTATGGTATCTTATTTCAGAACATTTGGAGTAGAGTTGAATATTAAAAATCGTATTCTTAGTCATGTTATTGAAAGATTGTGTGTGTGTGTGTGTGTGTGTTTGTGTGTGTGTGTGTGCGTGCGTGCGTGTGTGTGTGTGTGTGTGGTGTGTGTGTGTGGTGCGCTGATTGTGTGTGTGTGTGTGCGTGCATGATTTGTGTGTGTTGTGCTGTGTATGTGTGTGTGTGTGTGTGTTTGCATGTATTAGGACATAGTTTATCTCTTTCTCTCAGACATGATGTGCCTGTCATGAAAAAATGTAATGACAATTTTAGTATGGTGCAATCTTAAGTCATAGATAGACCTGTAACAGCAACAACACTGCATTACTTCAACTGTTTTCAGTGTAAAGACTTTGAACATTCAAAAAGTACAATTTGTCGTAGATAGACCTATAGGAGCAACATTCCATAGTTCAACCGTTTTCAGTGTAAAGACTTTGAACATTCAGAAAGTACAATTTGCCATAGATAGACCTATAATAGCAGCACTGCACTACTTCAACTGTTTTAAATGTAAAGACATTGAACATTAAAAAAGTACAGTTTGTACCATCTCGGTACTCACACTCTTCAGTTAGGTAAGTGTATGCACAATTTCAGATTTCCGTTTGGACCCCTACTACTATCAGTAACTTTGAGGCAGATCTCATACCTTCTGATCTTCCTCCGTGGGAATGCTGGGGGGGGGGGGGTGCTCTTTCAGTACAAATAGTATCCCCACCTTCTGGAAATTCTGTGCTAGAAATTTCCTCTTTTCTGTCATTCTCTTTGTTTCTTTCTTCCTTCTTTGCTTTTTGTCATTTCTTCCTATCATTTTCTGCCTTGCTGGTCCATTTGCCTGTATGTATTCAGTAAAGTCTTACGTACTTTTTCATAGGATTGACAATTGGGTACATGTATTAAGTGCATTTTGGCTTTCAGGAGGTGAGATATGCGGAAGCAATGTTAAATAATTTATGCCCTTTTTTATGTATGTTTTGGTGGTCTTAGGTAATCTACAATTTGTATTCAGGTACGTTTTTTTAAATCCCCTGTGCGATAAATTGGACGGAGTGGTCAACGCCAGGGCATGTCCTTAGATTATTGCGCGAATGATTGATATGTGTAGGCCCCTATTTAATTTTCTTTTCTTTCTTTCTTTTTTTTTTTTCCTGTTGAAGTTTTGTGTGTCTTGGAGCAGTTATAGCCTTGATATGGCTCTGCGCAGTCGGCTGGTCTTTAAACAACAGCAACAATAACAATAACCTTCTGATCTCAATGCATAGATTTTTACGGGTGCAAAACACAATCGGGTATGAAAGGATTCCTATCCTTGTTCAGGGTTGGGAAAGGTAAAACAATGAGAGAGAGGGGATGGGCACATGTACCCCCTCATGATGCTGGTCCAGGAGTTGAAGTCTCAGGCACTTCGCTCTTCAACATGACCCCAAGATTGTGGGAAATCCTGTATCCCCCTTTTTTAAATAAGTACCATAGTTGGCTCTTTTAAGTACTGCTGGGTTTATGTCACTGGAATGAACCATTTTAGAGAGAACTCGTGCACTTACAGACACTGGACATTTCAGACCAGGCTTCAATCATAGCAGGTAAGTGACAAATCACTGTGTTTATTATCACAGAAAAAATGCACTTTGCTTTGAAGGCTGGCAGAAACTGAGAAAGCGTCAGTCTTTTTTCTGTTTCATATGCCCACATGTTTCTGAGCTTAAATAACTGATTTGATGGCAAAGTTTTTTTTTCTCTTGTTCTGTTGTTTCTCATCAGTTTTCTGTCTGGTTGAGGGCATGTTGCTGATGATGTTGTTGCATTGAAAGTCGATAGTCACAAGAGGGGAGCTCTGTTTGTGTCGTGTGTGTGTCTTTGCCACTTGTCTAAATCACTCATTGGCAATAGTTGATGGACCAGATAGTGTCAGTTCATATGTAATGGTGATACATGCACCAAGTTTACATTGTTACAACCTACCACTTGTCTTGAAAATTGTGGCAAATAGCTAAGTGGGTAGGATAACGAGTATAACTCTTCACAACCCGCACTTGTTCAGTAATTCAGTTAAAAAAAATTTGCTAAAACTAAATGGATGAGTTTTTGTTATAATTTAGTTTTACCACTGGTCTGAAGCAGTTATCAGTTAAACTAAATGAAGCAGACCTTTTTGATAATATCTGCATTTGATGAGTTTGACGCCCTTGGGAAAGCCACACTGTTCCGCTTCCGCCTTTTGGTAAGTCATACTGACGCATTTGTTGAATTTGACACTCTCGGTAACCCATACTGCTTCAAAATGGCATTTGATGAGTTTGATACTCTTGTTAAGCCGTACTGCTTCAGACCTTGAGGGTTGAATGCTCAAACTTGCCACATGATGTTGTACGTCTTGCGCAGACATATTTGGTGGAATCATTCTAATTCAATGTGGCATTGGTAGACAGTCCTGATATGGCTGCAGCCCCCTCTTCACCCCCCTCCCGTAAGGATGCCGGAGGCTCTTTCAGTATGAATAGTATCCCCACCTTCCGGAAATTCAGTGCTAGAAATTTCCTCTTTTCTGTCACTCTCTTTGTTTCTTTCTTCTTTGCTTTCTGTCATTTCTTCCTATCATTTTCTGCCTTGCTGATCCATTCACCTGTATGTGTTCGATAAAGTCTTGCATACTTTTTCTTGGGATTGATAATTGGGTACATGTATTAAATGCATTTTTGGCTCTGGGGAGGTGAGATATGCAGAAGCAATTTTAGGTAATCTATGCCCGTTTTTACATATGCTTTGGTGTCATTAGGTATGCTTACTTGTATTCAGGTGTGTTTTTTAAATCCCTTTTGCGATAAATTGGCCAGAATGGTCAACGCCAGGGGCATGTCCTTAGATTATGTGCGCGAATACATTATGTGTACTTAATTTTCTTTTCCTTTTCTTTTTCCTGTTGAAGTTTTGTGTGTTTTGAAGTGGTTATAGCCCTGATATGACTCTACACAGTCGGCTGGGTTTAAACAACAACAGCAATAACAATAACAGTACTGCAGGGCACTCAGGACTTGTACACAGCAATCTTTGTAGCCAGCCTGTACATGCCAAGACTGGACAGCTAAACACCAGTTAAGGATGTTTAGACGAGTTGGACATGTCCCCAGATGATTGAACTGAGAACAGCAAGGTGTCACCTCCTCAGTTTCAGTTTCTCAAGATGACGTCTCTGCGCTGGGAACGAATTCCATATGCACTAACGTCACAGGTACCATGTGTATGGTAATCATGGCACAAGCCTTAAAGCCTGCACATAAACTCATGAGCTGGCCAGGTCCTGAGGCCCTACTTAGCCTGTTTTACCTGGTCTATATGTCACCACCTCACACCTCAACAACTGTAAGGTTGTGGAACAATCTAAAATGGGGCCAGTGATCAAGATTTCAACATTATGGAAAGATGTTAGTTGAACCAGTACTGAAAATGTCGGTATTTTTATTCAAGTTAATTACTTGTTTGATATTGCAGCAGTCCACAAGAGATGGAGGGGAGACTGGATTCAGGAGCAAGACTTTGGGAAGAGATGGGTGGAGAGGGGGGGGGGAGTTTTGGGCAAATAGAGATGGACATTTAGGTGAAATTGGGAGGCGGGGTGATTAGTCTTGGGCGGGGGGTAGGGAGATTAGGGCAATGGTCGGGGGGGGGGATCGAAGGAGGGGGGGGGGATAGGGGAAATAGAATTGTTCAGGGGGAAATAGGAGGGTAGGGGCAGATGGGGAAATTGTGGGGTTGGGGGAGGAAGGGGTTGGGGGAAGGGATTGGGTAGGGAGGGGTGGGGGGGGAGGGTGGGGAAGGGTTGGGTAGGGTGGGGATTGGGTAGGTGGGGAGGGGGTTGGGTAGGGAGGGGGTTGGGGAAGGGGTGGGGAGGGATGGGTTGGGGAGGGAGGGGGGTTTGCAGGTGTTGACCCTTTGGATGTCACGACATGATTCTAGCTGCCTTTTGTTTCTGTTCCCAGACCAAGTGTTCCTGACAACGATGGTGCTGCTGTTTCAAGCTGGGGACTGGAACTGGACGGCAAACTCCCAAGAGACGCCCCTCAATCTGAGATAAGTGGTGGTTATTTGTTTTGTTGTGTGTGGTGGTGGTTGTGGAAGTGGTGATGGTGCTGTTTTCGTCGTAATGTTTCAGTTTCAGTTTCAGTTTTCAAGATGACGTCTCCGCGCTGGGAACGAATTCCATATGCACTAACGTCACAGGTGCCCTGTGTATGGTAATCATGGCCCATGCCTTAATCAAGCCTTCACATAAACCTATGAGCTGGACAGGTCCTCAGGGGAGGGGTGTTGGAGAGGGGAAGCGAGTTTGGGAAGGGAGAGGGGAGGGGTGTTGGGGAAGAGAAGGGTGTTGGGAAGGGAGATGAGTTAAGGAAGGGAGGGGGTGGGGAGGAGAAGGATTGACGATGGTGTTTTTTCCTGCTTCTGTTGCTGCTGTTCTGTTGGTATTCCATCGTTTATAGTGTCTTTTATTTTTATTTATTTATTCACCTACTTATTTCTTATTCACTTACTTACTCACTCGCTCACTCGCATGCTTGCTGACTTACGTGCTTGCTTATTTGCTTACTTATTTGCTTACTTATTTGCCTATTTCCTTGCTTGCTTACTTCCTTACTTACTTATCTATGATTAATAAAATACTGTCTTCATTTAGTTGATTGACAGCTGAGCATTTGGGCATTGACTGGGGGTGGTGAATGGGGGTCTTTCTGTCATGTGAGACGAGTTTTTCAGAATAGCTAGTTGTGTTGTGATTCAGACCTTTAATCGTTTATTTATTTACTGTACATATATATGTGTGTTTTCTTTTTTGAAGGTAAGATACATAGATACACATGTCATTTACATGTAAGCAAGATTATTCCAGTGGAAGGCTGATAAAATACAAGTATAAAATGTAGACTAGGTAAAACATAGGTAGGGCTTCAGGACCTGGCCAGCTCATGGGCATAAGGCTTTGTGCCATGATCACCACACACATGGCACCTGTGACGTTATGCGTATGGAATTCGCTCCGAGCGCGGAGCCGTCATCTTGAGAAACTGAAACAGAAACTAAAACTAGTATTGATGTGTGTAAAGAAATACATGATTGCTGTGGTATTTATTTTGTGTATATGACAACAAACGCAAAACACTAAAGATGATAGCTAATAACTATGTTACATCAGTTGTCTCGGATTTATTGTTGTATTTAACAACATAGCATAGTATGAAATTCAAAACAAGTGTGACTGCCCGCGTTCAAGCAAACAGGAAGTAGAAAAAAAACACGAAAAAAAAAAAGAATAAGAACGCGTATTTAATACAACCAGACAAAACTTGCGCCTGTCTTGTCTGGTTGTATTAAATACGCGTTCTTATTCTTTTTTGTGTGTGTTTTTTGTTCTGGTTCTAACATAGCAAAGTGATTAAGACAAATAACGATAGCTGGTGGTTGTGTTCTTGCTATGTTAGACAACACTGACATAATGATTAAGTAACTACAAACTGTTAATTCATCATGACTGACAAGACTGAAAGTGTCTTTATTTGTGACCTCCCACCACGAAATCAGTCTTAACTCGCAATCAGTCGAACAGCACTAGGAGCTGAAAAGGTGACTGAGGGTCTATCTGGGGTGTTTTGACTTTTTCTCAAAATTGATTTCTGTAGACTATAATCTATCCTCCACAGAAATTTTTTTCTTGAAAAATTAAAATGGTATTTTAATGCACTGATCGCAGCAGAAAGAACGCAATTTCCTACCAAAGTACCTATTTTTGTCTCTTATTATGAACCG
>JAPXFY010000023.1:30904792-30969792 GCA_030674185.1 Monoplex corrugatus | reverse complement strand
TATTATCAGGTGAGTCACTGTCTTGAAGTTGGGTGTCATCAGCATAGAAGTGGTGTTTTATAGAATGGGAGTTGATGATGGTGGACAGGGGGGAGGTGTAAAGAGTGAAAAGAACAGGGCCAAGGACAGATCCTTGTGGAACACCGCAGGTCAGGTATGCAGGTTGAGAGTAAGTGCCATTGATGAGAACGGTTTGTTTTCTGTTTGATAGGTATGAAGTGAACCAAGACAGAGCAATGTCAGAGATGCCAAAAGTATGATGAAGTCTAGAAAGGAGAATACCATGATCAATGGTATCAAAGGCTGCAGACAGATCAAGGAGTGTGAGGAGAGAGACTTTGCCAGTATCAGTTGCAAGGAGGAGATTGTTGAGAATGTGTAGTAGGGCAGTTTCAGTGCTATGGCACTGGCGGTAGGCTGACTGGAAAGGATTGAGGAGATTGTTGGCAGACAGGTGAGAGTTCAGCTGGTTGAGGACGACTTTTTCAAGGAGTTTTGACAAGAAAGAGAGATTAGAGATAGGCCGGTAATTTTTCAGTTCATTTGGATCTAAATTGTGTTTCTTGAGGAGAGGGTGAACAATAGCAGACTTGAAAGAATCTGGGACAGTTCCAGTTTGAAGAGAAGTGTTGATGATGTCAGTGATGAATGGGAGGAGAGTAGGGAGACAGTCGGCGTAGAGAGAACCTGGAAGAGGATCCAGTTCGCAGGTTTTGAACGACATGGATCTGATTGTGTTGAGAACAGGTAGGCTTAATCATTTGTGTTTTTTTTTTTTATTCCTTTCAATTCATTTGATGAAACTTTTGTTTTATTTGAATTTGTGACTGTGTTAGTGCTTCCTTTCCGTTGTTTTATGAATTTCATTTTGTTAATGCTAAAAAGCTTTGCATTTGATATCAGTTACACTGTTCATCACTTGTCATTTTCTGTCATTTTACCGATATGTTTGGGTTTTGTTTTTCTAGTTTTGTCTTGACCTATATTTTACTAACCCTTTGGTTGGTATGCGTACTTGGTGGTGGTGGTGGTGGTGGTGGTGGTGGTGGTGTGTGTGTGTGTTGTGTGTGTGTGTGTGTGTGCTTCCATAAGCCAGCCACTGACAACACTTACAGGATTTTTAAATCAGTGTATATGTTAGATATTCTGTGTGTATATATTATACAGAATATAGATTGAGGGAGTAACATGGACAGATTAGTATTTACAACAGATGCCATAGAAATGTCAAGTAAATGAAGAGATTTAGAGGGGAAATGGATGGGCTGGAGTGAATTGCAGGGGAGCATTTTTCCAAGGGGGCAACGGTCAAAGTGCAGTGCTCCCTAAGGCCAGTAAGGATCAAATATTATGTCATGATAATCAGTAAAAAAAAAAAAAAATCCCCTCAAGCAAAATAACAGCAAATGGCACAACCTTGAGACAGATTGATAAGTTTAAATATCTGGGAACGATCATCTCACCAGACGGCAGATGCACATCAGAAATAGCCAGCAGAATCAGCCACTCCGGAACAGCATTCAACAAGATGAAAAGCGTTCTTACCAACAAATGCCTATCAGTTAACATCAGGAAGGGATGTTTTGAATGTTATATATTATAGAACCGATAATGTTACAGGGTTGTGAGGCGTGGACAGTCAGAACGCAAAGTCAGAACAAAATTGAGGCAGCTGAAATGTGGTTTCTAAGAAGAATGTTGAGAGTTCCATGGACGGCAAAGAAAACAAACAAGACAGCCTTGAAGGAGGCAGACACAAGAAGATTATACATAAGGAACATTTATTTTAGGAAAAGAAGAGTAACATTTATAGGCCATTTTATTATGAAAAGGGAATTAGAGCACCTGTTCACAACAGGAAAGCTGGAGGGAAAGAGAACACCAGGAAGACCCAGGGAGAAAATATTGAACGCCTTTGCAGGGTGGCAGAGGACAGAGAGGGTGGGAGATGTATTTACAGCGACAAGGGATAGATTCGTATGGAGGACCATGATCGCCAACGCCATGGGGCAGGGCACATGATGATGATTAAGGCAGGGAAATAATGGGTCTAGCCGTTTGCTGTGAAGGTCTCGGAGAAGAGGCCCTAGGAGGAGGAAATGTCCTAGGCTGCAGAAGGGACAAGGAGACAGATGGTTCTGAATCATACTTCTCATCCCTTCCCCATTCACATATCTGTCCGTCTCTGTGCTATGATTTAAACTTGTACATAATTATGGACGCCCTCAGACAGACAGACAGACTGACTCTCTGTCTGTCTGACTTTCTGCCCCTTCTCTCCCCCTCCCTCCTCTCTCTCTGTCTGTCTCTCTCTCTCTCTCTCTCTCTCTCTCTCTCTCTCTCTCTCTCTCTCTCTCTCTCTTCCTCTCTCTCTCTCATTTCCTCTCTATCTCATAGAGTCAGACTGAAATATATATGTACACACACACCATCCTCCATTTCATCCTCCCCTCCCCTCCCTCCTTCACACTATCCTTCCTCCTCCTACCCACCTCCCCCAGTCTCACTATCTGTCCCACCCCCCTAACACACACATATGATGTAGGCTACACAGTGTCATACACACAAATGCATGCTCACTCTCGCTCACGCGCGGGATCGCGCACACGCACAAACACACTACATTTTTTGACATTTCTTATCGCTATAAACAAACATACACACACATAGAAAACAGCACACACATACAAACAACACACACATACACATACACACACACACGCGCACGGGCGCGCGCGCGCAAACGCACACACACACAATGACACATTCATGTGCAAACACACATACACACACCACACCACACACACACACACACACACACACACACACACACACCACACACACACACACACACACACACACACACATGCGCTCTCTATGTCTTCCTCTCTCTCTCTCTCTTTCTCTCTCTCTCTCTCTTTCTCTCTCTCTCTCTCTCTCTCTAACACACACACACAGAAGCGCTCTCTCTTCCTCTCTCTTTTCCTCTCTCTTTCTGTCTAACACACACACACACACACACACACACACACACACAACTAAAGCAAACACACACACACACACACACAACTAAAGCAAACACACACACACACACACACACAGACACACACACACACACACACACACACACACACACACACACACACACACACACACACACACACACACACACACACAAGCGGATAATCCAGAGAAAGGCAGACGGATAGACAGGTCTGCATGCAGATACCGAAGAAAGGCTGTCAGTAGATGGATCAAGGGAATTAACTGTCATCTCTACACGGAGATTCGTTGGAAAGAGTAAGCTCGCTTACTCCGTGTCCTTTGTACTTCATTTCTTTCTTTTCTTACCGAAATACACTACCAGCGAAGCCTGTCGGTTTTCATTATCATCATCATCATCATCATCATCATCATCAACATCATCATTCTCTCTCTCTCTCTCTCTCGCTCGCTCTCTCTCTCTGTCTCTCTCTTTCTCTCTGTCTCTCTCTCGCTCTCTATCTCTGTCTCTCTCTTTCTCTCTCCTCTCTCTCTCTCTCTTTCTCCTCTCTCTCTCTCTCTTTCTCTCTCTCCCACCCCTTCTTTGTGTGTATGTGTGTGTGTGGATGAATGCGCGCGCTTGTGGACATGTGTGTGCGTGCATGCATGCGCGCGTGAGTGTGTATCTAAAATCACGACTGTGAACAGACATTTAATAACAGATTATTTTCTTCCTGCCTTTCTTTCTACATGTCTGCCAGGCTTCCTCATTGCCGCAGACCGCCAGCTTCATCTCCCGGCGATGTTTCCCGGCACAAGTGGAGGGCAAAAAGCAAGTAGGTAAGTACAGAACTGGTCACATTTCAAGGTTTTCCTGCCAAAACGGTATATTTCTTCCGTCTTTATTGCTTTTGTGATACACCATTCTGGTACGTAACCCTCGACTAGATCCTCCTCGAAGTCAGGTACAGTGGTCAAGTGGGTGAATGTCAGAATTCCAGTCGGAAGGTCCTGGGTTCGATCCGCCCGGACACCTCCAACTTGATGGGTAAAGTGTGAAGATTTCTCAGACCTCCTGGGTCAACGTGTGTGCAGACCTACCTGCCGATGCCTACCCCTCCACTCCCCCCTTAGTTCTTTCTACCCGTCTAACTTCAGCCCTTCCATCTGACCACTCTGCAATTCTCTGTTCTCTCGACATTTCTCCTCCTTCCCGTACCATGCGCACAGTGACTCGACGCAATCTCAAATCTATCGACCTCTCCACATTTTCATCTGATGCCTCCCGTCTCCTTTCTGAAAAGTCACATAACCTTGCCGATGAATTCTATACTACTCTCCACCATCTTCTGGACACTCATGCTCCAGCCACAACCCGTCTTTTACCTGACCGCCCCCCTACCCCCTGGCTCACTCATGAGATCGCCTGTGCAAAACGTGCCCGCCGCAGAGCAGAGCGCCGCTGGCGCAAATCCAAACTCACTGTACACAGGCAACTTTTCCAAGCCTCTAAAACAAAAGTATCCACCCTCATTGCATCAGCAAAAACAAGCTATTTCCAAACCAAAATCCTGAATGCCTCTTCTTCAAAAGAACTCTTTACAACCATGAATCATCTCCTTGGCACACGAAAAGATTTACCTCTCCCAACAAAACATACAAATGAAGAACTCCCATCTGTATTCTCCAACTATTTCACCACCAAAATACAAACTCTTCGTGACAGGCTTGACAGGACACCCTGTCAACCATGCCCACCTGACCCTTCCTTCTCTGGCACACCTCTTACTACTTTTACCCCAGTCTCACAAGAAGAAATTCTCAACACAATCAGATCCATGTCGTTCAAAACCTGCGAACTGGATCCTCTTCCAGGTTCTCTCTACGCCGACTGTCTCCCTACTCTCCTCCCATTCATCACTGACATCATCAACACTTCTCTTCAAACTGGAACTGTCCCTGATTCTTTCAAGTCTGCTATTGTTCACCCTCTCCTCAAGAAACACAATTTAGATCCAAATGAACTGAAAAATTACCGGCCTATCTCTAATCTCTCTTTCTTGTCAAAACTCCTTGAAAAAGTCGTCCTCAACCAGCTGAACTCTCACCTGTCTGTCAACAATCTCCTCAATCCTTTCCAGTCAGCCTACCGCCAGTGCCATAGCACTGAAACTGCCCTACTACACATTCTCAACAATCTCCTCCTTGCAACTGATACTGTCAAAGTCTCTCTCCTCACACTCCTTGATCTGTCTGCAGCCTTTGATACCATTGATCATGGTATTCTCCTTTCTAGACTTCATCATACTTTTGGCATCTCTGACATTGCTCTGTCTTGGTTCACTTCATACCTATCCAACAGAAAACAAACCGTTCTCATCAATAGCACTTACTCTCAACCCGCATACCTGACCTGTGGTGTTCCACAAGGATCTGTCCTTGGCCCTGTTCTTTTCACTCTTTACACCTCCCCCCTGTCCACCATCATCAACTCCCATTCTATAAAACACCACTTCTATGCTGATGACACCCAACTTCAAGACAGTGACTCACCTGATAATATACAGCGCCTGTTGACTCGCACCACTGAGTGTTACTCGGACATTAAGAACTGGATGACACACAATAGACTTCAGCTTAATGACGACAAAACAGAAGCTATCCTCATTGGCACCCGTCAGAAACTTTCTCAGCTGCCTCCTCTTTCTCTCCCATTATGTAACACGTCAGTCCCAATTTCTGATTCAGCTAAAAACCTTGGTGTCTGCATTGACTCAACCCTCTCCATGAACAACTTTGTTACTCAAACTGCCAGATCCTGCTACTATCATCTCCATCGTATAAGGCTGATCAGGAAGTATCTCTCTGTCGAAACAACTGCAAAACTCGTTCTCTCCTTCATAATGTCTCGCATTGACTATTGCAATTCACTCCTGTCTGGTCTTCCTGCCTCCACCATTCACATCCTACAGCGCATTCAAAACAATGCTGTACGCCTTGTACTCAAAAAGAAAAAAGCTGACCACATATCTCCTCTCCTGGCACAACTTCACTGGCTCCCTGTATCAAAGCGCATACAGTACAAACTAGACACCATGTGCTACAAAAGCCTCAATAACGCAGCTCCCGATTACCTGTCAAGCCTACTTGAGATCTATGTTCCCTCACGTACCCTCCGCTCTGCCTCCGATCCTCTGACTTTTCGCTTTCCACGCACTAAGCTCAATACCTATGGTCCACGAGCCTTCTCTGTTTCTGGTCCACTCTCCTGGAACAAACTTCCTCTCTCAGTCCGTCAGCAACCTACTTTTGTCTCCTTCAAGTCCGCTCTCAAAACTCACCTTTTCTCCTCCGCATAAAATCCTAACCTCACTCAACCCCCCCCCCCCCCCATCTGCAGCCTGTCTCCGCTCGGAGGGAATCACATGGTTATAATATATAATTGTATATGCTATGCTCTCTATAATTTTCCATTGGTTTTATTCTTGCTTTTATTGCTTTTATTCTTTCTCCCCATTTATAGCCATGCGTGTGTGTGTGTGTGTGTGTGTGTGTGTGTGTGTGTGTGCGTGCGTGTGTGTGCGTGCGTGCGTGCGTGCGTGCTTGCGTGTGTGTCTGCTTCAGCGCTTAGATTTGATTTTATCAAGATTTTGCGCTATATAAATATTGTAATTATTATATGCATGCAAAATATCAGACATGCACGAACGTTAAAGATCCTATAAATCATGTCAGTGGCTGGCTTATGTAAATATGAAAACACCCAGCATGCAAGCCGACCTAAGATGCAAATTACGCAACTGCAGCTAGTGGAGTGTGGTCAGTTTGTCTAACAGCTGGAGTTCTCCATGTTCACTCAAAATTCTCATTTACGTGGAGTGCACAGTGTGTCCACATGAATTTAGACAATAGCGTTGTGTAAGAAACAGCATTCAAGAAGATGACAAGCATTCTTACCAACAAATGCCTGTCAATCAACGTCAGGAAGAGAGTCCTTGAATGTTATATAGAACCAATACTGTTGTACGGATGCGAGGCGTGGACAAACAAAGCCAGAACAAGATTGAGGCAGCCGAGATGTGGTTTCTAAGAAGAATGTTGAGAGTTCCATGGACAGCAAAGAAAACAAACGAGGCAGTCTTCATGGAGGCAGACACAAGTAGATCACTCATAAGGAAGATTAGGAAAAGACACTGGTCACAACGGGAAAGCTGGAGGGAAAGAGAGCACCGGGTAGACCCAGGGAGAAAATGCTGGACGGACTTGCAGAGTGGCTGGGGATGAGGAGGGTGGGGGAGATACTAGGGGCAACGAGAGATAGAGACAGATGGAAGTCCATGATCGCCAACGCCATGCAGCAGGGCACCTGATGATGATGATGATGAAGAATGATTAATAATATTAAGAAGAAGAAGTAGAAGAAGAAATAGAGGAAGAAGAAGTAGATGAAGAAAAAGTAGACAATGAAGAAGAGTTATGGTGATGATGACGATGATGATGATAACGACGATGCTAACAACAACAGCACTAATAACAATAATATTAATAAGAAGAATATAATGATGATGCATAACAATAATAATAAATAATAGTAATGATGATGACGATGATAGTAGTAGTAGTAGTAGTCATCATCATCATCATCATCATCATCATCATCATCATCATCAAATTTTACAGAGTTCCAGTACCCACACGAGAACGAATAGTATCCCGCAGAAAACGCTATAAAAAAAAAAAAATTTAAATAAAATAAAACGCAGCAGCTAACTTGAGAAATCCTCTTCCGCGCTATCTATAGTGTACGACCGAACAGTCTGTATCAGTCTGATACAACGTCACTAGACAGATATCAGCACTGATAAACACACAAAGTCGTTGGCAAAGGGACACAAAGACACGTCGTTTTCAAACAACTAGACCGATTCAGACCTCTCGTGTTTTTGGATGGAGGATAGTAAAGTGAGTATGAGAGAAACACGAAACTGGTCATGATGGGGAGAAAGATTTTGATGAATTCTTTGACTTACGAAGATTGATAAGAAATCCAAAACAAGTGTGACTGCCCGTGTTCAAACAAACAGAAACCAGAAGAAAAAAAACACGAAAAAAAAACAAAAAACAATAATAACGCGTATTTAATACAACGAGACAAGACAGGCGCAATTTTTCGGCCAACTGGCCTCTGTCAAGCGTAAGGTCACAAACAAAACAAACACCAGATACAAAAATTAGGAGAAAAAGACTGACACTTCCCTGCTGCTCCGTCCAGTGTGAGAAAAGGAATCATTCAAAACCTCTCTTCTCATACTGACCAATGTCGGGAAGTCAAAGAATCCATCAAAATCTGATATCAGACTGATGCAGACTATTCGTTCGTACGCTAAAGATACGCTAAAAGGAATTCCTTTTTCTCACACTGGATAGAGCAGCAGGGAAGTTTCAGTCTTTCTCCTAATTTTTGTATCTGGTGGGTGTTTGTTTGTGATTTTACGCTTGACAAAGGCCAGTTGGCCGAAAAATTGCTCCTGTCTTGTATTAATACGCGTTCTGGTTCTTTTTTCGTGTTTTTTTCTGGTTACCAAGATTGGTCAGTATGAGGAGAAAGATTTTGATGGATTCTTTTAACTTAACCGAGACTGGTCAGTATGGGGAGAAAGAGTTTGATGAAGCAGACATCCTAGTGTTAATTCCTTAGCTTTTGAGACTTTGATAGCGTAGAGACAAAGCTCCCACTGTTGGCTCTGTTGATATGGCTGATATCTTGAGTTCAGTCCAGTCCTGCTACATAACTGTGGAATGTTCGCTGCCCATCTTAATGCTCCAAGCATTTTGGCGATGTCGGTTTAGCGTTTCACAAGTCCTGTTCTTCCTCTTCCGCATCCCCGTTTCAAGACTTAACCAGCGCAAAGGGCTTTGTGCAGGCTTAAGGAATGTGCCAGATAATTATTGGCAGGTCTGGGTGAAGCGCATATGGAATTATCCGAGTGCCACGAATCCCTCTTGAACAAACTTCAAACTTTCAGTAGTAATCCCTTAAGGGCAAGGGAGAAGGGAAGCTGGAGAGAGGGTCATGCCGGACAGTTTACAGCAGAAACACAACCTCGTAACGAGATGGCGTTTTTGGAGTTATTTCAAGAGGGATCCATCGCGCCCAGACATCTCCATATACGCTACACCCAAATCCGCCAGCAATTATCTGACTGATTTCCTGAGCCTGCACTAAACCTTATACGCTGGCAAGGTCTTGAAAAGGGCAGAAGTGACCTATGAAACACTAAGCTGGCACCACCAGAACATGGAAACATTGAGATGGGTAGTGAACAGGCCAGTTTTTAATGTCGCGGGCTGGGATTGAACTCGAGATAACAGATCTTGAGTCCATGGCTCTACCAACTGGCCCGCGCGAATTGGCTATGTGGGACTGAGGTAATAGCAGTGTGTGCTGTGAAGACCGCTGAAGACTTGTCAGTACATACACGGGGACAGTACCTTGGATCAGGGGTTGGTAGTACCAGTGAAACTGCATTGGATTTGTGAGTGCGGGTATGTTGGGGATGAGGCGGGAGAAAAGCTGCCTGTAGTTCACAGCTTTTGTTTACAGCTGTCCACCACGTGTACTGCATAATTTAGAAAAGCCACGCCCACACTCAATGCGCATGCGTCTCAATCCATTGGATCGGATGTTGCCCCCCACCCCCACCCCCCGGGGATGCCGGGGGCTCTTTCAGTATAAATAGTATCCCCACCTTCTAGAAATTCAGTGCTAGAAATTTCCTGGGTCATGGTCTTTTAAAAGGCATTTGAGAATTACTCTGAGAATGACTATGCTGGCTTGGAAACTTTTTTTCTTTTTCTTTTATTGTTGTTTAAACCCCAGCCGACTGCGCAGAGCCATATCAGGGCTATAACCGCTTCAAAACACACAAAACTTCAACAGGGAAAAAAAAAGAAAAGAAAATTAAGTACACATATCAATGCATTCGCGCACATAATCTAAGGACATGCCCCCGGCGTAGGACCATTCCGTCTGATTTATCGCACAGGGGATTTAAAAAACATACCAGACTACAAATATAAGCGTACATAAGGACACCAAAATATGTATAAAAACGGGCATAAATTACCTTAAGTTACTTCCGCATATCTCACCTCCTTAGAGCCAAAAATGCACTTAATACATGTACCCAATTATCAATCCGAAGAAAAAGTATGTAAGACTTATCGAAAAAAATACAGGTGAATGGACCATTAAGGCAGAAAATAAGTAGAAATGACAGAAAGCAAGGCAACAAGGTAGAAAGAAAGAGAGTGACAGAAAAGAGGAAATTTCTAGCAGAGAATTTCCAGAAGGTGGGGACACTATTATACTGAAAGAGCCCCGGCAACCCAACGGGGGAGGCGTGAAAACTAAATCCAAGATACTGTCAGTGTTCCAACAAACAGGAACCCAAAACACACAAATATAATGACAACGCGTATTTGACATACAACACAAGACAAGCACACGTTGTCAGCCAACTGATCGTTCAATCAACGTGACTGCGAGCATTCAAAGAAGGACACAAAAAAGGACTAGATCGCCTATGTATCAGTTACGCCTGCTGATTGTATTTTTGTGTATTTCCATTTCCAGCTGGTCTTTTGCTGTGTCAAGACCGTCAACCTGATATAGACTTCCGCTCTGCCTTCGCCTTACTCCTACCCTTTCTGCTTTTAAATCCAATTTATAAACCCACCTCTTTTCCTAACAATGAATTCTACTACTACTTCTTTCCCTCAGTTTGTGTGTGTGTGTATGGGGGGGGGGGGGGTCTTTTTGTTTTGTTTTTGTTTGTTTTACCAAAGGAAATAAGAGGGAAACAGGGAGAATTTTTTAAATATCAACTTAGTAACAAAACTCTTGAGAGTCACGGAGTTATGTCATATTGGATTTAAAAGCAGAATGTTCTGAGCTTACTACTTTATGCTTTGTGGCTGCGTCTATGCAAGCTGAATGGGTAGCGCAAACTGTGTTGGGTTTGAGAAATTCTACATGGGAGATAACTCCGTGACTCTCAAGAGTTATGTTACTTAGTTGATATTGTTTGTTTCGATTTGATAGTAAGGTAGTCTTTGTCGAATGTATGCGTATGTCTGGTGGGTGAGCGCGCTTTGATTTGAATTGTCAAGATTTGGGGCCGTACAAATACTGTAATCATTATTATTATGTCTCTGTTAAGTTAAATCTTGCTGCTGTTTCCCCCCTAAGTGCTGTGTATGCATTCTTTGTCGTATTTTGAATACGCTTGACAAAAACCAGCTGGCCGAAAATTTTCGCTATATATTTTACTGTTTTAAATTCGTGTTCTGTTTTTCTTGCTGGCGTAGCAAAATCAGGCCGATGGTTTTATAATTCTGGCATTGTCTGGAGTTTCCTTCCTTTGGTAGTGGTGATACAAGTGACCGAGGCCATTCTTCCGTTCTTTGAGACATTTCCTTATTATCTGACATAATCCTGCAAGGACCTTTGTTTTTGTTTTTGTTTTGTTTTGCTGTTGTTGTTGTTGTTGATCTTCAGCATGTTGAGGAACTTGGGGTAGGGGGGACATGTTGTCCATACTAGATAATTTCCCTGCCTTCAGACTTCGTGTAGCCTTCTCAACCTTGTCTTGCGATATCAGGAGTTCTTCGGTTTCTTTGATATTTTTCTGGGCTTCTAGGAATACTGTTTCGATGTTCAGGTGTTGGAGGTTTTTGGTTTAGATTTGTAGTTAGTGTTTGTTCGTTGGTTGGTTGGTTGGTTTCTTTTTTCTGGGAGAAGAGGTTATAGGATTTTTATGTATGTTTTGGACATTCGGGTCTTGGGAGATTGTGTGTGTGTGTGTGTTTTTTTTTTCGGGGGGGGGGAGGGGAGGGGGAATCAGTTAATACCATTGAATCATCAGTGTTGAATAGGAGTCAATCATATCTCCTGTGTTGTGGAGTGAGGTCTGTAAGGTTTCTTGGCTTGTGTTTGCTTATTTTGTTTTTCATTGTTTTGTTATTGTTGACATTTCTCTTATTCTCACCACTTTTTTATTCAGATTTCTGTTTGTTTTTTGTTTTGTTTGTTAGTTTGTTTTGTTTGTTTTTTGTTTTGTTTGTTAGTTTGTTTTGTTTGTTTTTTGTCTTTTCTGTTTCATTTTGTTGTTCTTGTTGTTTGTTATTTTTTCGTGTTTTTCCCCCTTTTTTTTTTCGCCATTTTTGTGTTAGTTCTTCTATATTTTCTTTGTTTAATACTGCAAAACATGGAGATTGCAATGCATATATACATTACTTACAATACTCAATCCATCACTTTAGAAGTCATGTAGATCTGCTTTCGGTAAGTTTCCTCAACTGTTCAGTCTCAAAAGCCTGGATCTTTTTAGTAGCAAGCAGTGTCTAGAATTCACAGTTAAAAAAAGAAAAGTGCTGATAACGCTAGTGTTATTGGTACAATTTTATCACTAATATTTTAAATCCCAGCTGGCTGCTCAGATAGTACATCTTTTGATGATGGTGGCAGTTGTGATTGTGTGTGTGTGTGTTTGTTTGTTTGTGAGAGAGAGAGAGAGTGTGTGTGTGTGTGTGTGTGTGTGTGTGTGTGTGTGTGTGTGTGTGTGTGTGTGAATGTGTGTGTGTGTGTGTGTGTGTTTGTGAGAGTGTGTTTGTGTGAGAGAGAGAGAGTGTGTGTGTGTGTGAGTGTGTGTGTGTGTGTGTGTGTGAATGTGTATGTGTTTGTGCGTGTGTGTGTGTGTGTGTGTGTGTGTGTGACCGTGTGTGTGTGTGTGTGTATGTGTGTGTGTGTGTGTTTGTTTGTTTGTGAGAGTGTGTTTGTTTGTTTGTGAGAGTGTGTATGTGTGTGTGTGAGTGTATGTGTGTGTGTGTGTGTGTGTGAGGATGTGTGTGCGACGATTGTGTGTGTGTGTGTGTGTGTGTGTGTGTGTGTGTGTGTGTGTGTGTGTGTGTGTGTGTGTGTGTGTGTGTGAGGATTGTGTGTCTGTGTTCATGCTGTAGATGTGGATCGTTTTATTGGCAGTGTCGGGAACTCACAGTAACAAAAAATGAAAGAAAGTGCTGACAGCACTAGTGTTATTGGTACAATATTATCATTGATATTTTAAAACACAGCTGCCTGCTCAAAAAGCGCATCTTTTGATGATGGTGGTAGTTGTGTGTGTGTGTGCGCGCGCGCGTGTGTGCGTGTGTATGTGCGTGTATGTATAAACATATATGTGTGTATGTGTGTGTCAATGTGTGCGTGTGTGTGTGTATATATATGTGTATGTGTGTGTGTGTGTGTGAGAGAGAGAGAGAGAGTGTATGTGTGTGTGTGAGTGTGTTGATGTGAAGGGAGTATGTGATGAGTATACGCGCACGAGTTCGTGTGTTTCTGTATAAAAGAAAGAAACAAGTAAACAAACACGTACAAACAAACATACCTGTAATGATTTCTTTACATTTGTCTACAGGGGACGAGCCAGAAGTCAATTTGCCTTGACTGACATTATGAAACAATCTGTACCTAAAACATCATGGAATGGTTTGTTTCTGAGTTTCTCTGTGTCTGTGTCTGTCTGTCTCTCTGTCTCTGTCTCTGTCTCTGTCTGTCTCTCTCTCTCTCTCTCTCTCTCTCTCTCTCTCTCTGTCTCTGTATGTCCTTTTCTCTGTCTGCTTTCTCTCTCTCTCTCTCTCTCTCTCTCTCTCTCTCTCTCTCTCTCTCTCTTTCTTTCTTTCTTTCTTTCTTTCTCTTTCTCTATCTATCTCTCTCTCTGTCTCTGTCTCTCTCTCTGCGTGCGCGCGCGCGGGCGTGTGTGTATGTGCCTGTGTGTGTGTGTTCTTGAGTGTGTGTACTCGTTTTCATCAGAATAAACTTTCCTTTTATTGTTTTGTGTGTGTAAGCGTGCGCGCACGTGCACGTGTGTTTGTGTGCGTGTGTGTGTGTGTGTGTGTGTGTGTGTAGATATGTGTGTGAATGGGTGTCTGAGTGTGTATTTATATCTGTGCGCGAATGTGTATATGAGCGTCTTCGAGGTTGGTTGGTTTTGGTGGGTTGTTTTTTTTTCCTGGGATTTATGAATATCTATTACAATCTGAATAGTATTTCCCTTTAGAACTATAAACAGACGACATAGAATCAGAATGCATATTTAACCCTTTGACTCCCGCAGCCTATTCACAAAGTGCAAAAGCTTAACCCTTTGAATCCCGCACCCTATCCACCAGCTTTCTGCGGGTTGGCAACGCAGGATGCTGATGGACAGGGTGCGGAATCAAAGGGTTAATATACCAAAGAAGAAAAGACAGGACGGGACAAGACAATAGACGACGAGCCAAAACGAGACAAGAGGAGCCAAGACGAGACGAGACGAGACGAGACGGGGCAGGCTTGTTTCATTATTTGTTTTTGTTTTCTCGTTGCAGACTTATCATGTTTGAAGAAAACGAGACGGGTGGTGTGGGTGGTGGTGCGGGTGGTACTACTGTTGGCCTGTTTCTACTTCTTCATCTGCAGCCTGGGTTTTCTGGAAGATTCCTTTCAGCTCCTTGGGGGTGAGTGAGTTTGTTCTGAGTTCTCAGTTTGTTTACGGGGGTCGAGGGGGGTTGCTCATCGCGCCTGGACAATTCCATACGCGCTCCATCCAAATCTGCCAGTAATTACCTGGCAGATACACCCTGTGAGAATGCCAGGGGCTCTTTCAGTATAAATAGTATCCCCACCTGGAAATTCTGTGCGAGAAATTTAATCGTTTCTGTCACTTTCTTTGTTTCTGCCTTATTATTTTGCTTTCTGTCATTCCTTCCTATCATTTTCTGCTTTGTTGGTCCATTCACCTGTATGTGTTCGATATGGTGTTTTGCGTACTTTCTCTTAGGATGGATAATTGGGTACATGTATTAGATGCAGTTTTGGCTCTAAGGAAATGAAATATGCGGAAGCAATTTTGGGTAATTTAGCTTTTATATGTTTTGGTGTCCTTAGTTATGCTTAAATTTGTATTCAGGTATGTTTTTTAAAATCCCCTGTGTGATAAATTGGACGGAGTGGTCAACGCCAGAGGCATCTCCTTTGATTATGTGTGGGGAATGCATTGATATATGTATTTAATTTTCTTTTCTTTTTTTCTTTGAATTATTGTATGTTTTGAAACGATTATAGCCCCGATATGGGAAGCAATTTTAGATAATTTAGGCCCTTTTTACATATGTATTAGAGTCCTTATTTATTCTTAAATGTGTATTCAGGTATGTTTTTTAAATCCCCTGAATGGTAAATTGTACGGAGTGGTCAACGCCAGAGGCATCTCTTTTATGTGCGCGAATGCATTGATATATGAATTTAATTTCCTCTTTTGTTTTCCTCTTGAAGTATTGTGTATGTTTTGAAACGATTATAGCCCTGATATGGCTCTACGCAGTCGGCTGGGCTTAAAACAAAAAAATAGCAATAACAATAACCCATCAGATGGATAAGCCTGTGTAAAACGCTGTGCGATGGCAATATTTTTTAAATGTTATGGAGGCCAGGGAGGGGAGAGGGAGAGAAGGACTCATGAAACACTAAGCTTGACACCACCACAATGATGGAAACATTAAGATTGGCAACCAACAGGTGAATTTGTTTGCTTGTTTGTTTTCTTTCTCTCTGTCTCTGTCTCTGTCTCTCTGTCTGTCTCTGTGTCTCTGTCTCTCTCTGTCTGTCTCTCTTCTCTCTGTCTGTCTCTCTTGTCTCAGTTTCTCTCTGTCTCTCTGTCTCTCTCTCTATCTCTTCTCTCTCTCTGTCTCTTCTCTCTCTCTTTCTCTTCTCTTCGTTTCTTTCTTTCTTCCTTTCTTACTTCCTTTCTTCTATCCTTCCTTTCTTTCTTTCTTTCTTTCTTCCTTTCTTTCTGTCTGTCTGTCTGTCTTTTCTTTTTCTTTCTTTCATTGTCATGTGAATTGCTCCATGCCTATTCTCCTTCAATACTTTTCGCTCTTCTTCTGATACTCAGACTATTCAAAATCTTTCGACACAGATGCAAGACTCATACCTTTCCGATCTTTGGCCCATTTTGGGGCCCTTTCATCATCATGTGCCCTGCCGTGCGATTATGGCCCTCCACACGAATCTTATCTTTTGTCTCTGCAAGTGTATATCCCACCCTTTCTGTCTTCATCCACTGCGCAAGTCCAACCAATATTCTCTCGCTGGGTCTGCCTGCTGCTGATTTTCCCTCCAGCTTTCCTGTTGTGACTGAGTGCTTTAATTTCGCTTGCCTCATAAAATGTTCCTATAAATAGTACTTGTCTTTTCCTGATCTTCTTTATTAATGTTGTTTTTGTGTTTGCTTCTTTCAAGACTGTCTCGTTTCTTTTCTTTGCTTCTTCATCATCATGTGCCCTGCCACGTGGCGTTGGCGATCATGGCCTTCCATACGAATCTATCCCTTGTCGCTGCAAGTACATCTCCCATCCTCTCTGTCTTCAGCCACCTTGCAAGTCCGTCCAATATTTTCTCCCTGGGTCTACCTGGTGTTCTCTTTCTCTCCAGCTTTCCTGTTGTGACCAGGTGCTCTAATTTCTCTTTCCTCATAGAATGTCCTATAAATGTTGCTTGTCTTTTCCTAATCATCTTTCTTAATGGTCTTCTTGTGTCTGCCTCCATCAAGACTGTCTCGTTTGTTTTCTTTGCTGTCCGTCGAAATCAACATTCTTCTTAGAAATCACATTTCAGTTGCCTCAATTTTGTTCTGATTTTGCGTGTTGACTGTCCACGCCTCACAACCGTACAACAGTATCGGTTCTATACAACACTCAAGAACTCTTTTCCTGATGTTAATTGATAGGCATTTGTTGGTAAGAACGCTTTTCATTTTCATGAATGCTTTCTGGCTGGGCTGATTCTGCTAGTTATTTCTGATGTGCATCTGCCGTCTGGTGAGACGACCGTTCCGAGATATTTAAACTTATCAACCCTTCTCAATGGTGTGCCATTTGCTGTTTTGCATGAGGGGATTTCTTGTTTTAACTGATTACCATGACTTCAGTTTTCTTGCTATTAAGCTCCAGCCCTTTAGTTTTGCTTTTTATTTCTATTATATTCACAAGGTTTTGTAGGTCCCTTTCATTTTGTGCAATTGGCACGGTGTCATCTGCGTAACGAATGTTGTCTATCATTTTTCCTCCAACCTTTATCCCAGGGTATTCTTCGAGATTTCTCATGATGGTTTCGCTGTGAAAACAAATCTGGTGACAGAACACAACCCTGTCCTAATCCCTTTTATGTTATTTTGGAAAGAGCCTACGTCGTTTTCTGTTCTCATTGGGGCTGTTTGTTCCCAATACATATTTCTAAATATTCTTAGATATTTTCCGTCAATATTGAGCCTTTCTATTTGGTTGATCAATTCTTCATGTCTGACCCAATCGAAAGCCTCGGTATAATCAACAAAGCATAAATATGAATCCTTATTCAACTCGACCGACCTCTCTGTGATAGTTCTTAGGATGTGTGTATGGCATTAATAGTTCCTTTCCCTTCGACAAATCCACAATGTTCTTTTGCTATTTCTCTTTTCATTCTGTTCCCTGTCCTCATCATGATTATTCTTCAACGATTTTCTTTATAAGACTCATCAAGCTGATTGTACGATGGAGTTCGCATTCTATAGCCCCTGTCTTCTTTGGAAGTGCATTGAAAATTGATTTTGACAAATTATCTTTAGGGATATTTTTTCGATGTAACAAATTTCATTGAAGAGGACCGTTATTTTTTAAATACCACATTCATCTAGAGCCTCAAACATTTACCTGTATGTAGTAATGTTGTCTCGTCCTGGGGCTTTCCCCGGTTCCATCTTTTTTAATGCTGCTCTAACTTCATCTTTCATTATGGGTGGTCCTTCAACGTTCTTTCTTATGACGTGTTCTTTCTTTCTGTCATCGTGAAAAAAATCTTTAACGTAATCTTCCCATCTACCTAATATTTTGTCTTTTCGCTTAGTAATCGTGCCATCTTTAGGTTTTAAGCCACCAGTTGATGTGCACGTCTTTTTTCCTGTGGACAATTTCTTCAATGTTTCTGTACATAAACTTAGAAGAAGAAAAAAAAAACCAGTGGAGGTAGTGATGGTTTGGATTGAAGTAAAAGTCTTGGTGTTGGTGTGGTTGTGGTGGGTAGTAGGGGTGGTGGTGGTGGGGTGGTGGTGGTGGTGGTGGTGGTGGTGATGGTGGTGGTTGTAGCGTTGCCGTTGGTAGCGACTGTTATTTACTGTCAGTGATGACGATGAATATGATGATCACATCTCCCCTCTCCTGGCACAACTTCACTGGCTCCCTGTATCAAAGCGCATACAGTACAAACTAGACACCATGTGCTACAAAAGCCTCAATAACGCAGCCCCCGATTACCTGTAAAGCCTACTTGAGATCTATGTTCCCTCACGTACCCTCCGCTCTGCCTCCGATCCTCTGACTTTTCGCTTTCCACGCACTAAGCTCAATACCTATGGTCCACGAGCCTTCTTGTTTCTGGTCCACTCTCCTGGAACAAACTTCCTCTCTCAGTTCGTCAGCAACCTAGTTTTGTCTCCTTCATGTCCGCTCTCAAAACTCACCTTTTCTCTTCTGCATAAAATCCTGACCTCACTCAACTTCCACTGCAGCCTGTCTCCACTCGGCGTGGAATCACATTGTAATATATATTTGTATATAATATGTTTTGTATAATTTTCCATTGCTTTTATTCTTTTTCCCCATTTATAGCCGGTGTGTGGTGTGTGTGTGTGTGTGTGTGTTGTGTGTGTGTGTGTGTGTGTGTGTGTGCACGCGTGCATATGTGTATATTCAGCGCTTAGATTTGATTTTTATGAAGATTTTGCGCTATACAAATATTGTAATTATTATTAATTATTATTAGTGTTGATAATCATGACGATGACGAATAGAGTTTTGGGAGTGTGTGTTGTGCTACTGGTGTTGGTACTATGTGTGGTGTTGTAGTGGTAGGTATCTTTGTATTTGTGCCTATTAGTGATGTGTGTGTGAGTGTGTGTGTGGTTGTGTGTGTGAGTGTGTGTGTGTGTGTGTGTGTGTGTGTGTGTGTGGTGTGTGTGTGTGTGGTATGTTTGTGTGTGTGGTGTGTGGGGTGTTGTTGTGTTGTGGTGTGTTGATGTTGTGATGTGTGTGTGTGTGTGTGTGTGTATTTGTGTGTGTTGTGTGTGTGTGTGTGTATTTTGTGTGTGTGTGTGTGTGTGTGTTATGTGTGTGTGCCTGTCTTATCGTTGTTGCTGTTGATAATGCTAATGTTGATGATGACAGTTGCAATAGTTGTTTTGTGGTTGTGTTTACTTGATGCTGGTAGTTTTGTTGTTGTTGTTGTTGTTGCTGCTGCTGGTTGTGGTAGTTGGTTGTTGTTAGTAGTGGTTGTTGGAGGTGATGGTTGGTGGTGGTACTTGTTGGTTACTGTTGGTTGTAGTTGTTGTTGGTCGTTGTTATTGTTGGTTGTTGTTGGTGGTGGTGGTTGAGGTGGTGGTTGGTGGTGGTGGTGGTGGTGGTTTGAGTTGGTGGTGGTGGTGGTTGTTGGTCGTTATTATTTGTTGGTTGATGGTGGTGGTGGTGGTTGTTGTTATTGTTGGTTGTTGGTGGTGGTGGTTGTTGGAGGTGGTAGTTGTTGGTGATGGTGGTGGTAGTTGTTGTTGGTCGTTGTTATTGTTGGTTGTTGGTGGTGGTGGTTGTTGGAGGTGGTAGTTGTTGGTGATGGTGGTGGTGGTGGTGTTGTTATTGTTGGTTGTTGGTGGTGGTGGTTGTTGGAGGTGGTAGTTGTTGGTGATGGTGGTGGTAGTTGTTGTTGGTCGTTCTTATTGTTGGTTGTTGGTGGTGGTGGTTGTTGGAGGTGGTAGTTTGTTGTTGTTGTTGATGGTGGTTGTTGGTCATTGTTATTGTTGGTTGTTGGTGGTGGTGGATGTTGGAGGTGGTAGTTGTTGTTAGTTGTTGTTGATAGTGGTTGTTGTTGGTGGTGGTAGTTGGTGGTGGTGGTGGTGGTGGTTGTTGGTGGTGGTAGTTGTTGGTGGTGGTGGTAGTTGTGGTGGTGGTAGTTGTTGTTGGTGGTGGTAGTTGTTGTTTGTCATTGTTATTGTTTATTGTTGGTGGTGGTGATTGTTGGAGGTGGTAGTTGTTGTTGGTGGTGGTGGTGATTGTTGGAGGTGGTAGTTGTTGGTGACGGTGGTGGTGGTGGTTGTTGGTCATTGTTATTGTTGTGTTGGTTGTGGTGGTTGTGGTGGTGGTGGTTGTTGGTGGTGGTGGTTGTTGGTGGTGGTGGTTGTTGGTGGTAGTTGTTGGTGACGGTGGTGGTGGTGATTGTTGGTCGTTGTTATTGTTGGTTGTTGGTGGTGGTGGTTGTTGGAGGTGGTGGTTGTTGGTGATGGTGGTGGTGGTGATTGTTGGTCGTTGTTATTGTTGGTTGTTGGTGGTGGTGATTGTTGGAGGTGGTGTTGTTGTTGGTGGTGATGATTGTTGGAGGCGGTAGTTGTTGGTGGTGGTGATTGTTGGAGGTGGTAGTTGTTGTTGTTGGTGGTGGTGGTGGTTGTTGATGGTGGTTTTGGGTGGTGTGGTGGTTGTTGGTGTTGGTGGTGGTGGTGGTTGGTGGTGGTTGTGTGGTGGTGGTGTGTTGTTGGTGGTGGTGGTTGTTGTTGGTGTGGTGGTGGTGGTTGTTGTTGTTGGTGGTGGAAAAATCATTGAAAACAGCTTACACTGCTAACAGTCGAAAGCTCCGAGGGCCGGACTCTGGCGTGGAGATCATCAGGAGAGAATGCGTCGCTGTTTCGGGCTCTTCCTCTCTACAGCTTCAATGACGCACCGAGCCCCCTCACCGATCTGAGATCTCCCTGCCAGTTCGACTGTATGCCTTTGCCATCAACCGTCAGGACTCGCTCCAGGAGGTGTTCTCTCTCTTCAACCAGATCCAATGACTTGCTTTCTCTACGGTCTTCTGTAGAGCTTTTGTCATGGTTTTCACTTTCTTCGGACCAAGTCCAGCCACTTTCATCCACTTTCTGACGCTATTTGCGATGCAACCTCTGCAGCCGACTTCGACTGGGAAGTGCGTTGCTTTCCATCCCGCCTCCTCGCATTCATCGACAAGAGCCTCGTAGCGATTCTCCTTCCGCTCGTGTGCAGCCCTGATATTGTCTTCGTGGGGCACCGTCAGCTCCACAAGGTGCATCTCTCTCTCTTCCTTGCTCCATACCACCAAGTCTGGCTTTTTCGTTGTTGGGATGGGGAAGAATCTCTCGCAGCCCTCAAGGTCTGCGGCTACCTCCCACAGACCACCACACTGGCCATCCGTGGCCTCGCTTGCCTTCTTTCCATCAGGAACCTTGCTTCCTTGCGGTACAAACACGATCTTGCCCAGTCCTTGTTTCTGCGGCTTAAGAGCGTATTTTCCCTCCTCCACCTGCTCCTTCGCCATCTTGGTAAACACCTTGAGCACTTCATTGTGTCTCCAGGTGTATCTATTCAGGGCCAGGTGGCAGTTTGAGAGGATATGCTTCATGGTTCCTAGTTTGCCGCACCTGCACTTGTCATCTTCCTGGACCTTCCATCTGACTAAGTTCACTGGTGAAGGCAGAACATCATATACTACACGTCATTATTTAAGGGCCAGGAACGTTTTTGAGTCAATTTTTGAAAGGAGAAATAACCTATTTTCTCTTGCTCTTTTCTCCAATTCGTTGCCGTAACTGAATGGATAAGAGCTCAGACAACATTGCAGTTTCCTTTTGGCACGTGTTTGGGGATTTGCCGATTTGCAATGGGCGGCCCAACGAAGGCAATTTCCACACGAAATTGTCGAATCTTCAGCAGGGTCTCTCTGACGACGCAGGCAAGGTAGCGACAAAATTCGCTTTGCACGTGCAAGGCAAGCCCTTTTTGAACACTACTCCAGCCAAAGTTGCCCGCAGACGAGGATAAAAAGGACCCGTTCTTGGTTCGTTTTAACCATGCTTGCAAGACGACGGATGACGGATGAGCAGCGGGGAGAGAGCCCTCGCTCTGCTTGATGAAGGCCTAGCGCAGCGGGAAGTTGCTAGACGACTTGAAGTGTCGCATTCCACAATCCAGAGACTGCTGTAGCGCTTCAATGAGACTGGAGCAGTCCAGGAAAGGCGTCACACGGGTCGACCCAGAGTAACTACAAGACAGCAAGACCGCTACCTTGCCCTCTCCGTCCTGAGGGAAAGGGCATCCACTGCGGTGACCTTGAGGGGTCAGCTGAGGGACGCAACAGGTGCTAACATCAGCTGCAGCACGGTGAGAAGACGGCTACATGAGGCAAACTTGAGGTCACGGAGACCGGCCGTCCGACCCGTGCTGTCACCGGTCAACAGAGTGCGCCGCATGACCTGGGCCAGGGAGCACGTGACCTGGACAAGGCAACAGTGGGCCCGGGTCTTGTTTTCGGATGAGTCCAGGTTCACCCTGACCTTTAACGATGGCCGGGCTCGGGTGTGGCGACGTCAAGGGGAGAGGTTCGCTGACGCCACTGTCCAAGAGCATAACCGGTACGGCGGCGGGTCGGTGATGGTGTGGGGTGGCATGAGCCGTGGTACCCGGACCCCCCTGCTCCCCATTGACGGCATCCTGAACGGGGTCCGGTACCGGGACGAGGTTCTGGCGGCCGTGGCACTGCCTGCGCTTGTGGACCTTGGTCAAGGCGCCATCTTCCAGGACGACAATGCACCTGCGCATCGAGCACGCCTTGTGACCGACTTCCTGGAGCAGCATGAAGTCGTCCGTATGGCCTGGCCAGCGTGCTCACCTGACCTGAACCCAATGGAACACCTCTGGGATGTGCTCGGGAGGCGCATCAGGGACAACCACCCCCACCGGGCACCCTGGCCAGGCTGGTCGACATCCTGCAGATCGAGTGGGCGGCCATCCCTCAGGACACACTCCGTACCCTTGTGGGGTCGATGCATCGGCGCTGTGAAGCATGCATCCAGGCTCGGGGCGGACACACGCGATATTGAAAACAGATTGGCCAAATCTGACATTTTCTGTTTTTTGAAAAGGGGGGGATGTTCCTTTAAATGCATGTGCTGTTCACTAATGGGTCATTGTGCTAATTTCTTTTTCCAAAACAGGTGTGGAAATGATGAAATAAAACATAGAATCAATTCTAAACATTGTCAATTATTTCAACTTAAAATTAGAGAGGAAGGAAGAAGTGGCCCTTAAATTATGATTAGGAGTATAGGTGGACCGGAGAAGAAAGCTTAACCTCGATGTGTTCCACTCCCAGATCTCACTCCATCCAATCTTTCTTTCCACTACATGCTCCTCCCACCCGGTCACCCGCCCTTGTTGAGCACACTGAATGAGGTGAACTTCTCGCCTTTCAGCCTCATTCTTTCGCACCTGCCCTGCTGCAGCTGCTCTTCTGTCTCGTTGGGACATCTGCCTAAAAGGTCTGAAGTCGCCGTTGCCAAGTCCCAACCTGCCCGTCTGTGCTGGACCTACAATGTCGCCATGTTCCAACGAAGAGATGATCTCGTCAGCTGCATCCTCCGCATTCCATTTTCTCCTGTTCTGACTTCTGGCGGGTCGTCGCTGACTTTTTGATCCCTCGACTCCCTCAGCATCATCACAGTCCTGATCTTTCCTGCCTTGTAGATCTCCACGATGGATGCGAGGGGTAGCTGGAGCGCTCCCTTCTGCCTGTACAGGGCTGATGTGTTGGTTGTGCGAGGCAGCCCCAGCCACTTCCTGATGTAGGTGTTACATGTTTTCTCGATCATCTCAACTCTCGACACGGCGACTTCGTACGTTATCAGCGGCCATGCCAGTCGAGGGTAGAGGGCAAACTGTAAACACCATATCTTATACTTTCCTGGCAGTTTTGTTTGGTCAATCGCTTTCAGCCCATCTTTAGCCTGCTTCATGATTTCCACACCCCGACTCCTGTCCGACAGGGTTCCTGCATACCACCGTCCCAAACTTTTCACAGGTTGCTCTTTTACTGTAGGCATCTGTTCCCCTGCGATTGTAAACTTCTGTTGCTTCTGCTTCCCTTTGTGAATAGTCAGGCTTCTAGATTTCTTGGCTTTAAACTTCATCCTGGACCAAGTGATCAGCTCATCCAGCCGAGTCAAAACACTCTGCATTGTGTCCGTATCTCTTGTCAGCAAGGTCACGTCATCCATGAAGGCTTTCTTTTGGTGATCTCACCTTTGCTTTTTCCTCAGCGCAGTCTGCAGATCTGAGTAGCATCTCCATCACCAGGATGAACCAGATGACAGATATAGTGCAGCCGGCTGCGATCCCAATCTCCAATCGGTGCCACTCAGTTATGAAGTCTTTGGTCGAGAATCGCATCTGGAAGTTACCGTAGTATTCTTTCATGATGTCTTGCACCTCGTGCGGGATGTAAAAGAAGTCCATTGCTTTCATCAGCAGTTCATGGGGAACGGATCCGTAGGCATTCGCCAGATCCAACCAAACCACACTTAAGCTTCCTTTGGTTTTCTTGGCCTGGATTGCATCCCAGATCGTAAAAGAGTGTTCAATGCATCCTGGGATCCCTGGTATCCCAGCTTTCTGCACGCTCTCATCCACATAGCCGTTGCTTTGCAGATATGCCACAGTCCTCTTCGCAAGTATTCCCATGAAGATCTTGCACGCCACATTGATGATGGAGATGGGTCGGAACTGCCCTATAATCTCTGCATTCTGTTCCTTTGGTAGGTACACTCCTTCTGCTCTGCACCAACCTTCAGCAAGCTCCTTGTCTTCCCACAAAGCTCTCAGCATCTCGAAAAGGGTGTGCCTCAACTCGTCGCTATACTTGAAAACCTTGTAGGACACGCCATCTCCTCCTTGCTTTCTGACAAACTCGTCCACTTCTTTTTCTCTGATCGGACCAAGCTGGAAGCTCACGCCAGGGGCAGTCGGATGCTTCAGGCCTTTCATGTCTGGTAGCGGCTCATCCCTTTTTGGATCGTTGTACGTCTGCTTAACATAAGTGTCTAGCTCTTCTTTCGTACACTTCAACTTCCCGCTCCGTGCCTCCGTGAACAACTTCTTAGCTGCTCCATATGGATTCTTCATAAATTCCTCACGTGCTCTTCTGCTCTTTTCTTCTGGTGCGTCTTCTTTCTTGCCTCTGGAGGTCTCTGCTCTTACATTTAAGGTCTTCAAACATGATTCTCAGGCCTTCTTGTTCTTCTGGTGGTGTACTTTTTCTCTGCTTCTGCACGTCACGTTTCTGTTTTCTCAGTTTTGCTAGCACTCTCTGCCTTCTACTCAATCCCCCTTTCTGCAAAGGTGTTTTCTTCTCTACCTCGCCGCTACCAAATTCTTCCATCGCCGACTCGTAGATAATGTTTGCAAACACGCCCAACATCTCTTTGGCTTCGCCTCCCTGGAATTCTTCTTGGCTTCTTTCAGTTTCTTCCTGACTTTATCTTCCAGAGCCTTGTACTTTGCCTTCTCATTGGCAGCGGGCCACAGTATTCTCGGCTTCCTTGTCCCTGGGTTTGCTGCTCTGCATCGCTCTGGGTCTGGATGGAAGGAGAGTGGACTGGAGCACTAATTGATCCACTGTGGTTTTCGTCCTGGGATGATTTGCTTCGTGTCTTACGATCTGTCGATCTGCACTGTCTTACCTCCCTCATACAGACCCTAGCCTGGTGCACCCTCAACCCTCGCCAGGTGCCGAACTTTCTGCAACACTGCTCGCAAGTGAAGCTGCTTTCTTGATGGTCTTGAGTTGCTGTCCTGTTCTTGCCTAGATCGTTATCCGTTGAATCAATCCTTGTGGATCCATCTTCCGCCCCTCCCTCTCGGTGGATCCTGGGGCTGTCATCTTGATTCGTTGTCCTGTCCATGCCTGGGTCGTTATCCGTTGGGTCAATCCTTGTGGCTCCATTCTTTATTCCCCCCTCTCGGTGGATCCTGGGGCTGTCTTTCCTTGTGGTTGACGTAACTCTTGATTACAGTGGCATGGGTAGTTAGCCCCTGCCACCGCCGGTCTTTCCCGACGTCCTTGTTGTTGGAATGCAGGATGGCAGGATGGCATGGATGGGTGGAGTGCAATCGTTAGTTATCGATCGACTGACTGACTGATTGATTGATTGATTGGTTGATTGATTGATTTTGATTTTTAAGGATTGATTGATTTGATTGATTGGATTGATTGATTAATTGACTGACAGGTGTGGCGGCGGGCCAGACGTTTCATAATAGCGCCCTGCTGACCAACCCCATAGCCTGTGTGATGATGGGGGTCCTGGCCACAGTGATGCTGCAGAGTTCCTCTGCCTCCACCTCTATCATCGTCACTATGGTCGGCTCTGATGGTCAGTCTTTTCTTTGTTTGTCTGTTTGTTTCTGTGGCTGGATGGCTGGCTGTTTGTCTGGCTGTTTGTCTGTTTGTGTGTTTGCTTGTTTGTTCGTTCGTCTGTTTGTTTGTCTGTTGTCTGTTTCTTTGCTTCTTTTTTGTTTGTTTGTTTGTCTATATGTCTGATTGTCGTCTGTTTGCTTGTCTGTCTGTCTATTTGCTTGTCTGTCTCTTTTTTTGTTTGCTGTCTCTTTTTGTTTGTCTGTCTGTCTGCTGTTTGTCTGTCTGTCTGACTGACTGTCTGTCTGTGTCTTTGCCTGCTGTTTAATTTTCAATGGCCCTGAGTTGAATGCAGATACGTGAAACATACATATTTTTCCTTTTGGTTGTTTATTTTTTGTTTTATTTTTAAATGTTTCACATAACTATCTTCACTAACCATCTCATCCACCCCCATCCCCCAAACACCCCGTCCCTTATTTTAATGGTTCTTGTTTTTTAAGCAAAGACAAGATTTCTTTGTACTGTCTCTGCACTGGACATACGATTTCAATGTACTCTCATTGCAATAAACACAAAAATTTCACTGTATTATCCCTGCAATGGAATTTATGTTCTGCAACAATACCACAAGGGCACACACACACACACACACACACACACACACACACACACACACACGGCCCCACGCACGCACGCACGCACACACGCACACGACACGCACACCACACACACACACACACACACACACACACACATGCGTGTTCTTCTGAGAAACTACATTTCAGCTGCCTCAATCTTGTTTTGACTTTGCATGTTGACTGTCCACGCTTCACATCCGAACAACAGCATTGGTTCTACTTAGCACTGAAGAACTCTTTTCCTGATGTTAATTGATAGGTATTTGTTGGTAAGAACGCTTTCGTTTTCTTGAATGCTGTTTTATCCTGGTCCATTCTGTTGGCTATTTCTAATGTGGATCTGCCATCTGGTGAGATGACTGTTCCAAGGTATTTAAACTTATAAACTTATCAACTGTCTGTGTTGTGCCATTTCCATTTGCAGTTAATTTGCATGAGGGGATTTCATGTTGTTGTTTTTTTTATTTATTACCATGCTTTCAGTCTTTCTCCTATTTAGCTCCAGCCCCTTATTTCTGCTCTCTATTTCTATTATATTCACAAGATTTTGTAGGTCTTTTTCATTTTCTGCAATGAGAACAATGTCCTCTGCATATCGGAGATTATCATTTTTCCTTCAACCTTTGTCCAAGGGTATTTTTCTGGATTTCTCACAATGGTTTCGCTCTAAAGTGAAAACAGATCTGGTAACAGAACACATACCTGCCTAACCCCTCTTTTGATAGTTTGAAAAGAGCTTATATCATTTTCTATTCTCGTTGCTGCTGTTTGTTTCCAACACATATTTCCTTTTATTCTTAGATCCTTATCATCAATATTGATCCTTTGCCTTTCTAGTTGGTTGAACAATTCTTTGGGTCTTACCCGATCAAAAGCCTTGGCTAATCAACAAAACACAATATATAAAATCCCTATTCAACTCTCCTGATAATAGGAATACAGAAACAATGTCTTCTTATCCACTGTATACTCTGTGTGTGTGTGTGTGTGTTGTGTGTGTGTGTGTGTGTGTGTGTGTCTGTCTGTGTCTCTATGTGTGTGTCTGTGTGCGTGCGCGTGTGTGTGTCTGTGTATGTCTGTGTGTGTGTGTGTATGTGTTGTCTGTGTGTGTGTGTATGTGTGTGTGTGTCTGGTGGTGCGTGCGTGTGTGCGTGCATGCAGTGATCTCCATCAAATCGGCAGTGCCAATGATCATGGGAGCCAACATTGGCACCTCAGTGACCAACACCCTGGTGTCACTGTTCCAGGCATCAGACAGGACGGAGTTCAGACGGGCCTTTGCTGGAGCCGTTGTGAGTCTTTTGCTCGGGTTGATCTGGGTGGGTGGGTGGTGGTTGGTTGGTTGGTAGGTAGGTTGGTCGGTTGGTTGGTTGGTAAATTGGTAGATTGGTCGGTTGATTGGTTGGTTGGTTGGTAGATGGCAGATTGGTCGGTCAGTTGGTTGGTTGGTTGGCTTGATGTTTGATTGCATGGCTGGTTGGTTAGTTGGCTGGTTGGTTGGTTGGTTGGTTGGTTATTGATTGGTTGGTAGGTAGGTTGGTTAGTCGGTTGGTTGGTCGGTTGGTTGGTTGGTCGGTTTGTTGGTTGGTTGATTTTACCGCCGCCCTCGTGGTGCTCGACCAGGGAATAGTTTGGGTCTCTGCCACCTCACTCCCTACGACCCCAAAGCTATGGAACTATTGGTCTCTGACCACCCAAAGTTATGGAACTATTAGGTCTCTGCCACCTCACTCCCCTACGACCCACCCCAGAGTTATGGAACTATTAGGTCTCTGCCACCTCACTCCCCTACGCCCACCCCAGAGTTATGGAACTATTAGGTCTCTGCCACCTCACTCCCCTACGACCCCAGAGTTATGGAACTATTAGGTCTCTGCCACCTCACTCCCCTACGACCCCAGAGTTATGGAACTATTAGGTCTCTGCCACCTCATTCCCCTACGACCCCAGAGTTATGGAACTATTAGGTCTCTGCCACCTCATTCCCCTACGACCCAGAGTTATGGAACTATTAGGTCTCTGCCACCTCATTCCCCTACGACCCCAAGTTATGGAACTATAGGTCTGCACTACTCCCCACGACCGGTTGGCGTCCTGCCACCTCACTCCCCTACGACCCAGAGTTATGGAACTATTAGGTCTCTGCCACCTCACTCCCCTATGACCCCAAGCTATGGAACTATTAGGTCTCTGCCACCTCACTCCCCTACGACACCAGAGTTATGGAACTATTAGGTCTCTGCCACCTCACTCCCCTACGACCCCAAAGCTTATGGAACTATTAGGTCTCTGCCACCTCACTCCCCTAGACCCCAAGCTTATGGAACTATTAGGTCTCTGCCACCTCACTCCCCTACGACCACCAGAGTTATGGAACTATTAGGTCTCTGCCACCTCACTCCCCTACGACCCCAAAGCTATGGAACTATTAGGTCTCTGCCACCCAAAGCTATGGAACTTTAGGTCTCTGCCACCCAAAGCTATGGAACTATTAGGTCTCTGCCACCCAAAGCTATGGAACTATTAGGTCTCCTGCCACCCAAAGCTATGGAACTATTAGGTCTCTGCCACCTCACTCCTCTACGACCCCAGAGTTATGGAACTATTAGGTCTCTGCCATCTCACTCCCCTACGATCCCAAAGCTATGGAACTATTAGTTCTCTCCCACCTCACTCCCCTACGACCCCAGAGTTATGGAACTATAAGGTCTCTGCCACCTCACTCCCCTACGACCCCAAAGCTATGGAAATATTAGTTCTCTGCCACCTCACTCCCCTACGACCCCAGAGTTATGGAACTATAAGGTCTCTGCCACCTCGCTCCCCTACGACCCCAGGGTTATGATACTATCTAGGTAGGACCTCAGGTCCTGGCCTACCAGCTCATGGGGCTATATGCAGGCCTTATTTGATTTAAGCTTGTGCCGTGATACTTCTGGATCCTGTCCATCACATGACACCTG
The DNA here is from genome assembly GCA_030674185.1 of Monoplex corrugatus. Classification (NCBI taxonomy): domain Eukaryota; kingdom Metazoa; phylum Mollusca; class Gastropoda; order Littorinimorpha; family Ranellidae; genus Monoplex; species Monoplex corrugatus. Next base: position 30,939,889 of record JAPXFY010000023.1, on the reverse strand, counting down.
TGACGATAGTGCATATGGAATTCATTCCGAGCGCGGAAATGTGGTTTGTAAGAAGAATGTTAAAGAGTTCCATGGACAGCAAAGAAAACAAAGGAGACAGCCGTGAAGGAAGCTAACACAAAAAGAACACTAATGAAGAAGATTAGGAAAAGACAAGCAACATTTATAGGACATTTTATGAAGCAAGACACATTTGAGCACCTAGTCACCATCATTGTCATCGTTATTATCATTATCATCATCATGATCATCGTCATCATCATCATCACTGTCGTTGTCGTCATAGTGACGATCATTATCATCATCATCATCATGGTCATCGATTGTAAATGATCCTTATCAACATCATCATCAATACCATTGTTATTATCGTCATTGTTATTATCATTATCGTATCATCATCATCATCATCAATCACTGTCATCTTCGTCATAATGACGATCATTATCATCATCATGCTCGTCGTCATCATCGTCGTCGTCGTCATCATAGTGACGATCATTATTAGCATCATGGTCGTCGTCATCGTCATCGTCGTCGCTGTAGTCATCATCATCATCATCTTTCATTCATCATCACCAACGGCAGGTGGTACTCCTCAGTTTGACCGGAAAATCGAACTGAACGTCTAGTCCTTCGGAAGGGGACGAAAAACGAGTCAGACCCGTGTGCCTTCTGGCTGCGCACGCTAAAGATCCCAGGGCAGTTGAAAATCGTGAAGAGCAGGGCGTTGCCCGTCTGCCTTGGTATAAATCACTGGAGAGATAGGTTGATTTCCCAGGTCCCACCCCTTAAAGATGAATTAGCCTTCTTGCCTTTCTGTAGTCATGGTTAAAGAAAAAAAACGTGAATATGAATATGAATTTGAAGCAAGGAAGAGGGGATGGGCGCCGCCCTCGTGGCGCTGGCCCCGAGAAAAGTTGAGGTCTCTGCCACCTCACTCCCCTACGACCACAGAGCTATGGAACCATCTAGGTAGGATCTCAAGACGTGGCCAGCTCATGGGTTTATGTACAGGCTTAAGGCTTGTGCCGTGATTCTTCTGGATCTTCTACACACACACACACGGCACCTGTGACGTTAGTGCATATGGAATTGCTATTGTTATTGTTGTTGTTGTTTAAAGCCCAGTCGACTGCACAGACCCATATCAGGGCTATAAGCGCTTCAAAATATATAGAACTTCAACAGGAAAGAAAAGAAAATTAAATACACATATCAGGGTACTCGCACACATAATCTAAGAAGATGCCCCTGGCGTTGACTATCCGTCCAATTTATCGCAGATGGGATTTAAAAAACACACCTGAATACAAATATAAGCATACATAAGGACACCAAAACATATATACAAACAGGCATGAATTACCTAAAACTGCTTCTGCATATCTCACCTTCCTAGAGCCAAAAATGCACTTAATACATGTACCCAGTTATCAATCCTAAGAAAAAAGTACGCATGACTTTATCGAACACATACAGGTGAATGGACCAGCATGGCAGAAAATGATGGGAAGAAATAACAGAAAGCAAAGGAACATGGTAGAAACAGAGAGAGTGAGAGAAAAAGAGGAAATGTCTAGCACAGAATTTCCAGAAGGTGGGGATACTACTTATACTGAAAGTGCCCCCGGCATCCCCACGGGGTGGGTGGGGTGGGGGTGCATATGGAATTCATTTCGAGCGCAGAGACGTCATCTTGAGAAACTGAAAACGACAGGTACACGACATGTTCAACTGGCTCAGTGTGCTGATCCTGCTGCCTCTGGAGGTGAGTGTCCACTACCTGGAGTGGTTGACCGGTGTCATCGTGCGTTCCATGCACCTGGGCGCACCACACACAGACCCCCCAGACATGCTGAAGGCCATCACCAAGCCCTTCATCACTCTCGCCGTGGAGGTCAGTGCAGATTACGTATTATAGGTAAGGAGGGAGGGAGGGAAGGGGAAAGATTGGGGTAGGTGTTGGGATAAGCTGGTGGTGAGAGAACTGATACTGTTATACGGGTTCTGAGGCGTGGACAGTCAGCACGCAAAGCCAGAACAAAAATTGAGGCAGCTGAAATGTGGCTTCTAAGACGAATGTTGCAAGTTCCATGGACAGCACAGAAAACAAAACAAGACAGTCTTGAAGGAGGCAGATGCGAGAAGATCAATGATAAAAAAGATTAGGAAAAGACGAGTAACATTTATAGGACATATGAGGAAAGGGGAATTAGAGCACCTAGTCACAACAGGAAAGCTGGAGGGAAAGAGAGCACCAGGTAGACCCAGGGAGAAAATATTGGACAGACTTGCTGGGTGGCTGAGGACAGAGAGGGTGGGAGATGTACTTGCAGTGACAAGGGATAGATTTATAAGGAGGGCCATGTTCACCAACGCCATGCGTCAGGGAACATGATGATGATGATGAGAGAGTGAGTTTGGAGTTTGTTCAAGAGGGATTCGTCGCACTCGAACAATTCCATATAAGCTCCTCCCAAATCTGCCAGAATTTATCTGGCAGATTCCCTTAGCCTGCACTAAATCCAGTACACCTGCAAGGTTCAGAGAGACTGGGAGAAGGGAAAGGGAAGCAATCAAGTAAGTACAGAGATTTGAAGACGGGAGGGGGGGAAGGGAAGTAATCAAGTAAGTACAGAGATTGGGAGACGGGAGGGGGGAAAGGGAAGTAATCAAGTACCGTAAGTACAGAGATTGGGAGATGGGATGGGGGAAGGGAAGTAATCAAGTAAGTACAGAGAGATTGGGAGGATGGGAAGGGAAGTAATCAAGTAAGTACAGAGACTGGGAAATGGGAGAGGGAAGGGAAGTAATCAAGTAAGTACAGAGAGATTGGGAGATGGGAAAGGGAAGTAATCAAGTACTGTATGTACAGTGAGATTGGGAGACGGGAAGGGGGAAAGGGAAGTAATCTAAGTACAGAGAGATTGGGAAAGGGGAAAGGGAAGTAATCAAGTAAGTACAGAGATTGGGAGACGGGAAGGGGAAAGGGAAGTAATCAAGTAAGTACAGAGATTGGGAGACGGGAAGGGGGAAAGGGAAGTAATCAAATAAGTACAGAGATTGGGAAGGGGGAAAGGGAAGTAATCAAGTAAGTACAGAGATTGGGAGACGGGAAGGGGGAAAGGGAAGTAATCAAATAAGTAGAGAGAGATTGGGAGACGAGAAGGGGGAAAGGGAAGTAATCAAGTAAGTACAGAGAGATTGGGAGACGGGAGGGGGAAAGGGAAGTAATCGAATAAGTACAGAGAGATTGGGAGACGGGAAGGGGAAAGGGAAGTAATCAAGTAAGTACAGAGATATTGGAAGACGGGAAAGGGAAGTAATCAAGTAAGTACAGAAAGATGGGAGGGGGAAGGGAAGTAATCAAGTAAGTACAGAGATTGGGAGGGGGAAGGGAAGTAAGCACAGAGAGATTGGGAGACGGGAGGGGGGAAAGGGAAGTAATCAAGTACAGAGAGATGGGAGGGGAAAGGGAAGTAATCAAGTAAGTACAGAGATTGGGAGACGGGAGGGGGGAAAGGGAAGTAATCAAGTACCATAAGTACAGAGAGATTGGGAGACGGGAGGGGGGAAAGGGAAATATACTCCTAATCATAATTTAAGGGCCACTTCTTCCTTCCTCTCTAATTTTAAGTTGAAATAATTGACAATGTTTAGAATTGATTCTATGTTTTATTTCATCATTTCCACACCTGTTTTGGAAAAAGAAATTAGCACAATGACCCATTAGTGAACAGCACATGCATTTAAAGGAACATCCCCCCCTTTTCAAAAAACAGAAAGTGTCAGATTTGGCCAATCTGTTTTCAATATCGCGTGTGTCCGCCCCGAGCCTGGATGCATGCTTCACTGCGCCGATGCATCGACCCCACAAGGGTACGGAGTGTGTCCTGAGGGATGGCCGCCCACTCGATCTGCAGGATGTCGACCAGCCTGGCCAGGGTGCCCGGTGGGGGGTGGTTGTCCCTGATGCGCCTCCCGAGCACATCCCAGAGGTGTTCAATTGGGTTCAGGTCAGGTGAGCACGCTGGCCAGGCCATACGGACGACTTCATGCTGCTCCAGGAAGTCGGTCACAAGGCGTGCTCGATGCGCAGGTGCATTGTCGTCCTGGAAGATGGCGCCTTGACCAAGGTCCACAAGCGCAGGCAGTGCCACGGCCGCCAGAACCTCGTCCCGGTACCGGACCCCGTTCAGGATGCCGTCAATGGGGAGCAGGGGGGTCCGGGTACCACGGCTCATGCCACCCCACACCATCACCGACCCGCCGCCGTACCGGTTATGCTCTTGGACAGTGGCGTCAGCGAACCTCTCCCCTTGACGTCGCCACACCCGAGCCCGGCCATCGTTAAAGGTCAGGGTGAACCTGGACTCATCCGAAAACAAGACCCGGGCCCACTGTTGCCTTGTCCAGGTCACGTGCTCCCTGGCCCAGGTCATGCGGCGCACTCTGTTGACCGGTGACAGCACGGGTCGGACGGCCGGTCTCCGTGACCTCAAGTTTGCCTCATGTAGCCGTCTTCTCACCGTGCTGCAGCTGATGTTAGCACCTGTTGCGTCCCTCAGCTGACTCCTCAAGGTCACCGCAGTGGATGCCCTTTCCCTCAGGACGGAGAGGGCAAGGTAGCGGTCTTGCTGTCTTGTCGTTACTCTGGGTCGACCCGTGTGACGCCTTTCCTGGACTGCTCCAGTCTCATTGAAGCGCTCCAGCAGTCTCTGGATTGTGGAATGCGACACTTCAAGTCGTCTAGCAACTTCCCGCTGCGCTAGGCCTTCATCAAGCAGAGCGAGGGCTCTCCCCCGCTGCTCATCCGTCATCCGTCGTCTTGCAAGCATGGTTAAAACGAACCAAGAACGGGTCCTTTTTATCCTCGTCTGCGGGCAACTTTGGCTGGAGTAGTGTTCAAAAAGGGCTTGCCTTGCACGTGCAAAGCGAATTTTGTCGCTACCTTGCCTGCGTCGTCAGAGAGACCCTGCTGAAGATTCGACAATTTCGTGTGGAAATTGTCTTCCTTGGGCCGCCCATTGCAAATCGGCAAATCCCCAAACACGTGCCAAAAGGAAACTGCAATGTTGTCTGAGCTCTTATCCATTCAGTTACGGCAACGAATTGGAGAAAAGAGTAAGAGAAAATAGGTTATTTCTCCTTTCAAAAATTGACTCAAAAACGTTCCTGGCCCTTCAATAATGACGTGTAGTATAAGTACAGAGAGTTGGGAGGGGAAAGGGAAGTAATCAAGTAAGCACAGAGAGATTGGGAGACGGGAGGGGGGAAAGGGAAGTAATCAAGTACAGAGAGATTGGGAGATGGGAGGGGGAAAGGGAAGTAATCAAGTAAGTACAGAGATTGGGAGACGGGAGGGGGGAAAGGGAAGTAATCAAGTACCATAAGTACAGAGAGATTGGGAGACGGGAGGGGGAAAGGGAAATAATCAAGTAAGTACAGAGAGATTGGGATTCGTGAGGAGGAAAGGGAAGCAATCAAGTACAGAGAGATTGGGATTCGTGAGGGGGGAAGGGAAGTAATCAAGTACCGTAAGTACAGAGAGATTGGGAGACGGGAGGGGGGAAAGGGAAGCAATCAAGTACAGAGAGATTGGGAGACGGGAGGTTGGAAAGGGAAGTAATCAACTACCGTAAGTATAGAGAGATTGGGAGACGGGAGGGGGGAAAGGGAAGTAATCAAGTACAGAGAGATTGGAAGACGGGAGGAGGAAAGGGAAGTAATCAAGTAAGTACAGAGATTGGGAGACGGGAGGAGGAAAGGGAAGTAATCAAGTAAGTACAGAGAGATGGGAGGGGGAAGGGAAGTAATCAAGTAAGTACAGAGAGATTGGGAGGGGGAAGGGAAGTAATCAAGTAAGTACAGAGAGATTGGAAGACGGGAGGGGGAAAGGGAAGTAATCAAATAAGTACAGAGAGATTGGGAGACAGGAGGAGGAAAGGGAAGTAATCAAGTAAGTACAGAGAGATTGGAAGACGGGAAAGGGAAGTAATCAAGTAAGTACAGAGAGATGGGAGGGGGAAGGGAAGTAATCAAGTAAGTACAGAGAGATTGGGAGGGGGAAGGGAAGTAATCAAGTAAGTACAGAGAGATTGGGAGACGGGAGGGGGAAAGGGAAGTAATCAAGTACAGAGAGATTGGGAGACAAGAGGGGGTAAGGGAAGTAATCAAGTACTGGAAGTCAGAAGATTGGGAAACTGGAGGGGTGAAAGGGAAGTAATCAAGTAAGTACAGAGATTGGGAGATGGGAGGGGGAAAGGGAAGTAATCAAGTAAGTACACACAGATTGGGAGATGGAAGGGGGAAAAGGGAAGTAATCATGTACCGTAAGTACAGAGAGATTGGGAGACAGGAGGGGGGAAAAGGAAGTAATCAAGAAAGTACAGAGAGATTGGGAGACGGAGGGGGGGAAAAGGAAGTAAGTAAGTACAGAGAGATTGGGAGACGGGAGGGGGGAAAAGGAAGTAATCAAGTAAGTACAGAGAGATTGGGAGAGGGAGGGGGGAAAAGGAAGTAATCAAGTACCGTAAATACATGTACAGAGAGATTGGGAGGCGGGAAAGTGAGGTAATCAAGTAAGTATAGGGAGATGGGGGAAAGGGGAGTAATCAAGTACCGTAAGTACAGAGAGATTTGGAGATGGGAGGGGGGAAAGGGAAATAATCAAATAAGTACAGAGAGGGAGATTGGAGGGGAAAAGGGAAGTAAGTACAGAGAGATTATGAGACGGGAGGGTGGGAAGGGAAGTTATGTAAGTACAGAGATTGGGAGACGGGAGTTGGGAAATGGAAGTAATCAAGTAAGTACAGAGATATGGGAGATGGGAGGGGGGAAAGGGAAGTAATCAAGTAAGTACAGAGATTGGAGATGGGAGGGGGAAAGGGAAGTATCAAGTAAGTACAGAGATAGAAGGGGGAAAGGGAAGTATCCAAGGAAGTACAGAAAGATTACGAGATGGGAGGGGGGAAGGGAAGTAATCAAGTACCGTAAGTACAGAGAGATTGGGAGATGGGAGGGGGAAAGGGAAGTAATCAAGTAAGTACAGAGATTGGGAGGGGGAAAGGGAAGTAATCAAATAAGTGCAGAGATTGGGAGATGGGAAGGGGAAAGGGAAGTAATCAAATAAGTGCAGAGATTGGGAGGGGGGGGGAGAGGGAAGAAATCAAGTAAGTACAGAGAGATCGGGAGGGGGAAGGGAAGTAATCAAGTACCGTAAATACAGAGAGATTGGGAGACAGGAAGGTGAAATGGAGGTAATCAAATAAGTACAGCGAGATTTGGAGATGCGATGGGGGGGGGGGGGGGGAAGGGAAGTAAAAAAGTACCGTAAATACAGAGAGATTTGGAGATGGGAGGGGGGGAAAGGGAAGTAATCAAGTACCGTAAATACAGAGAGATTGGGAGGGGCAAAAAGGAAGTAATCAAATTAGTACAGAGATTTGGAGATGGGAAGGGGGAAAGGGAAGTAATCAAGTAAGTACAGAAACATTAGGAGATGGGGGGGGGGGGTAAGAAGGGAAGTAATCAAGTACCGTAAGTACAGAGAGATTGGGAGGGAAGGGATAATCAAATAGTACAGAGAGATTGGGAGATTGAGGGGAAAAAATATTCAATACTAAGTACAGAGATGGGAAGGAGGGGAAGGAAGTAATCATAAGTACGGAGTGAGGGTAGAAATATCAAGCAGTAGAAATTCGAGAAGATAGGAGGGGAAGGGAGTAATCAAGACAGAGACGGAGGGAGAAGGATAATCAAGTAACAAGATGGAAGAGATATCAAGTAGAAGAGATTGGGAGACGGGAGGGGGAAAGGGAAGTAATCAAGTATTTTAGAGAGTGGAGGGAAGGAAGTAATCAGTACTGTAAGTACAGAGATTGGGAGCGGGAGGGGGAAAGGAAAGTAATCAAGTACAGGGGAGATAGGAGGGGGAAAGGGAAGTAATCAAGTAAGTACAGAGATTGGGAGACGGGAGGGGAGAAAGGGAAGTAATCAAGTAAATACAGAGATCGGGGAAGGGAAGTAATCAAGTAAGTACAGAGAGATTGGGAGATGGGAGGGAGGAAAGGGAAGTAATCAAGTACCGTAAGTACAGAGTATGAGATGGGAAGGGGGGGGGGGGAAGGGAAGTAATCAAATACCGTAAGTAATAGAGATTGGGAGACGGGAGGGGGAAGTAATTACAGAGATTGGGAGATGGGAGGGGGGGAAAGGGAAGTACAGAGAGATTGGGAGGGGGGAAGGGAAGTAATCAAGGAAGTACAGAGAGTTTGGAGATGGGAGGGGGAAAGGGAAGTAATCAAGGAAGTACAGAGAGATTGGGAGACAGGAGGGGGAAAAGGAAGTAATCAAGTGGAGGGGGGAAGGGAAGTAATCAAGTAAGTACTGAGAGATTGGGAGACGGGTGGGGGAAAGGGAAGTAATCAAATAAGTACAGAGAGATTGGGAGACGAGATGGAAAGGGAAGTCATCAAGTAAGTACAGAGAGATGGGAGTGGGGAAAGGGAAGTAAGCACAGAGAGATTGGGAGACGAGATGGGGGAAAGGGAAGTTATCAAGTAAGTACAGAGAGATGGGAGTGGGGAAAGGGAAATGATCAAGTAAGTACAGAGGGATTGGGAGGTGGGAAAGGAAAGTAATCAAGTAAATACAGAGATTAGGAGACGGGAGGGGGGTAAGGGAAGCAATCAAGTAAGTACAGAGAGATTGGGAGGGGGTAGGGAAATAATCAAGCAAGTACGAAATATCACGAGAAGAAAAGAGGAAAATCTGTAAATAATGAAACGACGATAAGTGAAAAAAATAGTTAACGATGAAATAATAAATAATTTGATCTACATATAATAATAATAATAATATTACAATATTTTATATAGCGCAAAATCTTGATAAAATCAAATCTAAGCGCTAAAACAGACGCACGCACGCACGCACGCACGCACACACACACACACACACACACACACACACACACACACACACACACACACACACGCACGCACGCACGCACACGCACACGGCTATAAATGGGGAGAAAGAATAAAAGCAATGGAAAATTATAGAGAGCATATTATATACAATTATATATTACAATGTGATTCCCTCCGAGTGGAGACAGGCTGCAGAGGGGATTGAGTGAGGTCAGGATTTTATGCAGAGGAGAAAAGGTGAGTTTTGAGAGCGGACTTGAAGGAGACAAAAGTAGGTTGCTGACGGACTGAGAGAGGAAGTTTGTTCCAGGAAAGTGGACCAGAAACAGAGAAGGCTCGTGGACCATAGGTATTGAGCTTAGTGCGTGGAAAGCGAAAAGTCAGAGGATCGGAGGCAGAGCGGAGGGTACGTGAGGGAACATAGATCTCAAGTAGGCTTTACAGGTAATCGGGGGCTGCGTTATTGAGGCTTTTGTAGCACATGGTGTCTAGTTTGTACTGTATGCGCTTTGATACAGGGAGCCAGTGAAGTTGTGCCAGGAGAGGAGATATGTGGTCAGCTTTTTTTCTTTTTTAGTACAAGGCGTGCAGCATTGTTTGAATGCGCTGCAGGATGTGAATGGTGGAGGCAGGAAGACCAGACAGGAGTGAATTGCAATAGTCAATGCGAGACATTATGAAGGAGAGAACGAGTTTTGCAGTTGTTTCGACAGAGAGATACTTCCTGATCAGGCTTATACGATGGAGGTGATAGTAGCAAGATCTGGCATACATAAGCTACGCACAAAAGTTAAGGATCACTATGAGAAAACAGGTGCGTAATAAACTCAGTTCGCTACTGTTATTTATTTCTCAGTCCAGCCAAATTGTTATGAATTCTTGTTCAGCTGTAAGTGGGCGATGTTGTGTTTGTGCGAAAATTGCACGGGATTCTCTACTACTTAGCTTGGCCGCAAACGGAAAAAGCGGAAACTTGCGAAAAAGGACCTTGTTTTGGACCGTTCTGCCTGAACACATTGCACAAGCCAGATTGAAAAACCATTATGCACGTGCAAGCACTGCTGTTTATGTGTGAGATGTTGTCTCTTGCTTGGCTTTATAAGAAGACATTCCACCAGTAGTAGGCCTGATCTGACAATGCCTCCACGACGAAAATTGAGCGAGTTTGAGAGGGGACGAGCTGTTGCATGGTTCCAAGATGGTGTTCCCAAGCGAGAAGTGGCCAGGCGACTTCAGGTGTCCATCTCGGTCATTGTCAGACTGATTCAACGCTTCACAGCCACTGGGAGGGTCCATGAAAGACGCAGATCTGGTCGACCGAAGAAGACAAACCACGTGAAGATCGTCTCATTGAACGACAAGCCCTGCAGACAAGAACAGCCTCTTCAAGCATCATTCGAAGGCAGCTGAGGGTGGCCACTAACATCAACATCAGCCAGCAGACCATACGGAACCGCCTTCATGGGTTTAACCTCCGTTCTCGTCGCCCAGCTGTACGGCCAAGCTTAACTCCAGCCCATAGGGCAGCACGCCGCGCCTTCTGCAGACGTCACGTGAGGTGGACACGTCAGCAATGGTCCCAGGTCCTGTTCAGTGGTGAATCACGCTTCACCATGAAACACAACGACGGCCGACTGAGGTTCTGGAGGCGCCCAGGGCAACGCTTTATTGACACCACTGTCCAAGAAAAGGTGGCCTTTGGTGGAGGTTCTGTAATGGTCTGGGGGGCCTTCAGCCTTCACCACAGAACACCCTTGTATCATGTACAGGGTAACCTGACTGGCCTCCGATACCGGGATGAGATCCTTCGACCGCTGGCTGTGCCTACACTGCAGCAGATGGGACCGACGGCTGTCTACCAGGATGACAACGCTCGCCCACACAGGGCAATGGTGGTCAACGACTTCCTGCAGCAGTCTGGAGTCAACAGAATGGAGTGGCCAGCATGCAGTCCCGATCTCAACCCGATTGAGAACCTCTGGGATGAGCTGGATCGCAAAGTGAGGAGCAACCACCCCCCTCCCAGGGATGCCCAACACCTCTACCAGATACTGCAGGCTGAGTGGCAGGCGCTTCCACAGAGGATCTTCACCAACCTGGTCAACTCGATGAGGACTCGCTGCGTCGAGTGCCAGAACAGCCATGGCGGTTACACGCATTACTGAACTTTTGGGAGCATCAGAATGCCCTGTTTGTGATTTCAATGACTTTGGGAAATCAAATTTCGATACGTACCCACTTTGATCAAATGTACACACCAAACGATTGCTCGAAATTGAAGGCAATTGTGTATCGTTATCACTAAAGCATGGAATTAAATGTTTGCCAAACTTCAACGCATTGGCTTTCTTATTTTGAAAGTTATGAATTTTTGTGCAAGTCATCCTTAACTTTTTGTGCGTAGCTTATATAGACAGATACACAGATTTGTTTTCTTAAGTAGCGTAATTTAATTAGTTTCCTTTGTGCTAGCAGAACGACAAATCGCATAGTGACGATGACGAAAACAAACAATGATGATGGAGGTAACAATGATTGTTCACAGATAACAAATAGGACAGTGATGATAACGAAAACAAACAATGATGATGGTTATATTAATGATTGTTCACAGATCGACAAATAGGATAGTGACGACGACAACGAAAACAAACAATGATGATGATTATATTAATGATTGTTCACAGATCGACAAATAGTACAGTGATGATGATGACGAAAACAAACAATGACGATGCAGATAACAATGATTGTTCACAGATAACAAATAGGATAGTGATGATAACGAAAACAAACAATGATGATGGTTATATTAATGATTGTTCACAGATCGACAAATAGTATAGTGATGATGATGACGAAAACAAACAATGACGATGCAGATAACAATGATTGTTCACAGATAACAAATAGGATAGTGATGATAACGAAAACAAACAATGATGATGGGTATATTAATGATTGTTCACAGATAACAAATAGGACAGTGATGATGACGAAAACAAACGATGATGATTATGGGGATAACAATGATTGTTCACAATCAACAAATAGGACAGTGATGATGATGACGAAAACAAACAATGATGATGGGTGTATTAATGATTGTTCACAGATCAACAAATAGGATAGTGATGATGATGGACGAAACAGAGGATAATAAGACTGTTCACAAGCCAACAATGATGATGATGCAAAATCAATGATTGTTCACAGATCGACAAGGCCGTCATCAGAGAAGTGGCTAGCGGCAACTTCAACAACTCGTGTAACAACTGCGTTCTCAAGCGATGGTGTGACGACGACACGCACGCTGATGCTAACATCACCCGCCACAATAATGTCACTGTAGACTGCCTGGAGATACTGACGTCACCCGCCTCATCCCAGCCCTCATTGTTGGAAATGTGCAGGCGGGTGAGAGACGAGCGTAGGGACATGGATCTGTCCAACGCCAGTGTACAAAACGATTTCCATTTCACCCAGCACGTCCTGAGTGAGGGGAATTTTACAAAATGTGAGACTCTACTTCTTTTGAATTACACATATACACACACACGTGCGCGCGTGTGCACACACAGATACTTGCACGCGTGGGCGCGCACACACACACACATACATTCACGCGTGCACACGCACATTCACACAGACACACGCACAGACATTCACACAGACACGCACAGACATTCACACACACACACGCATGCACACACGCAGCACACACACACACACATAATATATATATATATATATATTATATATATATATATATATATATATATATATATATAAACAGATTGGTAGATCGATAGATAGATACATAGATGCATAGATACATAGATATACTTGCAGCCAGCCAGCCAGACATCTGTACATTCATATATTCATACATACAAACATGCATACATGCATGCATATATACATACATATACACGTGTGTGTGTGTGTGTGTGTGTGTGTGTGTGTGTGTGTGTGTGTGTGTGTGTGTGTGTGTGTGTGTGTGTGTGTGTGTGTGTGTGTGTGTGTGTGAAGAAAGAGAGAGAGAGAGAGACAGCAGAAAAATACTGTCAGCCACGAAGGAATTTGCAATTTGTTCAAAAGGGATCCATCGCACTCGACTAATGCCACATGCGCTCCACACAAATATGCCAATGATTTCTGACAGATTCTCTGAGCCTGCGCAAAACCCTATACCCTTACAAGGTCTTGAAATGGGGAATGGGTGTAGGGGGAAGAGGGACCTATGCAACACTAAGCTGACATCGCCACAATGATGGAAACGTTAAGATGGGCAGCGAACAGACCAGTTTTTCATATCGCGGGCTGGGATCGAACTCAAGATATAAGCCAGAAGAAAAAAGGCTGGGAGTACATACTTATTTCCCACTAACGCCGCTGGTATGGGGAACAGCAGTGAAGGTTCGACCCCGTGGGGATGCCGGGGGCTCTTTCAGTATGAATAGTATAACCACCACCTGGAAATTTCTGTCCTAGAAATTTCCTCTTTTCTGTCGCTCTCTTTGTTTCTGCCATGTTCCTTTGCTTTCTGTCATTTCTTCCTATCATTTTCTGCCTTGCTGGTCCATTCACCTGTATGTGTTCGATAAAGCTTTACGTATTGCCTCTTAGGATTGATAATTGTGTACATGCATTAAGTGCATTTTTGGCTCTAGTGAGGTGAGATATGCGGAAGCAATTTTAGGTAATTCATGCCTGTTTTTATATATGTTTTGGTGTCCTTATGTATGCTTATATTTCTATTCAGGTGTTTTTCAAATCTCCCCTGTGCGATAAATTGGACAGAGTGGTCAACGCCGGGGGCATGTCTTCAGATTATGTGCGCGTCTTTTTTTTCTTTTCTTTTCTTTTTTTTTTCCCTGTTGCGTTAAACAACAATAACAATAAGAATAACAAATGTTTGCCCTTTTTTCAGGTAACAACCTGTTTGCCCAGACAGAACTGAGCGACAGAGCGGTGGGCGGGATCCTGCTGGTGTGTTCCCTGATCGTCATCTTTTTCAGTCTGCTGGGCCTGATGGAGATCCTGCACTCCATGCTACACAGTTCCGTGGTGAGGCTCATGACCAGGTCCATCAACACGGATCTGCCGGGCAGGGCCGCCTGCTTCACGGGCTACATCTTCATCCTGGTGGGTTGCGGGATGACCATGATTCTTCAGAGCAGCTCCGTGTTCACGTCCACCCTCACCCCGCTGGTAGGACTCGGGCTGGTGTCCATGGAGAGGATGTACCCTTTGACCTTAGGCGCCAACATCGGCACCACCATCACGGGCATTTTAGCCGCGCTGTCTCAGGAAGGGAAGCACGTGAAGAACGCCATGCAGGTGGCCTTGTGTCACCTGTTCTTCAACGTCAACGGCATCCTCCTCTTCTACCCTCTGCCCTTCCTGCGTCTTCCCATCAAAATGGCCAACGCCTTGGGCCGGACCGTCTCCAAGTACCGCTGGTTCGCCTTCGTCTACCTCATCTTCTTCTTCTTTCTTCTCCCTGGATCAGTCTTCGCCCTGTCCGCGGCTGGCTGGGTCTATCTGATTGCGGTGGGGGCTCATCTGCAGTTTCTCATCCTCGCCGTTATCCTGCTCAATCTTCTTCAGCGCCACAAACCCCAATGCCTGCCCGCACCACTTCGAAGCTGGGATTTCCTCCCGCTTTGGATGCGATCCCTAGACCCTCTGGACGAGCTCATCACCAGAGTGTGTCGCTGTAAATGCTGCCAGAACTTTTCGCAAGAAGACAAAGGCGTTGGTGGAAAGGAAGAAGAGGAGGAGGAAAAAGAGGAAAAGGAAGAGGATTTTCAAGGCAAAGGGAGTCAGCCTCCAGCGGCCTCAGAAACAGACAAAGGGGAATTTGTTCCCACGACAGAAGACGACAAAAAAGGTGTATAGGAATGGTGGGTTTGATACCGAGGAATGTTTTACGCCGTAGTACAAATGTCTGGCCTGTTTGACGAATACTTGTTCGTCATGCTAAACTGGAAGGAAATTATTTAGATATAGGTCTGTGTAACTGTACTGTAATGTAATGTATGGTAGGGTACGGTACGGTTTATGGTCTCGTCTCGTCTCGTCTCGTCTCGTCATGATTGTGTTGTGTAGTGTATCATATTGTATTGTATTGTATCGTATCGTATCGTATTTGTATTGTATTGTATTGTATTGCACTGTATGGCATTGCATCGCGTTGCGTTGTGTTGCGTTGTATCGTATCGTATCGTATCGTATCGGATCGTACCGTTTTGTATCGTACTCCATTTCTTTGCGTTGTGTTGCTTTGTACTGTATTATATTGCATTGTAGTTCATTGCATTGTGGTGCATTGTGTTATGCTGTGCTGTATCGTACTGTATTGCATTGCATTGCACTGTATTGTATTGCATTGTATTGTACTGTATTGTACTGCATTGTATTGTGTTTGCATTGCATTATAGTTCAGCGTATCGTATCGTACTGTATTGTATTGTATTGTGTTTGTATTGCATTATAATTAAGTGTATCGTATCGTACCGTATCGTATCGTCTCGTACTGTACTGTATTGTATTGTATTGTATTGTATGACTCTGCACTGTCTTGGATTGCATCATTCATTTGCTTACTTCAGCAAATCCAAATTACGTCAAGCAGAATACATCAGCTGTCTCTGGAAATCCACGTCGCCACAGTACAGCGACACTTTTCTTTGAAATGTGTTTCCCTGCAGTGCTTACCAGGTAACCACACCCCTATTCCTATACATAGAATTGTTTAAGTTCGCAACAACAAAAAAATATATTAAAAAAAAAATTAAAAAACGTACTTTATACGAGACTTTAGATTTAACGTCTCATCCAGAAATCTAACACCCAGAACACCGTTCGGTTTCAATCGCCATTCGGTTTATAAACAAGGTAATGATGACCGGGTCCGATTGGGTCATGCAGCGCATGGACAGCCTCCTTCGCTTGGTAAAATGGCTACCGTGTGGCGTCAGGAGCTGGGAGGTGGTTGTCCGGTCTGTGGTGAGGCATTGTTGGTCTGGGTCTTAACCAGCATTCTCGGGTGTTTCTTGTTCAATTGATTTCATTCTCCAGGTAAAGAGTTTGCTTACAGTCTGCTCGAAAGGAATTCATCGCTCTTGGGCGATTCCATAAGCGCTCCGCCCAACTGTGCCAGCAATAATGTGACAGATTCCCTGAGTCTGCACAAAACCCTATACCCTGGCAAGGTCTTGGAATGGGAAAGGGGGAGGGCTGAGAAGGGACGTATGAAACACTAATCTGATACCTCCAGGATGATGGAAACAGTTAGATGGACAGCGAAGAGGCCAGATTTTAATGTTGCAGGCTGGGATTGAACTCCAGATATCAGATCTTGAGCTGACAACAAGAACAAAAAGAAGAACAAGACGAGACAGGAAAACATCATCCAAAACACGGACAGGCTTGAACTTCAGCAGTTGCAAGAGAGTGGCAGAGGACTAGGAGAAATGGAGAGGATTCGTTGCAGAGTTATCAATGGTGACCCTTACGACCCGTAAGGTTTCGGTATACATAACGTAATGTAGACCAGCAGGAAGACTGAAGTCATGGTGATCAGTAAAAAACATGAAATCCCCTCATGTAAAATAACAGCAAATGGCACAGGTTGATAAATTCAAATACCTGGGAACGATCATTTCATCAGACGGCAGATGCACATCAGAAATAGCCGGCAGAATCGGCCAAGCCAAAACAGCATTCGGGAGGATGACAGGCATTCTTACCAACAAATGCCTATCAATTAACATCAGAAAGAGAGTCCTTGACTGTTATATAGAACCAATACCGTTGTACGGATGCGAGGCGTGGACAGTCAGCAGGCAAAGCCGGAGCAAGATTGAGGCAGCCGAGATGTGGTTTCTAAGAAGAATATTGAGAATTCCATGGACAGCAAAGAAAACAAACGGGACGGTCTTGATGGAGGCAGACACAGGTGGATCACTCGTAGGGAAGATTAGGAAAAGACAGGCAACATTTATAGGCCATTTCATGAGGAAGGGGGATTTGGAGCACCTGGTCACAACGGGAAAAGCTGGAGGGAAAGAGAGCACCAGGTGGACCCAGGGAGAAAATGCTGGACGGACTTGCAGAGTGGCTGGGGATGGGGAGGGTGGGGGAGATGCTAGGGGCAACGAGAGATAGAGATGGATGGAAGTCCATGGTCGCCAACGCCATGCGGCAGGGCACCTGATGATGATGATGAATGTAGACCAGAAACTTTATTTGATGTAAATCCCAAAATTTGTTTTTGTTTTTGTTTTTCTGCCCTGTTCTACTGATTTCGTTGGCGTCAACATGGTCAACCCATACCAAGCGATGAATGTGACTTTTCCCCTTTCTAGTGCCTGCATTGGACTGACTGTGAGTCATAATTTATAACCCCCTGTCCATTTTGTCCCTCTGTCTCTTTGTCTGTCAGTCTGTCTGTCTGTCTTTCTGTCTGTCTTTCTATCTGTCTTTCTGTCTTCCTGTCTGTCTGTCTCTCTCTCTCTCTCTCTCTCTCTCTCTCTCTATCTATCTATCTATCTATCTATCTATCTATCTCTCTCTCGTTCTCTCTCTGTCGCTCGCTCTCTCTGTATACTATATTTATACATACATGTACATACATACATACATACATGCATACATACATAAATACATATATACATAATACATACATACATACATACATACATACATTGTATAGATAGATACATGTATAGATATATCTGTCTCTCTCTCTGTCTCTTTGTATGTCTATCTGTGTCTCCATGTCCCTGTCTGTCTCTGCCTGCCTTTCTCTCTCTCTCTCCCTCTCTCTCTCCCTCCCCCTCTCTCTCTTTCCATCCCTCCTCTGTTCCTCTCTCCCCCCCCCCCTCTCTGTTTCTCCCGCTCCTCTCTGTCTCTCTCTTTCTCTCTCTCTCTCCCACTCTCTTCCCTTCCCTCTCTCTTTCTCTCTCCCCTCCTCTCTCTCTTTCTCTCTCCCCACCTCTCTCCCCCCCCTCCCCTCTCTTGCTCTCTTTTTTCTTGTTACTTTATTCTCGCACCATTTTTTTTCTTTATTTAGTCAAGTGACTCAGCGGAAGGGTGTCTCACACATGTATGTGTGTTGTAGGCTTATGTCTGTTTGAACGTAAGTATGTATGTATCAATCTGTCAAGTTGATGTCTATGCAGCTATGTGTGTGTCTTGTATCTCGTATGTGTGCATGATTTTGTGTGAGTGTCTATCTTGTATCTCAGGTATGTGTGTGTCTTGTATCTCGTATGTGTGCATGATTTTGTGTGAGTGTGTATCTTGTATCTCAGGTATGTGTGTGTCTTGTATCTCGTATGTGTGTGTCTTGTATCTCGTATGTGTGTGTCTTGTATCTCGTATGTGTGTGTCTTGTATCTCGTATGTGTGTATCTTGTATGTGTATATCTTGTGTCTCAGGTATGTGTGTGTCTTGTATCTCGTATGTGTGTGTCTTGTATCTCGTATGTGTGTATCTTGTATGTGTATATCTTGTGTCTCAGGTATGTGTGTGTCTTGTATCTCGTATGTGTGTATCTTGTATGTGTGTATGTGTATATCTTGTATCTTAGGTATGTGTGTGTCTTGTATCTCGTATGTGTGTGTCTTGTATCTCGTATGTGTGCGTCTTGTATCTCAGCTATGTGTCTTGTATCTCGTATGTGTGTGTCTTGTATCTCAGGTATGTGTCTTGTATCTCAGGTATGTGTCTTGTATCTCGTATGTGTGTCTTGTATCTCAGGTATGTGTGTGTCTTGTATCTCGGGTATGTGTCTTGTATCTCAGGTATGTGTCTTGCATCTCGTATGTGTGTGTCTTGTATCTCAGGTATGTGTCTTGTATCTCGTATGTGTGTGTCTTGTATCTCAGGTATGTGTCTTGTATCTCGTATGTGTGTGTCTTGTATCAGGTATGTGTGTGTCTTGTATCTCGTATGTGTGTGTCTTGTATCTCAGGTATGTGTGTGTCTTGTATCTCGTATGTGTGTGTCTTGTATCTCAGGTATGTGTCTTGTATCTCGTATGTGTGTGTCTTGTATCAGGTATGTGTCTTGTATCTCGGGTATGTCTTGTATCTCAGGTATGTGTGTGTCTTGTATCTCGTATGTGTGTGTCTTGTATCTCAGGTATGTGTGTGTCTTGTATCTCAGGTATGTGTATGTCTTGTATCTCAGGTATGTGTGTGTCTTATATCTCAGGTATATGTGTGTCATATCTCGTGTGTGTGTGTCTTGTATCTCAGGTATGTGTGTGTCTTGTATCTCAGGTATGTGTGTGTCTTGTATCTCAGGTATGTGTGTGTCTTGTATCTCAGGTATGTGTATGTCTTGTATCTCAGGTATGTGTGTGTCTTGTATCTCAGGTATGTGTGTGTCTTGTATCTCAGGTATGTGTGTTTGTGTGTCTTGTATCTCGTGTGTGTGTTTGTGTATATCTTTTATCTATCTTGTATGTGTACATGATTTTATGTGAGTGTGTATCCTGTATCTATTTTTTGTATTGATGCACATGTACGAATGTATATACGCGGTTGCGTTTTTCCCCCGTTTCAAATGTTGTAATATAGTTAAAACCGTTTAACTACAAACAAAAAATGTATATGTAAACGAGACGGAAAGAAAGACAGAAAAAAATTTATGGACTGACAATATTGCCGAACAGACAGAGAAACGGTTATAACCCTGATGTGGCTCTACGCAGTCGGCTGGGCTTTAAACAAAAATAACAGTAATAACATTTGCGGAGACCCAGGCTTGGGCGCACAACCGACACAGCTGGTGGCATCTGGTGAAGAGATCTTTAGTGCGCCGCCCCCGTTGACTCTGTAAGAAGTTAAGGCAGATGAAGATATGCAAAACAAGATCCAAAACAAGTGTGGCTGCCCGCGTTCAAGCAAACAGGAACCAGAAAAAAACACGCAAAAAGAATAAGAACGCGTATTTAATACAACAAGACAAGACAGGCTCAAATTTTCGGGCAACTGGCCTTTGTCAAGCGTCAGATCACAAATAAACGGACACCAAATACAAAAATTAGGAGAAAAAGACGGAGCAGCAGGGAAGTTTCAGTCTTTTTCTCCTAATTTTTGTACCTGGTGTTTGTTTGTTTGTGATCTTACGCTTGACAAAGGCCAGTTGACCGAAAATTTGTGCCTGCCTTGTCTTGTTGTTCTTATTCTTTTTTCGTTTTTTTTTTTTTTTCTGGTTCATGTAAATCAAGAGACTGTGTATGTGTGAGAGAGGAGACGGGAGGAAGACAACATATTCCATATCCACGCAAGGATATGTATGGTAGCAATTTGTGATGAAGAAATGTGTAAATTCGACGTAAACGAACAGACGCGAGGTGGGACAGATCAGTTGGACACAAACTATTTATGCTGAAATACTTTATTCTTTATATCGGGTTTTGCCCAGTTATTATAGGTGAATAAATCGGTTTAAAAAAAATCCTGACACTGCGTTGTTTTTTTACTCCTGTGCATGTGTTCTAGGCCATTTTATGAGGAAGGGGGATTTGGAGCACCTGGTCACAACGGGAAAGCTGGAGGGAAAGAGAGCACCGGGTAGACCCAGGGAGAAAATGCTGGACGGACTTTCAGAGTGGCTGGGGACGAGGGGGGTGGGAGAGATGCTAAGGGCAACGAGAGATAGAGACAAATGGAAGTCCATGATCGCCAACGCCAAGCGGCAGGGCACCTGATGATGATGATGCGTTCTTGTTCGTTTTGTTTTGTGAATGTTCAGGTTTTGGTCGGTTGGATGGTTGGTTCTTTGGTTCTTTCGTTCGTTGGCCGGTCGGTCGGTTGGTTGGTTTGGTGGGTTGGGCTGGGTTGGGTTGGGTTGATTTGCTTTGGTTTGGTTTGGTTTTGTTGGTTTGATTTGGGTTGGTTGGTTGGTTAGTTTGTTGACTGGTTGGTTGGTTGGTTGATTACTTAGTTGATTGGTTGGTTGGACGGTCGGTCGGTTAGTTGGTCGGTCAGTTAGTTGATTGATTGGTCGGTCGGTTGACAGGTCGGTCGGTCAGATGGTCGGTCGGGTCAGGTCGGTTGGTTTGTTGTAGGGTTGCTCGGTTTTTGTTGTTAATATTGCCGTTCTGGGTCTGTTTGATTTTCCCATTTAACAGGGAGAAGTTTTACCTCACTTCTTGATTTCTACAGCAGTTAAAAAACGTGACAGTGGTTCCTAGGACACAGAAGACTGCATGTTTCTGTGTCTTTCTGCCTTCTTTCAGCAGAAAAGGTGAGTGAAAATGATGCTTGTTGTAGAAAATAGTCCAAGCATCTTCGCTTTTTCATTTACAGCGTGTACAACTAGTTAGTTGTCGTAGTAGTTGTAGTTATTTCCTTTTATTTTCTTTGTGTGTGAGTCTCTCTCTCTCTCTCTATCTGTGTGTGTGTGTGCGTGTGTGTGTGTGCGTGTCACAATTGATTTACCAGATAAAAATCAGGCTGCTCCCGGGATACGGCCTTGCCGCTATTTCGGCAGTGTCATTAAAGCATGGGTGAAAGTAGTCCGGAATTCCTGATTGAAAACGTCGGCAGAAAGAGTTTTCCGAATTGGCAGCTCAGCTTCCTGATAACTACCCCCCACCCAATAGAAAAAAGAGGAGGGGTAAACCAATGTCAGACAGGTGTTTCCAGACTTGCTTGAATTCATTAATCGGCACAATGCAGATGATAACAACTCAACTGAAACAATTTTTTTTCTCCGTCGAAAGTGTCGGGAGGTATTGATTTTCCCTTGTGTCTTGGCGAGCCTATGGATTCAGAGGCGAGAACACTAACGCGCATGCGCAGTTTAACACCGGAAACGCCGCACTTGTGTGAACAGCAGTTTGAAAGAGGCGACCTCATTCAGGTCTGCCACCTAAACCACTGCATGTACAATCCTCTCCTGTACCAGCAATGCTGACCCCCTCCATAGCACTAGTAGTACTGCTGTATCTGCAAAGAAAGCTGCTGAAAACGGTGGTGCAGGGCTCCCAATTTTCCGACTTTTCTCAGAAATCCGAGAAAATCCACAGGCTGCTTTCGAGATAAAAATCATATGCTTTCCGAGAAAAAAATGGAGACGATGACATGAATTCAAATACCTCAGCAGTAATTTTGAAGACTGAAGATTCTGAACAGAGAGAGTTGTTGTTATTATTTTTGTTTAAAACCCAGCCAACTGAGAGAGCCATATCAGGGCTATAACCTTTTCAAAGCAGACACAATACTTCGACAGGAAAAAAAAGGAAAAGAAAATTAAGTAGGCTGCACATAACCATGCATTCGCGCACAAAATCTAAGGAGACGCCACTGGCGTTGACCACTCTGTCCAATTTATCACACAGGGGATTTTTTTTAAAAACATACCTGAATGCAGATTTGAAAATAACTAAAGACGAAAATAACTAAGGACGCTAAAACATCTAAAAACGGATCTAAATTACCTTAAATTGCTTCTGCGTATCTCATTTTCCTAGATCCAAAATGCACTTAATACATGTACCCAATCATCAATCTTAAGAGAAAGCATGTAAGAATTTATCGAACACATACAGGTCAATGGACGAGCAGAAAATGATAGGAAGAAATGACAGAAAACAAAGGAGGAAAAAAGAAACAAAGGGAATGACAGAAAAGAGGAAATTTCTAGCACAAAATTTCCAGAATGTGGGGATACTATTTACACTGAAAGAGCCCCCGTATCCCCATGGGGTGGGGGAGGGGAGGGGGGACAAAACAGTGAATTCAAATACCTCAACAGTAATTTTGAAGAAGATTCTGAACAGAGAGACTGAATCCATCGTAGGATTCAGACATCAAGCAATGACAGTTATTAGTTTCCTCCCACTCAGTCCTGAGACAAACTGCAATATTTCTACAGAAGTTTTGAGTCTTGAGTGTGTGTTCAAGAGGATATCATCACACTCGGACAATTCCGTATGTGCTCCACCCAAATCTGTCAGCAATTGTGACCTCCTACCACGAAATCGGTCTTAACTAGCATTTTGGGCATTTTGAGATATACATATCACTGGAAAGTGTAAATTGTGCTGATTATTTTAGTACTTGAATGAAGCTTGTACTCCAAAAAATGTAGAAGTTATGTATGTTTAAAGGCATTAAATTGTATGACGGCCGTTTTGAGAAAACAGCCTCTAAAGTTTTTGTGCGCTCTCCTACACATTTTCCTTAAATTTCTTTATTTGGTGGCTTTGACCCAGTTTGTTTCTAATTTTAGCTGTCATTATCTGAAAGGTGCACCAAAGAACTTTCCATCAGTATATTACATGTGCGGGTACTGTACAGGTTACGGTTCATAATAAGAGACAAAATAGGTACTTTTGGTAGGAAATTGCGTTCTTTCTGCTGCGATCAGTGCATTAAAATACCGATTTAAATTGATTAATAATATTTTTTCAAGAAAAAAATTTCAGTGGGGGATAGATTAAAGTCTACAGAAATCAATTTTGAGAAAAAGTCAAACACCCCAGATAGACCCTCAGTCACCTTTTCAGCTCCTAGTGCTATTCAACTGACTGCGAGTTAAGACTGATTTTGTGGTGGGAGGTCACAATTACTATCTGGCACACTGCAAAAGCGAGAGAGAGAGTGTGTATGAGAGAGAGAGAGAGAGTGAGTGAGAGAGAGGGTGAGTTAGAAAGATAAAGTGAGTGAGTGAGAGAGAGAGAATAAATGTGTGAGAGAGAGAAAAAGAGAGAGGTTCTGCTCACCTATTGAAATGAGCTTTTTGCTTTATTCAATAAAGTTTGACTTTTTCACACACACACACACACACGCGTGTGCACGCGCACGCACACACTCACGCACATACATACATGCATACATACATACATACATACATACATACACTGTTGTTATTGTTGTTTAAAGCCCAGCCGGGTGCGTAGAGCCATATCGGTATAGCATACATACATAATTATATACACACATACATACATACACACATATATACATACATTGTTGTTATTGTTTACAGCCCAGCCGGCTGCGTAGAGCCATATCAGGGCTAGCATACATACATACATACATACATACACACACACATACATACATATATACATACATACATACATACATACATACACACACACACACACACACATACACACACTGAAATGTAGGTGTTACCATTTTACTACATTAAGGGATTTCACAAAACGCAGTTCCACAACGCAATCAGCAACAGGGACATACAGGTGTGCATGAACTCCTGACAAACAATTCCTTACATGGGCACGCTGACTTTATTCACTAAACTTAGTTCTCCCCTTAGTAAATTGTTGACAATGCATTATCACTGTTACTTTGCTCATACATAGTGTGTATAAGCTGTTGGCAATGCAATGCCAGTGTGACTTTGCCCAAATATAGTCTGTGTGATACTACACTCTGACCAGGTTCCACTGATCATTTTTGCCCTAACCAGAGACATCAGTAGACAGACCGGCAACTGCTCTGGCTCACGATCTCAAGGGCAACGTTTGGTCGTAGATGATTTTAACGTGGTATAATTGTTCTCCTGATAGAGCCATGGACTCAAGATCTGATATCTCGAGTTCAATCCCAACCGGCAACATTGAAAACTACTGTATGAAAGTAGAACGGAGGAAGCAATGTTTGTCTTACATATAATTGTAAATGACTGTAAATTCATGCACATAGAACCTTTGATGAAGATGTAGGCGTTTTGTATGTGTTTGAACTTTGGGCTCATGCGGATAATCTTGCTTTGCTAATGCGTTTATCGTTGACCTTTTTAATGAGAGAGAATACAAATGAAATACAAACAAACAAACAAACATACAAGCAAACACCAACAATAACAACTAAAATCTAAAACTGTATAAACTAAACGACCTTATAATTTATTGTTTAAGAAAACATAACAGACTAATAGATATGGCGCATGTGCATGATTTTTGCTCAATCGATTGTATACACATCTTGTTCTTTTTTTTTTATGATATTGTAATAATGTTCAGCAAACGTTGTATTTATTTGTGCTTTGTCAAAAAAGAATTTTAAAAAAGTTTGAAAAAAAAAAAACGGAGGAAGCCCATATCTACAAGACTGAAAAGTATGCCAGGTGAGCCAGCAACTTAATGAAATCTCACTTTCAAACCAAAGTCCTAGCCATAGAGCAAAGGTGTTGACAGGCACGTCAGCTTATGAAGTAGTTCTCTATTTCAGGAAGAGAGAGGACCAGAATCCTAAAGACAATGGCAGAAGCAGCTGAAAAAAAGTTCCAGCTGGATCTGGTCAAGGAGGAACAAAAGTAATTTTCATATCAACTAAGTAACATAACTCTTGAGAGTCACGGAGTTATCTCCCATGTAGAATTTCTCAAACCCAACACAGTTTGCGCTACCCACTCAGCTAGCATAGACGCAGCCACAAAGCATAAAGTGGTAAGCTCAGAACATTCCTTGGGAAATAAGAGGGAAGCAGGGAGAAAGGAATGTTCTGAGCTTTATGCTTTGTGGCTGCGTCTATTCTAGCTGAGTGGGTAGCGCAAACTGTGTTGGGTTTGAGAAATTCTACATGGGAGATAACTCCGTGACTCTCAAGAGTTATGTTATTTAGTTGATATTTAAAATTCTCCCTGCTTCCCTCTTATTTCCTTTAATTTTCATAAGTCTAAAAATTCTCCTGTATGTTGCCATGTGTCCGATAGCTAAGTGGGTGACTTTGCCTTGAGACACCTGACCACTTTGGATATGCAAGTTCAAATCCAGGTGGAGCAAAAATTTATCTCTTAAAAAACATGGCGACAGCAGAGGAGGCGCCCAGGAGTCATGACCTGGGTGTGGCCCGGCTCCCTTAGAGTGTCAGGAGTTAAGGGCCAAAACACTTGCTTGATGAGGTTTACCCTCTGAGGACCTTCTGCTGTCTGGCTCTTCCCAGAGTTTCTTGCTACTGCATTTTCCGTCTTTAATGTGCGTGTATGCAGGGTGTTTTCGTGTATCCATAAGCTACCTGACACTGACATGATCAACTGGATGTCCAACATCTTATCCATAAAAGGCCTCGTGATCCCCGTGGGGATGCTGGGAGCTCTTTCAGTATGAACAATATCCCTTTCTGGAAATTCTGTGCTAGAAATTTCCTCTTTTCTGTCAATCTCTTTGTTTTTGCCTTGTTCCTTTGCTTTCAGTCATCTGTATAATTTTCTGCCTCGCTGGTGCATTCACTTACATGTGCTCCATAAAGGCTTACATATTTTGTTTTAATATTGATAACTGGACACATCTATTAAGTGCATTCCTGGCTCTAAGGAATTGTGATGAGCAGAAACGATTTTAGTCATTTAGGCCAGTTTTTAAACATGTTCTAGTGTCTTTAATTGTATTTACATTTGTAATCAGGTTTGGGTTTTTTTCAAACCTGTAGTGGTAAATTGGACATAAAGGTAAAAGCCAGGTGTGTATCGTTAGATCATGTAAGCGAAAGCATTGATATGTGTTCTTAACCCTTTGACACCCGCACCCTATCTACTCATAAGGAAGATTAGGAAAAGACAGACAACATTTATAGGCCATTTTATGAGGAAGGGGGATTTGGAGCACCTGGTCACAAAGGGAAAGCTGGAGGGAAGAGAGCAACAGGTAGACCCAGGGAGAGCATGCTGGACGGACTTGCAGAGTGGCTGGGGATGAGGAGGGTGGGGGAGATGCTAGGGGCAACGAGAGGTAGAGATGGATGGAAGTCCATGGTCGCCAACGCCATGCGGCAGGGCACCTGATGATGATGATGACCCTATCTACCCATTGCAAGAACTTAACTCCTTGATTCCCTCACCCTATCTGCCAGTTTCCTGAAGGAGCTGGGGTTCAAATAATAGGAATTAGAATAGCATCCACGTGACAGCCGCTCCGCTGGTCCATCTCTCTTTCCATGTGTCTGGCCGAATACAAAAGTGCTAGCCGGGTGTTGGCGACTGTTCTGTGACTGTCACATGCTAATTATAGCAACTGAGTTGACTGGCCTTGACACTGCGAGATCGACAAAGAAATCATTTTTGCCCTAACCAGAGACATCAGTAGACAGACCGGCAACTGCTCTGGCTCACGATCTCAAGGGCAACGTTTGGTCGTAGATGATTTTAACGTGGTATAATTGTTCTCCTGATAGAGCCATGGACTCAAGATCTGATATCTCGAGTTCAATCCCAACCGGCAACATTGAAAACTACTGTATGAAAGTAGAACGGAGGAAGCAATGTTTGTCTTACATATAATTGTAAATGACTGTAAATTCATGCACATAGAACCTTTGATGAAGATGTAGGCGTTTTGTATGTGTTTGAACTTTGGGCTCATGCGGATAATCTTGCTTTGCTAATGCGTTTATCGTTGACCTTTTTAATGAGAGAGAATACAAATGAAATACAAACAAACAAACAAACATACAAGCAAACACCAACAATAACAACTAAAATCTAAAACTGTATAAACTAAACGACCTTATAATTTATTGTTTAAGAAAACATAACAGACTAATAGATATGGCGCATGTGCATGATTTTTGCTCAATCGATTGTATACACATCTTGTTCTTTTTTTTATGATATTGTAATAATGTTCAGCAAACGTTGTATTTATTTGTGCTTTGTCAAAAAAGAATTTTAAAAAAGTTTGAAAAAAAAAAAAACGGAGGAAGCCCATATCTACAAGACTGAAAAGTATGCCAGGTGAGCCAGCAACTTAATGAAATCTCACTTTCAAACCAAAGTCCTGGCCATAGAGCAAAGGTGTTGACAGGCACGTCAGCTTATGAAGTAGTTCTCTATTTCAGGAAGAGAGAGGACCAGAATCCTAAAGACAATGGCAGAAGCAGCTGAAAAAAAGTTCCAGCTGGATCTGGTCAAGGAGGAACAAAAGTAATTTTCATATCAACTAAGTAACATAACTCTTGAGAGTCACGGAGTTATCTCCCATGTAGAATTTCTCAAACCCAACACAGTTTGCGCTACCCACTCAGCTAGCATAGACGCAGCCACAAAGCATAAAGTGGTAAGCTCAGAACATTCCTTGGGAAATAAGAGGGAAGCAGGGAGAAAGGAATGTTCTGAGCTTTATGCTTTGTGGCTGCGTCTATTCTAGCTGAGTGGGTAGCGCAAACTGTGTTGGGTTTGAGAAATTCTACATGGGAGATAACTCCGTGACTCTCAAGAGTTATGTTATTTAGTTGATATTTAAAATTCTCCCTGCTTCCCTCTTATTTCCTTTAATTTTCATAAGTCTAAAAATTCTCCTGTATGTTGCCAGTGTCCGATAGCTAAGTGGGTGCACTTTTGCCTTGAGACACCTGACCACTTTGGATATGCAAGTTCAAATCCAGGTGGAGCAAAAATTTATCTCTTAAAAAACAATGGCGACAGCAGAGGAGGCGCCCAGGAGTCATGACCTGGGTGTGGCCCGGCTCCCTTAGAGTGTCAGGAGTTAAGGGCCAAAACACTTGCTTGATGAGGTTTCCCTCTGAGGACCTTCTGCTGTCTGGCTCTTCCCAGAGTTTCTTGCTACTGCATTTTCCGTCTTTAATGTGCGTGTATGCAGGGTGTTTTCGTGTATCCATAAGCTACCTGACACTGACATGATCAACTGGATGTCCAACATCTTATCCATAAAAGGCCTCGTGATCCCCGTGGGGATGCTGGGAGCTCTTTCAGTATGAACAATATCCCCTTTCTGGAAATTATGTGCTAGAAATTTCCTCTTTTCTGTCAATCTCTTTGTTTTTGCCTTGTTCCTTTGCTTTCAGTCATCTGTATAATTTTTCTGCCTTGCTGGGCATTCACTTACTATGTGCTCCATAAAGGCTTACATATTTTGTTTTAATATTGATAACTGGACACATCTATTAAGTGCATTCCTGGCTCTAAGGAATTGTGATGAGCAGAAACGATTTTAGTCATTTAGGCCAGTTTTTAAACATGTTCTAGTGTCTTAATTATATTTACATTTGTAATCAGGTTTGGTTTTTTTTCAAACCTGTAGTGGTAAATTGGACATAAAGGTAAAAGCCAGGAGTGTATCGTTAGATCATGTACGCGAAAGCATTGATATGTGTTCTTAACCCTTTGACACCCGCACCCTATCTACTCATAAGGAAGATTAGGAAAAGACAGGACAACATTTATAGGCCATTTTATGAGGAAGGGGGATTTGGAGCACCTGGTCACAAAGGGAAAGCTGGAGGGAAGAGAGCAACAGGTAGACCCAGGGAGAGCATGCTGGACGGACTTGCAGAGTGGCTGGGGATGAGGAGGGTGGGGGAGATGCTAGGGGCAACGAGAGGTAGAGATGGATGGAAGTCCATGGTCGCCAACGCCATGCGGCAAGGCACCTGATGATGATGATGACCCTATTACCCATTGCAAGAACTTAACCCTTGATTCCCTCACCCTATCTGCCAGTTTCCTGAAGGAAGCTGGTGGATAGGGTGGAGGAATCAAAGGGTTACATTTTTGCTTTGCTAGCATGTTTGACTGTAGAATGCTGGCAAACAAGGTGCGCGAGTCAAAGAGGTAGTTTTCATTTCCAGGGATTTTTTTCCCCTGGGTCAGCGAGATGTTGCATGTGTTTTGAGGTGGTCACAACACCGATATGGTTTTACACAGATGGCTGGGGTTCAGTTTTCAGTTTTTCGAGATGACATCTCCGCGATCGGAACGAATTCCATCTGCACTAACGTCACAGGTGCCGTGTGGTGGTGATAGTGGCACAAGACTTAAGCCTGCACATAAACCCAGGAGCTGGGTTCAAATAATAGGAATTAGAATAGCATCCTACGTGACAGCCGCTCCGCTGGTCGATCTCTCTTTGCCATGTGTCTGGCCGAATACAAAAGTGCTAGTCCGGGTGTTGGCGACTGTTCTGTGACTGTCACATGCTAATTATAGCAACTGAGTTGACTGGCCTTGACACTGCGAGATCGACAAAGAAATCAACGTCTTGATAAACTACCAGTAAATGATACACGCCTGTTAACGTTACATACCTTTGATCTGATGTGTGCACTGAACGGTTATCTATACTGAACAAGTCTTCATTATCATTATTATATTATTAGATTATTATATATTATTATTATTATTGTTGTTGTTGTTGTTACTACTATTGTTTGTTGTTGTTACTATTATTATTTTATTATTATCGTCGTCGTCATCATCATAATATTATTATTACTATTACTATCATCATCATCATCATCATTATTATTATTAATATGATTATTATTATTATTACATGTCTGTGTTACTGCAGAACACCGTATATTTGTGCGCTTACACATATAGTCCAGGATATTTAAACCATACCCAGGCAAGACACCACGCTGTAAAAGATTAACCCTCTGACTCCCTCAGTCTATCCACGAGTCATCCTGCTTTGTCAACCATGACAACGAAGCAAAATCACAAAGCTGATGGAGAGGGTGAAAGAGTCAAAGGGTTAATTTTTTGCTGGTGGTGCTTAGGGTGCGTGGTTCAAAGGATTAACAGAACGGTCAATCCACAAACAATCATACGGTAACTATGCACATCCCCTATTACGTGGTTGTCATACAGCAACGCAGGGAACTCCCGAAGAAGAAGAGAGAAGAAGAAGGAGAAGAAGAAGAAAGAAGGGGAGGGGTGTCTCAGAGGAGCTGGTGACTATGTGAGCTGTCCGCTGGATAGCGCAAGCCCAGTGGAGAAATGGGGATCCAAAGTGGGTTCCATTCTGTATTGGTCCGACGGCTGGGATGAACCTGGCTGGTGCGTGTTGCGAGGCTATGTCCCAGGGTTTGCCACCTCTCCTCCTTGCCATTTGGCTTTTGAACAAAAAGTAACTAATGGCTGGGTCTGGATGGGTTGTGCAGCGCATGGACAATCCATTCTACCCCCCCCCCTTTCCCCCCTTGCCAGGGGAGATGGCTGCCGTGTGGTGTTGGGAGCTGGGAGGTGATTGTCTGGTTAGAGGTGGAGCATTGCTGCCCTGGGTCCCATCCAGTATCCCCGTATGTTTCTTGTTTACTTTTAACTTTATACCACAATTTCACGTCTCAAAAAAGAAGAAAAAAAAAAGAAAGTAAGGAAGAAAAAAAAAAACAGCAAAAATCCAAAGCAAAACAAAAGGAGTAATCAAGAAAGATTGTAAGAATATTCTTTTTTCTTCAACTGAGGTACTGTCGTGTATTTGAACGCAACTAAGTTCAAGAAGAAGAAAAAAAAGAATATGTATATAGGAAGACGTGTGTTACACACACCTTTTTATTACGTCTCTCTCACTCTGCCTGTCTGACTGACTGACTGGAATGGAAGATGGAATCTTTATTTAATGTCTGTTCACAATAGTGATTTTAGACACACATACACACACACACACACACACACACACACAACACACACACACACACACACACACATACACACACAACCACACACAACACACACACACACACACACACACACACACACACACACACGGGACAAAAAAAGGTGGGGGATGGGAAGGGGTAGTGGAAGTTTGAATGTAAGAAGGGGAACAATTACAATTAATAATTCAGAACATTAAGTTAACAGTGTCAATTAATAACAGACTGTCTCTCTCTCTCTCTCTCTCTCTCTCTCTCTCTCTCTCTCTCTTTCTCTCTCTCTCTCTTTCTTCTCGTCCTGGGTGCGCGCGCGCGGTTGTGTGTGCGTGCATGTGTGTGTATGTGTGTGTAAGCATGCATGCTTGAGCAGCTCTACATAAATGTAGGCACATTTCAAGTAAAATAGACAAATTGCAGAATAAACGTGGACAAACAAACAAAGAAACACGCAAACAGCTAGGCAAGCAACCTCTTTCTGTTTTATTTTGTTTTGTTTTATTTTATTTTTCTATTCATTTATTTATTTATCTATTTATTCATTTATTTATTTATTTATTTTTATTGATACAAAAGGGTAGATAAACTGAAATGTTGCAGAATAGTTCCACATCACCATTTCTCTCTCTCTCTCTCTCTCTCTCTCTCTCTCTCTCTCTCTCTCTCTCACACACACACACACATCACACTCTCCCCATCCTCTCTTTTCTCTCTCTCTGTCTCTGTCTCTCATACACACACGCACAAACACACACAGGCACACATACATGTACACACTCACATTCACGTACACACACTCTCCCTCTTTCTCTTTCACACACACACACACACACGCACGCACGCACACACGCACAACTTGAACACACACTGGTACACACACACATGTACACCACACACACACACACACACACACACACACACACACACACACACACACACACACACACACACACACACACGTAAACTCAAACTATCTGGTTTTACACAATATTTTCCAAGCTCTGAGACTAGGTAAGTTTTTGAAGTGTAACACACGGAAACAAAAAGGTCCAAGTTGAGTCAAAGAAAAGGTAGCAGTTTGAGACAGTATTTACCAAAGACCTTGCCATAATATTTCACTGTTTTGAAGTGAACCACCCGGGCCAGCAAGATACTATATTTAGGTTCGGGAGTCACCTGCCAGATACTATCTTAGTACCTGAGAATCACCTTTCCTTGTAGGGCGGGGTAGCTCTGAGCTTCTCAGTAAAGTAGGATATCTTGCCTATAAATATTCAAACTCCTGAGCATTCAAAGCATACGGCAAACTGGCATCAGAAGAGACGAAAGGAAGACTTCACATCTACGATACCAGCCTGTTTGAGCAGAAAACCCAGCAAGTGCAACAAAAGCTGATCCAGAAGAAAACAGCAAGTGCAACAAAGAGCTGAACTGTTAGAATCACAGTCAAAAACTGCACGAAAGAAATATAACAGATTTCAACAGAAATTGTTAAGGAAAGAGAGCAAACGTCTTTATCCATTATGAGCATGTACGAGAACTACGACGAAGCCACAGCCTTGGTGGTGGACAACGGTTCGGGCATGTGGCAAAGCCGGCTTTGCTGGTGATGATGCACCACGGGCCGTCTTCCCGCTCTCGTAGGCAGACCCAGGTATCAGAACGTGATGGTAGGCATGGGACAAAAAGACTGTTACGTGGGCGACGAAGCTCAGAGCAAGAGGGGAATCCTGTCTTTGCAGTATCCTGTGGAACACGGCATCGTCACCAACTGGGACGACATGGAGCGCATATGGCACCACACCTTCTACAACGAGCTTCGCGTGGCTCCCGAAGAACACCCCGTGCTGCTCACGGAGGCTCCGCTCAACCCCAAAAGCAACCGAGAAAAAATGACGCAGATTATGTTCGAGACTTTCAATACCCCAGCTTTCTACGTGGGCATCCAGGCCGTCCTGTCTCTGTACTCTTCAGGCAGAACCACAGGCATCGTCTGTGACTCTGGTGACGGCGTAACGCACGTGGTGCCCATTTATGACGGCTACGCCCTGCCTCACGCTATTCAACGGATGGACCTGGCTGGCAGAGACTTGACCGCTTACCTACGAACAATCTGACGGAAAGGGGTACAACTTCACCACCTCTTCCGACGAGAGATCGTGCGTGACGTAAAAGAACACTCTGTTACGTGGCCATGGATTTTGAGCAGGAACTGAGCGGCGCCGCAAAATCGTCTGCTGTGGAGAAGAGCTACGAGCTTCCTGATGGGCAGGTTATCACCCTTGGCAACGAACGGTTCCGCGCCCCTGAGGCTCTGTTCCAGCCTGCTTTTCTTGGCCGTGAGCTATCGGGGATCCACGAAGCGGTTCACAACAGTATCCAGAAGTGTGACGTGGACATCCGCCGTGACCTCTACTGCAACACTGTGTTGTCCGGAGGCTCCACCATGTACCCTGGTCTTGCTGACCGTTTGACCAAGGAGCTGGCGGCCATTGCTCCCAGTTCCATCAAGGTCAAGGTCATCGCATCGCCAGAGCGGAAGTACAGTGTGTGGATTGGCGGTTCCATCCTGGCTTCCCTCTCCACCTTCCAGCAGATGTGGATCTCCAAGCAGGAATATGACGAGTGTGGTCCAGCCATCGTCCATAGGAAATGTTTCTGAGCATGTTATACATGAGTGCGTAAAACAGACAGAGAAAGAGAGAGGGAAAGAGAGAAGAGAGAGAGAGGGGGGGAGAAGAGAGTGAAGAGAGAGCGAGAGGAGAGAGAAAAAATGAAATGAATATGTATTTCAATTTCTTCATCACAGAGAGAGAGAGAGAGAGAGAAAATGAATTGAATCTATGAATATGCATTTCAATTTCTTCATCACAGAGAGAGAGAGAAACGGAGAGAGAGAATGAAATGACTATATGAATATGTATTTCAATTTCTTCATCAGAGAGACAGAGTGTGTGT
This sequence comes from Monoplex corrugatus, assembly GCA_030674185.1. NCBI lineage: Eukaryota > Metazoa > Mollusca > Gastropoda > Littorinimorpha > Ranellidae > Monoplex > Monoplex corrugatus. The sequence goes on along the minus strand of JAPXFY010000023.1, from coordinate 30,905,600 downwards.
GTGTGCGTGTATTCAGCAACTCGTATGAAATGAACGTATATTTCAATTTCTTCGTCAGGATGAACACTGAATAAGTGGTTTATTCGCAAACTTTCTAGAATCTATATTTTATTTTCTGATCATGGAAGTTGATGATGAATGACACATGCAGTGTGTGGTCAGTGCAATTGTTTTCCTTGGTCAATATTCAATCTTGTGCAAGCTGCTGTGATAGGTCTAAAAAAAACACAACTAGAGAAGTGCGTAGTATTGATGAAAAATGTGAATGACAAAAATATGTGTAAATAATCCTTTAAAAAAATTATCAGCTGTGATATTGAAGTTCACTAGATGTCATTTGCATTTTGACTTTTGGCACACTCTCATACATGCGTACACATACACGTACCGACCGAAACACACTCGCATTGTACAGTGACACAGCGAGAGAGCGAGAGACGAGACAGGACAGAGAAGAGAGAGAGACTGACAGACAGACAGACAGAGACTCAGAGAGACCGAGACAGAGAAAGACAAACGAGGGCAGTGACAGAGATAAAGAACGAGAGATTGTTAAGAGAGAGAGAGACACACATGGAGAGAAAGAGAGACAGACAGAGAGAGAGAGGGGGGGGGGAGAGACAGGCAGAGACAAGACAGAGAGAGTATACTGTGTGCCTCTGACTGCATGTGTGAGTGCCTATTGTGAAGAACATACAACCACAAACTAAATGAATCAAAAATATATGGGGTTTTTTGTGTGGTGTGTGTGTGTGTATTTTTTAATATTTTGTTTCGTTTTGTTTTGTTCACTGAGAAATCAGTGTTA
>JAPXFY010000023.1:30897292-30899792 GCA_030674185.1 Monoplex corrugatus | reverse complement strand
TCTCTCTCTCTCTTTCTCGCTCTCTGTGTGACTGTTTCTCTCTTTGTTCCTCTCTCTCTCTCTCTCTCTCTCTCTCTCTCTCTCTCTCTTTCGCTCTCTCTCTCTCTCTCTCTCTCTCTTGTTCTTTTTCATCATCATCATCATCATCATCATCATCATCATCATCATCACCTTCTTCTTCTTCTTCTCTTCTTCTTCTTCTTCTTCTTCTCTTCTTCTTCTTCTCTCTTCTCTTCTTCTTCTTCTTCTTCTTCTTCTTCTTCTTTTTCTTCTTCTTCTTCTTCTCTTCTTTTTCTTTTTCTTCTTCTTCTTCTTCTTCATTTTTTTCATTTTATTTCATATACGTATAGAATCACCTTGACATTTATTTGGGAAGTCAGTGGCCTCCCCATAGGCAGCATTCACTTGTGGTGTATTTCACAATGACATCTCTTCCTCTCCTCCGTCACCGCTCTCTCCCTTCTGTTCATCTGTATCCCTCTCCTTCACTGTACTTTCACTCCGTTCTCTTTGTCTGTCTGTCGGTCTGTCTGTCTGTCTGTCTGTCTGTCTGTTTGTCTCTGTCTGTCTGTCTGTCTGTTTGTCTCTGTTTCTCTGTCTCTCTGTCTGTCTGTCTGTCCGTCTCTCTCTCTCTCTCTGTCTATCTGTCTGTCTTCTCTCTCTCTCTCTCTCTCTCCCCCCCTCTCCTCTCTCTCCCCCTCTCTCTCTGTCTGTCTCTGTCTGTCTCTCTCTCTCTCTCTCTCTCTCTCTGTCTCTCTGTCTCTGTTTCTTTCTCTCTGTGTCTGTCTGTCTCTGTCTCTCTCTCTGTCTCTCTCTCTCTCTCTCTCTCTCTCTCTCTCTCTCTGTCGGTCTCTCTCTCTGTCTCTCTGTCTGTCTGTCTGTCTCTCTGTCTGTCTCTCTCTCTCTCCGAATCTGTCTCTCTTTCTCTCTCTGTCTCTCTTTCTCTCTGTCTCTCTTTCTCTCTCTGTCTCTCTCTCTCTCTCTGTCTGTCTCTCTTCTCTCTGTCTCTCTTCTCTCTCTCTGTCTCTCTCTCTTCTCTCTGTCTCTCTTCCTCTCTGTCTCTCTTCTCTCTGTCTCTCTTCTCTTCTGTCTCTCTCTCTCTCCTGTCTCTCTTTCTCTCTGTCTCTCTTCTCTCTCTGTCTCTCTCTTCTCTCTTCTGTCTCTCTCTTCTCTCTGTCTCTCTCTCTCTCTCTCTGTCTCTCTTCTCTCTCTGTCTCTCTTTCTCTCTGTTCTCTCTTCTCTCTCTGTGTCTCTCTTCTCTCTTTGTCTCTCTCTTCTCTCTCTGTCTCTCTCTTCTCTCTCTGTGTTCTCTCTCTCTCTCTTGTTCTCTCTTCTCTCTCTGTCTTCTCTCTCTCTCTGTTTCTCTCTTCTCTCTCTGTCTCTCTTTCTCTCTTGTCCTCTCTTTCTCTCTCTGTCTCTCTCTCTCTCGTGTCTCTCTCTTCTCTCTCTCGTCTCTCTCTTCTCTCTTGTCTCTCTTTCTCTCTGTCTCTCTTTCTCTCTTGTTCTCTCTTCTCTCTCTGTTCTCTTTCTCTCTCTTCTTGTCTTCTCTTCTCTCTTTCTCTCTGTCTCTCTTTCTCTCTCTCTTGTTCTCTTCTCTCTCTCTCTTGTCTCTTCTCTCTGTTCTCTCTCTTCTCTCTGTTGTCTCTCTTCTCTCTCTGTTCCTCTCCTTTCTCTCCTCTTGGTCTCTCTCTCTCTCTGTCTCTCTTCTTTTCTCTCTCTCTCTTGTCTCTTCTCTCTTGTCTCTCTCTCTCTTGTCTCTCTTTCTCTCTTTTGTCTCTCTTTCTCTCTTGTCGTCTCTTTCTCTCTCTGTGTCTCTTCTCTCTCTTTCTCTCTTCTCTCTTGTCTCTCTCTCTCTCTGTCTCTCTGTCTCTCTGTTCTCTCTCTCTCTGTCTTCTCTCTCTCTCTCTGTCTCTCTCTCTCTTCTCTCTCTCTGTCCTCTCTTTCTCTCTCTGTCTCTCTTTCTCTCTGTTGTCTCTCTCTCTGTCTTCTCTTTCTCTCTCTGTTCTCTCTTCTCTCTCTCTGTCTCTCTTTTCCTCTCTCTCTGTCCTCTCTTTCTCTCTGTCTCTCTGTCTTCTCTCTCTGTCTTCTTCTCTCTGTCTCTCTTTCTCTCTCTGTCTCTCTTCTCTCTCTTGTCTCTCTTTCTCTCTGTGTCTCTCTCTCTCTGTTCTCTTCTCTCTGTCTCTTTCCCCTTCCTGTAGTTTCTTTATGAATAGTAGCATTCTGTGTGTGTGTGCGTACGTGTGTGTTGTGTGTGTGTGTGTGCATGTGCACGTGCGTACGTGTGTGTGTTTGTGAGAGTGTGTTTATCTATCTGTGTCTGTGTTCGTGAGTGTAATAAATGTGTGTGAGAGAGTGTGTCTGTATATGTGTATGTGTATCTGTTTCTCTCTCTCTCTCTCTGTTTCGTTGTGTGTGTGTGTGTGTGTGTGGTGTGTGTGTGTGTGTGTGTGTGTGTGTGTGTGTGTGTGTGTGTGTGTGTGTGTGTGTGTGATTTCAGCCA
>JAPXFY010000023.1:30884792-30892292 GCA_030674185.1 Monoplex corrugatus | reverse complement strand
CCCGTGGGGATGCCGGGGGCTCTTTCAGTATAAATAGCATCCCCACCTTCTGGAAATTCTGTGCTAGAAATTTCCTCTTTACTGTCACTCTCTTTGTTTCTGCCTTATTCCTTTGTTTTCTGTCATTTCTTCCTGTCATTTTCTGCCTTGCTGGTCCGTTCACCTGTATGTGTTGGATAAAGTCTTACGTACTTTTTCTTAGGATTGATAACTGGGTACATGTCTTAAGTGCATTTTTGGCTCTAGGGAGATGAGATATGCGAAAGCCATTTTAGGTAATTTATGCCCGTTTATGTATACGTTTTTGTGTCCTTGGGTATGCTTAAATTTCTATTCAGGTAATTTTTTTAAAATCCCTTGTGCGATAGGTTGGACGGAATGGTCAACGCCAGGGGCACGTCCTTAAGTTATGTGCACGAATGTGTTGATACGTGTACTTAAGTTTCTTTTCTTTTTTTCTTTTTTTTCCTGTTGAAGTTTTGTATGTTTTGAAGCGGTAATATGGCTCTGCACAGTCGGCTAGGCTTTAAACAACAACAACAACAATAATAATAACAAGCGATTATAGCCCTGATATGGCTCTACGCATTCAGCTGGGCTTTAAACAACAATAACAATAACAATTAGGCTGAGAGAGTCAAAGGGTTAATGTACTGAGCCATTGACCCTTGCCATTCTTTTATAGGAGAAACGAACCACTTGAACGGCGTGTGTGTGTGTGTGTGTAATGTTACAGTGACACGACATATCCATGTTAGGATACACGTAACCTTTATTGTTGACATTGTGCTATACAAATAACCTTTATTGTTGACATTGTGCCGGTTTTTGTTGACAAAAATCATGAGCGATGCTTGATAAGTTTGCCATAAGTGACAATTGACATTTGTGACACAATCACACGACTTAAAGGTCACGGCTTTTCTTGATTCGTTATCCCCTCCAAGTGTACTTCATGGCTTTCCTTTACGTTTTAACACGCTATTCTTGGTGCATTCCGAACCTTTTCTTGCATCTTAGTAATAACAATGATATTTATAAGGCGCTAAGTCGTGATGTACTAATCAAATCAAAGCGAACACGCTCGCCATTCACTAAAACATTCACACACAACTCAAGGGCACAAAGTTCACACACACCGTGGGAGGTGAAGAACAGGAAGGGAGAGGGAGGAAGAGGTGACCACGAAGACAGGGAAACTATTGCTGGACAAATAGATATGTCTTTATGTAACACTTGAAGGAAGACAAGAGTATGTGACATTCAAAGAGACGAGGGAAGCTAACTCCAGTTGTATGGACCAGACAGAAAAAGAGTGGCGACTGACAATGGAACCTCAGTTTCAGTTTCAGTTTCTCAAGACGACGTCTCCGCGCTCGGAACGAATTCCATATGAACTAACGTCACAGATGCCATGTGTATGGTGATCATGGCACATGCTTTAAATCTGCACATAAACCCATGAGCTGACCATGTCCTGAGGCCCTACCTAGCCTACGTTTTACCTAGTCTATATTTTATACTGGTATTGTAATAGCTTATCACTGGAATAATCTTGGTTACATGTCAATGACATGTGTATCTGTTATCTTATCTTCAAAAAAGGAACACACATGTAGTGAATGAATAAAGAAAGGTCTGAATCACAACACAACTAGCTATTCAGTATGCAGTTTCGAGGAATTTATATATAAATAATAAATAAATAAATAATAAATAAATAAGGTCTGAATCACAACAAACTAGCTATTCTGTATTCACTACCGAGGAATTTATATGTAAAGTGAATAAATAAATAAATAAATAAATAAATAAAGTCTGAATCACAACACAACTAGCTATTTTGTATTCAGTATCGAGGAATTTACTGAAGTGAATAAATAATAAATGTAGAAATAAATAAATAAATAAGGTTGAATCACAACACAATAGCTATTTTGTATTCAGTATCGAGGAATTATATATAAAGTGAATAATAAATAAATAAATAAATAAACAAATAAATAAATAAATAAATAAAAGTCTGAATCACAACACAACTAGCTATTCTGTATTCAGTTTCGAGGAATTTGTAAACAAGAAGGGTCAGAAGAAGAACGAAAGGTCGAGCAGGAGTGTAGATTTGGAAATGGTCATAAAAATAAGTAGGTGTATTACCATTAATACACTTGTAGCATCATGTATCAATTTTGTATGAGATTCTTTGAGAAACAAACAACCAGTGGGAAGAGGGACCTATGAAAACACTAAGCTGACGAGAGAGAGAGGAGAGAGAGAGAGAAAGAAAGAAGAAGAAAGAAAGAAGAAGAAGAGAAGAGAGAGAGACAGACAAGAGAGAGAGGAGAGAAAGAAAGAAAGAGAGAGAGAGAGAGAAACAGAGAAACAGAGAGACAGAGACAGAGAGAGAGAGACAGAGAGGGAGTTGGAAGTACTGATGATTACCTCCATCTCAACGGAAGGAGAGAGAGAGACAGACAGACAGACAGACAGAGACAAGACAGAGACGTACAGAGAGACGTACACGAGAGAGAGAGAGAGAGAGAGAGGAGAGAGAGAAAGAAAGAAAGAGGGAGAGAGAGAAAGAGAGAGAGAGAAACAGAGAAACAGAGAGACAGAACAGAGACTGAATAATGGAAACATTAAGACAGGCAGCCAACAGGCCAGTTTTGCTGATGTGGGCGAGGATTGAAGTCAAGAATACCATATTTTGAATTTATGGCTCTGTTTACAAGGACCAACCAGCCAGCGCACATTCACACAGAAACCAGGAAGACATGAAAACACAATGAGAACGTGTGTTTGATCAATGGGACAAGACAGGCGCCAATGTTTTTGCCAGTTGGCCTTTTTGTCAGGTGTATATATTACAAAAGACAATGAAGAAACAAATTCACTCCATGGAGGACAAAAAAACTACAGCAACCGTTCAGCTGATTTCCGTTATGTTTCGTTGAGATGGAGAGATCATTAGTACTTCCATCTCCCTCTCTGTCTCTTGTCTCTCTCTGTCTCTGTCTCTCTGTCTCTCTCTCTCTGTCTCTGTCTCTGTCTCTCTCTGTCTTTGTCTCTCTGTCTCTCTCTCTGTCTCTCTCTCTGTCTCTTCTCTCTCTCTCTGTCTCTCTCTTCTCTGTCTCTCTGTCTTGTCTCTCTGTCATCGTCTCTTCTCTTCTCTCTTTCTTTTCTCTTTTCTGTCTCTCTCCTCTGTCTTCCCCTCTCTCTCCTCTTCTCTCTCTTTCTCTCTCTTCTCTCTCTCTGTCTCTCTGTCTCTCTGTCTCTCTCTTTTCTTTCTCTTCTTCTCGTTGTCTGTCTTTTGTTCTCTCTCTCTCTCTCTCTCTCTCTTTCTTTCTTTCTTTCTCTCTCTCTTCTCTCGTCTCTCTCTCTCTCTCTGTCTCTCTCTCTCTCTCTCTGTCTCTGTCTCTGTCTCTCTCTGTCTTTGTCTCTCTTCTCTCTCTCTGTCTCTCTCTCTTCTGTCTCTCTCTCTCTCTGTCTCTCTTGTCTGTCTGTCTATCTCTCTCTCTCTCTTCTCTTTCTCTTTGTCTGTCTCTTCTCTCTGTCTTCCTCTTCTCTTCTTCTCTCTCTTTCTCTCTTCTGCTCTCTGTCTCTCGCTCTCTCTGTCTCTCTCTTTCTTTCTCTCTGTCTATCGCAGTTGTGCTGTCTGTCCTCTCTCTCTCTATCTTCTTTCTTCTTTCTTTCTTCTCTTCTCTTCTCTCTCTTTTGTTTTCTCTCTCTCTTTCTTCTTCTTCTTTGTCTCTGTCTTTTGTCTGTGTCTCTCTGTCTTTTCTCTGTTGTTGTCTCTCTGTTCTCTTCTTCTTGGTCTCTTCTCTCTCTCTCTGTCTCTCTCTTCTCTGTTTTCTTGTCTGTCTGTTATCTTTCTCTCTCTCTTCTCTTTCTCTTTGTCTGCTGTCTTTAATGTCTTCTCCTCTCTTCCTCTTCTCTTTTTCTCTCGTCTTATCTGTCATTGTCTTTCGTCTCCTGCGTTGCTCATTTTCTTTCTTTTTTCCTCTCTTTCGTTTTTTCTGGTCTGTCCTCTCTCTCTTCACTCTGCTCTTTTCTCTAGGTTTTGGCTGTCTCTTCTCTCTCTCTGTCATGGTTTTTCCTTTCTCACCTTGCTTCCTCTCTAACGGAGTTTGATGGTTAGAATAGCTTACTAAATAAGTCAGTTAGCATTTATTTTTCATCTGCTTTTTGTCTTCTTTCTTTTTTATTGTTTTTGTGTGTTGTTTTGTCGTCTAACGATTTTGTCTGAATGATTATTTTTTCTGTGACAAACAATTTTTCATTTGACGTGTGGTCATTTTTTTTTAGTCTAATGATTTGTGATTCCATTAGCCTCGGTCAATACATCGTCAATGCAGCTGTGCAGTGGATCAGACATAGGCGATGTCTAGATGGCAATAGTAACAGTTGGATGCATGTATCACTGCGCTCCAATGTTTGTGGTAGTATATGTATAAGCACGTTGTTGAGTGGATTTTCCCATACCGTGCACAAAATTCTTGGACATGTTAACATATTTAGACATAAAGACATTACTGGGTAGTCACGTAATAGAGCGTAGAAGAGGAAGAAGAAAGAAGAAGAGAAGGAAGAAAAAAAAAGAAGAAGAAGAAGAAAAAGAAGAAGAAAGAAGAAGAAAGAAGAAGAAAGGAAGAAGAAAGAAGAAGAAAGAAGAAAGAAAGAAGAAGAAGAAAAGAAGAAGAAAGAAGAAGGAAAGAAGAAGAAGAAGAAGAAAGGAAGAAGAAAGAAGAAGAAAGGAAGAAGAAAAGAAGAAAGAAAGAAGAAGAAAGGAAGAAGAAAGAAGAAGAAAGAGAAGAAGGAAAAGGAAGAAGAAAGAAAGAAGAAGAAAGAAGAAAGAAAAGAAAGAAAGAAGAAAGAAGAAGAAAGAAGAAGAAAGGAAGAAGAAAGGAAGAAGAAAAGAAGAAAAGAAAAGAAAGAAGAAAGAAGAAGAAAAAGAAGAAGAAGAAGAAGAAAAGAAGAAAGAAAGGAAGAAGAAAGGAAGAAGAAAGGAAAAGAAAGGGAAAAGAAAGAAGAAAAGAAGAAGAAGAAAAGGAAGAAGAAAGAAGAAGAAAGAAGAAGAAAGGAAGAAGAAAAAAAAGAAAGAAGAGAAAGGAAGAAGAAAGAAGAAGAAAGGAAGAAGAAAAAAAAAAAGAAGAAGAAGGAAGAAGAAAGAAAGAAGAAGAAAGGAAGAAGAAAGGAAGAAGAAGAAAAAAAGAAAAGAAGAAGAAAGAAAGAAGAAAAAAGAAGAAAGGAAGAAGAAAGAGAAGAAAAGAAAGAAGAAGAAAGGAAGAAGAAAAAAAAAGAAAGAAGAAGAAAGGAAGAAGAAAGAAGAAGGAAAAAAAAGAAAGAAGAAAGAAGAAGAAGAAGAGAAGAAGAAAGAAGAAGAAAAGAAGAAGATCGGAAGAAGAAAACAAGAAAAAGAAGAAAGAAGAAGAAAGGAAGAAAAAAGAAGAAGAAAGGAAGAAGAAGAAAGAAAGAAAGGGAAAAGAAAAGAAGAAGAAAGAAGAAGAAAGGAAGAAGAAGGAGAAGAAGAAGAAAGGAAGAAGAAGAAGAGAACAACAACAACAATAACAACAACAACAACAAGAAAAGAAGAACAAGAACAATTCAAAAGAAACAGAACACGACGAAGGGTAACAAGAACATGCAGCTGTGACAGACAAATGACTCAAGCTGATTATGTGTCACCATATTTGTATTTTTGGGTTCTCTGTGTGTGTTTTTTTTGTTTGTTTGTTTGTTTGTTTGTTTGTTTGTTTGTTTGTTTGTTTGTTTGTTTGTCTGTTTGTTTTTTTTGGGTTTTTTGTTTGTTTTTTGTTTTGTTTTTTGGTTGTTTTTTTCTGCATGAAAATACAAGTCTCTCAGAAGGCCGAGACAAAGAGAATCCTTGATATCTGAAGTCATTTCATAGTCCTAGGTATAGAACAGAACTCTGTTATGGAGAGTCTCAAAGACAAATTGAACTCTATGGTACCATGGACATAGCCTTCACTATCGTGACGCATCTCCCACTTCCTTGTTTCTCTTTATAAATTGCCTTCACTGAATCATCTTCCACGTCCTGTTTCTGACTCATCTTCCACATCCTGTTTCTCTTTATATATTGCCTTCACTGAAACATCTTCCACATCCTGTTTCTCTTTACATATTGCCTTCACTGAATCATCTTCCACGTCCTGTTTCTGGCTCATCTTCCACATCCTGTTTCTCTTTATATATTGCCTTCACTGAAACATCTTCCACGTCCTGTTTCTGACTCATCTTCCACATCCTGTTTCTCTTTACATATTGCCTTCACTGAATCATCTTCCACGTCCTGTTTCTGACTCATCTTCCACATCCTGTTTCTCTTTATATATTGCCTTCACTGAAACATCTTCCACATCCTGTTTCTGACTCATCTTCCACATCCTGTTTCTCCTTATATATTGCCTTCACTGAATCATCTTCCACGTCCTCTTTCTGACTCATCTTCCACATCCTGTTTCTCTTTATATATTGCCTTCACTGAATCATCTTCCACGTCCTGTTTCTGACTCATCTTCCACATCCTGTTTCTCCTTATATATTGCCTTCACTGAAACATTTTCCACATCCTGTTTCTCTTTACATATTGCCTTCACTGAATTATCATCCTGTTTCTCTTTATATATATTGCCTTCACTGAATCATCTTCCACATCCTGTTTTTCTTTATATATTGTCTTCACTGAATCGTCTTCAACATCCTGTTTCTTTTATATATTGCCTTCACTGAATCGTCTTCCACATCCTGTTTCTGTTTATTTATGCCTTCACTGAATCTCTCCACATCTGTTTCTCTTTATATATTGCCTTCACTGAATCATCTTCCACATCCTGTTTCTCTTTATATATTGCCTTCACTGAATCATCTTCCACATCCTGTTTCTCTTTATATATTGCCTTCACTGAATCATCTTCCACATCTGTTTCTCTTTTGCATTGCCTTCACTGAATCATCTTTCCCCATCCTGTTTCTCTTTATATTGCCTTCACTGAATCATCTTCCACATCCTGTTCTCTTTATGCATTGCCTTCACTAATCATCTTCCACATCCTGCTTCTCTTTATGCATTGCCTTCACTGAATCATCTTCCACATCCTGTTTCTCTTTATATATTGCCTTCACTATCATCTTCCACATCCTGTTTCTCTTTATATTGCTTCACTGAATCATCTTCCACATCCTGTTTCTCTTTATATATTGCCTTCACTATCATCTTCCACATCCTGTTTCTCTTTATATATTGCCTTTCACTATCATCTTCCACATCCTGTTTCTTTTATATATTGCCTTCACTATCATCTTCCACATCCTGTTTCTCTTTATATATTGCTTTCACTGAATCATCTTCCACATCCTGTTTCTTTTATATATTGCCTTCACTGATCATCTTCCACATCCTGTTTCTCTTTATATATTGCCTTCACTATCATCTTCCACATCCTGTTTCTTTATGCATTGCCTTCACTATCATCTTCC
>JAPXFY010000023.1:30859792-30864792 GCA_030674185.1 Monoplex corrugatus | reverse complement strand
CACAGATACACACACAACACATACACACACAAACAAACATACACACAACACACAATACACACACCAACATACACACTACATATACACACACACATACACACACAAAGCATACACACATCACACACACCATACACACACATACATACACACAACACACAACACAAAACAAACAAACACCAGACACATAACAACAACACAGCACACACACACACACACACACACACACACACACACAAACACACACACAAAAATAAACATACACACACATACACACAACACACACACACACACCACACACGCAAACACACACACACACAAGCACACACATACACACACACATACACACACACATACACACACATACACACACAACACACACAAACACAAACAACACTCATACACATACACACACACAGACAAACACAACACACACATAGACATACACACAACACACACACACACACACATAGACATATACACACACACATACACCACACACACACACACATAAACACACAAAACACACACATATACAGACACACAAACACACACACACACATACACACACAACACACACACACACACACACACACACACACACACACACACACACACACACACACACACACACACACACACAGGGGAATTAGGTATTGACCAGTCAACACACATGTTGATCTGATCGGGAAAACTCTTCATCTTTTACCCACCGTGCGGTAAGTACCCGGAGAGAATTGACCCTCAAACCCTCTGACTAGACTACTACACCCACCATTGAATGTGTTTACGTGTGATTCTATGCAGGCCTAATCAACAATCACTGTAAGAAAGAAGCCAAGACAAAACAAAGCAAAATAAACCCAAAAGTTGCGTCATTAGTTAAATTTCTAACAACATCATGAAGTCAACATAATGTGTGTATGTGTGTGTGTGTGTGTGTGTGTGTGTGTGTGTGTGTGTGTGTGTGTGTGTGTGTGTGTGTGTGTGTGTGTGTGTATGTGTGCGTGGTTTGTGTATGTATATGTGTACGTCTGTGTATACGTGTGTGTATGTATGTATGTATGTATGTATGTATGTATGTATATATGTATGTATGTATGATGATATGTATGTATGTATGTATGTATGTATGTATGTATGTATGCATGCATGTATGCATGCATGCATGCATGCATGCATGTATGTATGTATGTATGTATGTGTGTCTGTGTGTATGTATGTATGTATCCATCCATGTGTGTATCATGTATGCATGCATGCATGTCAGCATGTAAGCATGTATGCATGTGTGTTGTATGTATGTATGCATGTACGTACGTATGTATGTATGTATGTATGTATGTACTATGTATGTATGTATGCATATATGTATGAATATAATTATGTATGTATGTATGTATGTATGTATATAATGTATATATATATATACATATATATGTGTATATATGTATTATCTTTATGTATGTATGTATGTATGTATGTATGTTATGTATGTGTGTATGTATGTGTGTACGCGTATGTATGTATGTATGTATGCATGTATGCATATATTATACATGTATTATGTTGTATGTATGTACGTAGTTATGCATGTAGTATATGCACGTATGAATGTATATATGTATGTATGTACGTATGTACGTATGTAGTATAAGTATGTATGTATGTATGTATGCGTGTATGTATTATGACGTAGGTATGCTGTACGTACGTATGTATGTATGTATGTATGCATGTATGTATGTATGTCTGTATGTATGTATGTATGCATGTATGTATGTACTTATGTATGTATGTATATATGTAATGTATGTATGTATGTATGTGTGTATCTATGTATGTATCTATGTGTATAGATAGATAGATAGATAGATAGATACCATACATACATAACATACATAATACATACTTTACATACAATATATACATACATACATACACACATACATACATACATAACACACATACATACATACATACATACATACATACATACATACATACATACATACATACATACATACATACATACATGCATGCATGGATGGATGGTGGTAGGATGGACAAATGGACGGTCGACGGTACAAGACGACTTCAGATGTCAGATAGAGATAGATAGATAGATAGTTAGATAGATAGTAGATAGTATGACAGACAGATAGATAGATAGATAGATAGATAGATAGATAGATAGATAGATAAGATAGATAGATAGGCAGACAGACACGATACATACATATATACATACATACATACAATACATACATACATATATACATACATACATACACACATACATGTATACATGCATACATACATACACACACACATACATGTATACATGCATAATTACATACATAATACATACATACATACAGTACATACATACATACATACATACATACATACATACATACATAATACATATATACATACATTACGTGTTGATTGTCCACGCTTCACAACTGCACAAAGTATCGGTTCTATAAATTATAACACTCAAGAACTCTTTTCCTGATGTCAATTGATAGGCAATTGTTTGGTAAGAATGCTGGGCCTACTCACGAAAATTATGTGTAAACTAGATAAAGTACAAGGATACAAGAACAGCAACACTGAAACAGCAACGCAACATAAAAAAACAACAACACAATATCACAAAGAGCAATAACAACAACAACGACAAGAATATAAATAGCAACAACAACGAAACAACAATGGCAACGGACACAGCACTTAGTTTGAAGCTGAGTGTATCTTATCAGAGGTTGGAATAACAGTACAAACAACAACAACAACAGAGATGAAAAAGAGATAGCAATTAGAACAAGCATTCTGTATGGTGACCTACTAGCTTACAAAGAGAAGAAGCCGATTTATGAACAGAAAGCCATAAACAGAAAAGTAAAGGCAGATTTCAGGCTTCTGTACGAACAGGCGACTGTTGGCTCATTCTTCGTCAAAAGAGAGTATATTGGAATTTTCTCACCCGGTAAATCCTAACCATCTATAGAGATAAGCACAATTTTAACCTTCCAGTGTGAATAGGATACTAGTGATTTACATACATGAACCTAAGGTGAATTGGCATGGTTAAGGGGGAGGGGGTGTTTCTATTTATCGCTAGCTCTGGCTATAGTAAGCTCCGCAATACAAAGGTGCGCGGTTTTATTATATAGGGTCAGTTAGCGTTATCATATTAGGTTATAACTGTCATCATCATCATCAAGTGCCCTGCCGCATGGCGTCGGCGATCATGGCCCTCCATATGTATCTATCCCTTGTCGCCGCAAGCACATCTTCTGCCCTCTCTGTCCTCAGCCACCCTGCAAGTCCGTCCAATATTTTCTCCCCGGGTCTATCTGGTGCTCTCTTTCCCTCCAGCTTTCCTGTTGTGACCAGGTGCTCTAATTCCCTGTCCTCATAAAATGTCCTATAAATGTTACCTGTCTTTTCCTAATCTTCCTTGTGAATGATCTTCTTGTGCCTGCCTCCATCAAGACTGTCTCGTTTGTTTTCTTTGCTGTCCATGGAACTCTCAACATTCTTCTTAGAAACCACATCTCGGCTGACTCAGTTTTGTTCTGGCTTTGCTTGGTGACTGTTCACGCCTCACAACAGTATAACATTATCATTATAATTGTACTTAATGATAATGGCAGCTAGTTTTCGGGTTGCACGTAACAAATAATTTACGCTAAATCAACAGAAATTCTGATAACTGTCTCACAATGCACGTAACAAATAATTTACGCAGAATCAACAGAAATTCTGATAACTGTCTCACAATGCACGTAAAATAATTTACGCTGAATCACAGAATTTGATAACTGTCTCACAATGCACGTAACAAATAATTTACGCTGAATCAACAGAAATTCTGATAACTGTCTCACAATGTCAGCCATATGTTCGCGCTACTTAACAATCCAATGATGTTTTTGTGCTGGCTGATTACTTCGTTTGGTAGAGACGTGGACAGTCAACAAGCAAAGCCAGAACAAGATTGAGGCAGCCGAGATGTGGTTTCTAAGAAGAATGTTGAGAGTTCCATGGACAGCAAAGAAAACAAACGAGACAGTCTTGATGGAGGCAGACACAAGAAGAACATTGATAAAGGAAGATTAGGAAAAGACAGGCAACATTTATAGGCCATTTTATGAGGAAAGCTAAGGGGAATTAGAGCACCTGGTCACAACAGGAAAGCTGGAGGGAAAGAGAGCACCAGATAGACCCAGAGAGGAAATACTGGACGGACTTGCAAGGGTGGCTGAAGACAGACAGGGTGGAAGATGTGGTCGCGGCAACAAGGGATAGATGGATATGGAGGGCCATGATCGCCAACGCCATGCGGCAGGGTACATATGATGATGATGATGATGATGATGATGATGATGGTGATGATGATGATGATGATGAGAGCCAAGGACTCATGATCTGAAATCTCGTCTTCAGTCCCAGCCCAAAACAATGTTTTGTGCAGCTTCAGGGAGCCTTGCCAGATGACTCTAATGATGTGCTTCTTCTTCCTCTTGTTGTTGACTTTATTTTGTTTGTTTTTGTGTTTGAACGCCTACATCATCATCATCATCAAGTGCCTTGCTACATGGCGTTGGCGATCATGGCCCTCCATATGTTTCTATCCCTCGCATTTCAAAATATCCAGCAGAATTTGCAGTTAGCAGCTTTTGACGCTTGCAGTTTTCCTTACATTGGGAGCCAGTGATGTGAGGATGCTGTATCAGAAACCGGATCTTTGTTCCGTCTGACGTGCGTCATTTTAACCCTTTGACTCCCGCACTCCAACCATCAGTATCCTGTATTGTCAGCCACGGTAGCAAAGCAAAATTTAACCCTTTGATTACCTCACCCTATCCACCAGCTTCCTGCAGGAAGCTGGTGGATAGGGTGAGGGAATCAAAGGGTTAATTTTTGCTGTTGGTGGAGAGGAAGCGGGAGTCAAATGGTTAAGTGTCGGGGTTTTGTTTGTTTGTTTTTGT
>JAPXFY010000023.1:30827292-30849792 GCA_030674185.1 Monoplex corrugatus | reverse complement strand
ATGATGTGTGGGGTAGGTGGGTTTGTGGGTGTGTGGGTATGTGGGGAGTCACACTATTCCTGTCAGTATTTCTATGCATTACGTTCTTTATATTGATATGATTGTATAGAGTTCTGACCGGCATTTAGATGCTTGAGTGTTCCCGAAATAGTAACATTTTAACGTGAACCAGAAAAAAAACACGAAAAAAGAACGCGTATTTAATACAACAAGACAAGACAGGCGCAAATTTTCTGCAAACTGCCCTTTATTAAGGGTAAGATCACAAACAAATAAACACCAGATACAAAAATTAGGAGAAAAAGACTGAAACTTTCCTGCTGCTCTGTCCAGTGTGAGAAAAGTAATAAACTGACTAAAGTGCGCCTGTCTTGTCTTCTTGTATTAAATACGCGTTCTTTTTTTTTTTTTTTGTCGTGTCTTTTTCTGGTTCCTGTTTGCTTGAACGCGGGCAGTCACACCGGCCATACCATCTGCTGAATATTTAACTCCACATAAACCAGGACGACTCATAAGGCCACGAACGTCGGGCGACCAGTACGATACCACCAGTGCGATCTCGAATTACGTAAGAAGCAACATGAGAACATTCGAAATCAGCAGATGCCAGACAGAGCAGTTCAAACAGTCATTTTTTGTTAGCACAGTAAGAGACTGGAACCATCTGGAAGAAAACATCGTGAGAGCACCAACTCTTGAAAGCTTCAAAAGACTAATAACATCCAAACAGTGAACCTGCTAAACTGCGCACACCCCCACCCGTCGTGATAATGCCATGGACCTTGGCGACAGCAACGTACCCTACAGATACAGATACAGATACACTTGTTTTGGATTTTGACATTTTAACATGTTGGTGAAAAATCAACAATTCGTCAGTTTTACTAATCAATGCCACGCTACCAAGGAAGGATGTTAGTACAAGAACAAATAAGAGTTTGACGTTTCCCCAAATGAACAGATAAGTTAAGAACTATTATTGTTTTGCTTAAAACCCAGCCGATTGCGTTAGCCATACCAGGGCTATAACCGTTTCAAAACGTACACAATACTTTCAACAGGAAAGAAAGGAAAAGAAAATTAAGTACACATATCAATGCATTCGCGCACATAATCTAAAGACATACCTCCGGCGTTGACGGCTCCGTCCAATTTATCACACAGTGGATTTAAAAAACATACCCGAATACAAATTTATACATGACTAAGCACACTAAAACTTATATAAGAACGGGCCTAAATCACCTAAAATTGCTTCTGCATATCTCATTTCCCTAGTGCTAAAAATGCACCTGATGCATGTACCCAATTATCAGTCCTAAGAGAAAGTACGTAAGACTTTATCGAACACATACAGGTGAATGGACCGGCAAGGCAAGAAAATGATAGGAAGAAATGACAGAAAGCAAAAGACAAAGAAAGAAACAAAGAGACTGACAGAAGAGAGGACATTTCTAGCACAGAATTTCCAGAAGTTGGGGACACTCTTTATACTGAAAGAGCCCCCGGCATCCCCACGGGGGGTAAGTTAAGAACTAATCGCCATGGTGTATTTCTTAAGTCCACGGTAATGAGGAGAGGAGTAGCAAGAACCTCTTGGAAGAGCTGGACAGCAGAGAGTCTTTAGAAACGAAACCCCACCCCCCACCCCAATCCACTCAAACAAGTGTTTCGGCTCTAAACACCTAACAATCTCACGGGGTTAGGCCGCATTCAGGTCATGACCCCTGTATGTCCTTCTGCTGCCGCCATGCTTCAAAGGTGGTCGGGATGTTTCAAGGCCAAATTACCCTTGTGACGAATATCTTAACCCTTTGACTCCCACACCCTGTCTACCAGCATCCTGCATTGTCAACCGTGCTAGCAGAGCAAAAACTTAACCCTTTCACTCCATCACCCTGCAAGAAGCTGGTGGATAGGGTGAGGGAGTCAAACGATTAAGTTTTTGCTGTCAAAGGGTTAACCACTTAGATATCGGATATCTGCCGTACACAGGGAAATGTTTTAACCCTTCTGCAGTTCACTTTTGTTCCTCCTCAACTAAATCCAGCTGCAACTCTTTTCAGCTCCTTCTGCCATTGCTTTTAGGGCTTTGATCTTCTCCTTCCCGGAAATCGAGAGCTGTTTCAGTTTCAGTTTCAGTTTCTCAAGATGACGTCTCCGCGCTCGGAACGAATTCCATATGAACTAACGTCACAGGTGCCATGTGTATGGCGATCATGGCACAAGCCTTAAGCCTGCACATAAACCCATGAGCTGGCCAGGTCCTGAGCCCCTACCTAGACTATGTTTTACTTAGTCTATATTTTATACTCGTATTTTATCAGCCTACCGCTGGAATAATCTTGGTTACACGTAAATGACATGTGTATCTGTGTATCTTACCTTCAAAAAAGGAACATAGGCCTACATATAAAGTAAATAGATAAATAATTAGAGGTCTGAATCATAACACAACTAGCTATTCTGTATAAACTCGTCTCACATGACAGAACCCTCCCACCCACCCCAGTCAATGCCCAAATGCTCAGCTGTCTATGAACTAGGTGAAGACAATATTTTCTTAATTGTATATAGGTAAGCAAGTAAATAAGTAAGTAAGTGAGTAAGTAAGTAAGTTAGTAGGTAAGTAAGTAAGTAAATAAGCAAGCAAGCAAGCAAGCTTTTACTTATTCACCTACTTACTTCTTATACACCTCAGGAGAGCTGTTTCATGAAGTCATAGGCTGATGTGCCTATCAACCCTCTTTGCTCCAACCACTATGGTTAGGACTGTGGCTTGGAAGCTGAGTTTCCTCAAGTTGATGGCTAGACTGGCATCCTTCTCATCATCATCACCATCATCATCATGTGCCTTGCCACATGGCGTTGGCGATCATGGCCCTCCATAATTATGCATCTATCCCTTGTTGCCGCAAGCACATCTTCCACCCTCTCTGTCCTCAGCCACCCTGCAAGTCCGTCCAATATTTTCTCCCTGGGTCTACCTGGTGTTCTCTTTCCCTCCATACTTCTCAATGTTGTAGATATGGGCTTCTGCCATTTTACTGTCTTAAGGCGCAATGAGTTCGAAGAGGTTCAGCTGTTTTGATGAGTGGGGATGGAGTACTAGGAGTACTGTGTCCAGTGTCATGCCACACTTGTTGATGATTTGTAGGTGTGTGTGTGTATGTGTGTGTGTGTGTGTATGTATACTCCTAATCATAATTTAAGGGCCACTTCTTCCTTCCTCTCTAATTTTAAGTTGAAATAATTGACAATGTTTAGAATTGATTCTATGTTTTATTTCATCATTTCCACACCTGTTTTGGAAAAAGAAATTAGCAACAATGACCCATTAGTGAACAGCACATGCATTTAAATGAACATCCCCCCCTTTTCAAAAAACAGAAAGTGTCAGATTTGGCCAATCTGTTTTCAATATCGCGTGTGTCCGCCCCGAGCCTGGATGCATGCTTCACAGCGCCGATGCATCGACCCCACAAGGGTACGGAGTGTGTCCTGAGGGATGGCCGCCCACTCGATCTGCAGGATGTCGACCAGCCTGGCCAGGGTGCCCAGTGGGGGGTGGTTGTCCCTGATGCGCCTCCCGAGCACATCCCAGAGGTGTTCAATTGGGTTCAGGTCAGGTGAGCACGCTGGCCAGGCCATACGGACGACTTCATGCTGCTCCAGGAAGTCGGTCACAAGGCGTGCTCGATGCGCAGGTGCATTGTCGTCCTGGAAGATGGCGCCTTGACCAAGGTCCACAAGCGCAGGCAGTGCCACAGCCGCCAGAACCTCGTCCCGGTACCGGACCCCGTTCAGGATGCCGTCAATGGGGAGCAGGGGGGTCCGGGTACCACGGCTCATGCCACCCCACACCATCACCGACCCGCCGCCGTACCGGTTATGCTCTTGGACAGTGGCGTCAGCGAACCTCTCCCCTTGACGTCGCCACACCCGAGCCCGGCCATCGTTAAAGGTCAGGGTGAACCTGGACTCATCCGAAAACAAGACCCGGGCCCACTGTTGCCTTGTCCAGGTCACGTGCTCCCTGGCCCAGGTCATGCGGCGCACTCTGTTGACCGGTGACAGCACGGGTCGGACGGCCGGTCTCCGTGACCTCAAGTTTGCCTCATGTAGCCGTCTTCTCACCGTGCTGCAGCTGATGTTAGCACCTGTTGCGTCCCTCAGCTGACCCCTCAAGGTCACCGCAGTGGATGCCCTTTCCCTCAGGACGGAGAGGGCAAGGTAGCGGTCTTGCTGTCTTGTCGTTACTCTGGGTCGACCCCTGTGACGCCTTTCCTGGACTGCTCCAGTCTCATTGAAGCGCTCCAGCAGTCTCTGAATTGTGGAATGCGACACTTCAAGTCGTCTAGCAACTTCCCGCTGCGCTAGGCCTTCATCAAGCAGAGCGAGGGCTCTCCCCCGCTGCTCATCCGTCATCCGTCGTCTTGCAAGCATGGTTAAAACGAACCAAGAACGGGTCCTTTTTATCCTCGTCTGCGGGCAACTTTGGCTGGAGTAGTGTTCAAAAAGGGCTTGCCTTGCACGTGCAAAGCGAATTTTGTCGCTAACCTTGCCTGCGTCGTCAGAGAGACCCTGCTGAAGATTCGACAATTTCGTGTGGAAATTGTCTTCCTTGGGCCGCCCATTGCAAATCGGCAAATCCCCAAACACGTGCCAAAAGGAAACTGCAATGTTGTCTGAGCTCTTATCCATTCAGTTACGGCAACGAATTGGAGAAAAGAGTAAGAGACAATAGGTTATTTCTCCTTTCAAAAATTGACTCAAAAACGTTCCTGGCCCTTAAATAATGACGTGTAGTATATGTGTGTGTGTGTGTGTGTGTGTGTTGTGTGTGTGTGTGTGTGTGTGCGTGATGTGTGTGTGTGTGTGAGTGGTGTGGGGGGGGGCGCGTGTGTGTGTGTGTTGTGGTGTGTGTGTGTGTGTGTGTCTGTCTGTGTGTGTGTGTGTGTGTGTGTGTGTGTGTGTGTGTGGTGTGTGTGTGTGTGTGTGTGTGCGTGTGGTGTGTGTGGTGTGTGTATGTGTGTGTGTGTGTGGTGTGCGTAGTCATGCGTGTGTGAGTGTGTGTGTGTGCGTAGTCATGCATGTGTGAGTGTGTGTGTGTGTATGTGTGTGTGCATGTGTGTGTATGTATGCGTGTATGTGTGTGTGCGTGCATGCGTGTGTGTGTATGTCTGTCTTTCTGTCTGTCTGTCTGTCAGTGTGCGTGCGTGTTTGTATGTGTATGTGTGTGTATGTGCGTGTATGCGTGCGTGCGTGCGTGTGAGTGTGTGTGTGTATGTGTGTGTGTGTGTGTGTGTGTGTGTGTGTGTGTGTGTGTGTTTGTGTGTGTGTGTGTGTGTGTGTGTGTGTGTGTGTGTGTGTGTGTGTTCTCCATTGTGGAAGCTGTGCTGTGCACTCCCAGTCGCCTGCTTCATCCATCAGACGGCACTTCCATGCTCTGGATGTCACAGCTTTTTCAGGCCACAGTTTTCTGTCTCCTGCCACGTAGAATGGTGTCGGAGGTTCTGGTGGTGTTTTTTGATTGTTTGTTTGTTTGTTTGTTTGTTTGTTTGTTTGTTTCCTTGTTTGTTTCCTTGTTTGTTTCCTTGTTTGTTTCCTTGTTTGCTCTGTTTGCTTGTTTGTTTGTTTCCTTGTTTGCTCTGTTTGTTTGTTTGTTTGTTTGTTTGTTTGTTTGTTTGTTTGTGTGTTCTGTCTGTGTTCTGTCTGTCTGTGTTCTGTCTGTCTGTGTTATGTCTGTGTTCTGTCTGTCTGTATTCTGTCTGTCTGTGTTCTGTCTGTCTGTGTTCTGTCTGTCTGCCTGTGTTCTGTCTGTCTCTGTATTCTGTCTGTCTGTGTTCTGTCTGTCTGTCTGTGTTCTGTCTGTGTTCTGTCTGTCTGTGTTCTGTCTGTCTGTCTATGTTCTGTCTGTCTGTCTGTGTTCTGTCTGTGTTCTGTCTGTCTGTGTTCTGTCTGTGTTCTGTCTGTGTTCTGTCTGTCTGTGTTCTGTTTGTGTTCTGTCTGTCTGTGTTCTGTCTGTGTTCTGTCTGTCTGTGTTCTGTGTTCTGTCTGTCTGTGTTCTGTCTGTCTGTGGTCTGTCTGTCTGTCTATGTTCTGTTTGTCTGTGTTCTGTCTGTGTTCTGTCTGTCTGTGATCTGTCTGTCTGTGTTCTGTCTGTGGTCTGTCTGTGATCTGTCTGTCTGTCTATGTTCTGTCTGTCTGTGTTCTGTCTGAGTTCTGTCTGTCTGTCTGTGTTCTGTCTGTGTTCTGTCTGTCTGTGTTTTGTCTGTGTTCTGTCTGTCTGTGTTCTGTCTGTCTGTGTTCTGTCTGTCTGTCTATCTGTGTTCTGTCTGTCTGTGGTCTGTCCGTCTGTGTTCTGTCTGTCTGTGTTCTGTCTGCGTTCTGTCCGTCTGTGTTCTGTCTGCGGTCTGTCTGTGTTCTGTCTGTCTATGTTCTGTCTGTGTTCTGTCTGTGGTCTGTCTGTGGTCTGTCTGTCTGCGGTCTGTCTGTCCGTGTTCTGTCTGTCTGTGTTCTGTCTGTCTGTGTTCTGTCTGTCTGTGTTCTGTCTGTCTGTGTTCTGTCTGTGTTTTGTCTGTCTGTCTATGTTCTGTCTGTGTTCTGTCTGTGTTCTGTCTGTCTGTGTTCTGTCTGTCTGTTATGTTCTGTCTGTCTGTGTTCTGTCTGTGTTTGTCTGTCTGTGTTCTGTTGTCTGTCTGTGTTCTGTCTGTCTGTCTGTGTTCTGTCTGTTTCTGTCTGTGTTCTATCTGTCTGTGTTCTGTCTGTGTTCTGTCTGTATGAAAGAAAGAAAAAAGAAAAATCATGGAATCACTTGTGCCCTGTTCAGTCCACAGAAACTAAAAACTGAGAAAAGGAAAGGAAGGAGGACCAGGAAGCAGAGAGGCAGACAGACACAGAGAGAGTGTGTTCATGTACTGTAGTTGTCAGTTGTGCTGGAAAGGAGACTTCAGACAATTTACAAATTACATTAACCATGCCAGTCGGGACGACAACAGTCAAGGGAGCAAGACACTCATTTTCACTGATGTGTGATATATGTGTGTGGTGTGTGTGTGTGGTGTGTGTGTGTGTGTGTGTGTGTGTGTGTGTGTGTGTTGTGTGCGTGTCGGGGTGGGGGGGGGGGAGGACGGGGATGTAGTGTAGTGTGTGTGTGTGGGGGAGGGGGGGAACGGGGTGTGTGTGTGTGTGTGTGTAGTATGTGTGTGTGTGTGTGTTTGTGGTTGTGTGTATGTGTGGTGTGTGTGTGAGGGTGGGGTGGGGTAGTGTGTTGTGTTGTGTTGTGTTGTGTGTGTGTGTGTGTGGTGCTTGTGTCTGTGTGTCTGCGTTTATGTATGGCATAGTGTGTGTGTGTGTGTCTGTGTCTGTGTGCATGGAGGTGTAGCGTGTGTATGCGTGTGTGTGTGTCTGTGTATGTGTGTGTCTGTGTAGTGCATGTCTGTGTTTAAGGATGAGTGGTATGTGTGGGAATGGGGGGCGGGGGACGGGAGGGCGGGGGCGGGGTGAGTGCGTGTATTTTTTGTATCTGTGGGTATGTATGTGTAGTGCGTGTATGTGAGTGTATGTGAGTGTGTGTATGTGAGTGTGTGTATGTGTAATGTGTATGTGAGTGTGTGTATGTGTAATGTGTATGTGTAATGTGTATGTGTGTGTATGTGTAATGTGTATGTGTGTGTATGTGTAATGTGTATGTGTGTGTATGTGTGTGTATGTGTAATGTGTATGTGTGTGTATGTGTAATGTGTATGTGTGTGTATGTGTGATGTGTATGTGTGTGTATGTGTAATGTGTATGTGCGTTGTGATGTCTGGATGTGTGGTGGTGGTGGTGGTGGTTCTGGTGGAGGAGGGAGGCTTGTGCGCCCGCGTGTGTGTATGTGGTGTGTGTGTGTGTGTGTGTGTGTGTGTGTGTGTGTGTGTGTGTGTGTGTGTGTGTGTGTGTGTGTTTGTGTGTGTGTGTGTGTGTGCATGAGAGACAGAGAGAACGAGACAGACAGACAGACAGACAGACAGACAGAAAATGAGAGAGGAAATCAGAAATCAGACACTTAACTAAATAACCAGTCAGTTCACTTCAGTGGGTGAGCAACTCTCTCTCTCTCTCTCTCTCTCTCTCTCTCTCTCTCTCTTCTCTCTCGCTAGCTTTCTCACTCTCTGTCTCCCCCCTTCTCTCTAACCTCTCTCTTTGCTCTTTGCCTCTTTCTCTGTCACTCGCATACACATATACAATCACACGCATATATTCCTCCACACATGCTCTTATATAATTATGTACCACACACACACACATACACACACATATAATCTAATTAAGAAACGACCGCCGAGAAGATGGATGTCCGTTCTACAGGGACTAGTTTCCAAACCACAATCTACTGCTCTTTTATTATACGCCAACGCCTTGGAGCTTGGTCAAGACTGATTCGTCGATCTCGGACAATCCCATATGCGTTCCACCTAAATCTACCAGCAATAATCCGGCAGACTTTCTGGGCCTGAGAAAAAAACATATGCGGTGGGAAAGTTTTGAAATGGGGAAGGGGATAGGGGCAAGGGACCTATCAAACACTGAGCTGACAACATCAGAATGATGGAAACATTAACCCTTTGACTCCCGTACACTGTCCACCGGCATCCTGCATCGCCGATCATGCTATCAAAACGAAAACTTAAACCTTTGATTCCCTCACCCTAACCACCAGCTTCGTGGAGGAAGCTGGCGGATAGAGCAATGGAATCAAAGGGTTAGGTTTTTGCTGTTGCTGGATAGGGTGTTGGAGTCAAAGGGTTAAGTTGGGCAGTGTAAGGCCAGTTTTTTAATTGTGCAGGCTGGGATTGAACTCGAGATATCAGATCGTGTGTCTACGGGCTCTATCAAAGGAAGAAGGAACAAACAAAACAAAACAAAAAAAACAGCAGGAAAATAGAATAAGAACGTGTATTTAATACAACCAGACAAGACAGGTACAAATTTTCGAACTGGCCTTTGTCAAGCGAAGACGTAAGATCACAAACGAACAAACACTAAATACAAAAATTTGGAGAAAAGACTAAAACTTCCCTACTGCTTCGTGTTTGTGTGTGTGCGTGTGTGTGTGTGTGTGTGTGTACGTGTGTGTGTGTGTGTGATCTTACTTTTCAATTAATGAACTATACATTGAATGTGCATTTCATTACTATATTATATATATATGTGACGAATTTTATCCACTTTTCAATTAATGAAATATATGTTAAATGTGTTTTTATTTCATATCCTATATACGTGACTAGGGTTTTATCTACTTTTCAATAAATAAAATACATTAAATATGCGTTTTATTTTATATTCTATGTACGTAACTGGGGTGTTGCCCACTTTTCAATTAATAAAATGTATATCAAATGTGTGTTTTATTGTATGTTTTATGTACGTTACTATGGTTTCGTCCACTTTTCAAAAAATAAAGAAGATATGTATTAAATGTGTGTTTTATTTCATATTTTACATACGTGACTAGGGTTTTGTCCACTTTTCAATAAATAAAAAATATGTTAACCCTTTGACTCCTGCACCCTGTCTACCAGCATCCTGCATTACCAACCATGAAAACAAAACAAAAACTTAACTGTTTGACTCCCTTCCGGCAGGAATCTGGTGGGTAGGGCGAAGGCGTCAAATGGTTAAGTTTTTGCAGTTGGTGGATAGGGTACGGGAGTCAAAGGGTGAAATGTGTGTTTTATATTACATTTTATATACGTGACTTGGGGGTTGTCCACTTTTCAATAAAGAAAAGATATACTAAATGTATGTTTTATTGAATTCTTATATTTTGTTTACCTGAATGGGGTTATATATCCACTATAAACATATAATGGGTTGGGGTTTTGTCCGTTTGGGTTTTGCACGTTTGGATTTTGTACGTTGGAGTTTTGTCCGTTGGGGTTTTGTCTTTTGGAGTTTTGTCCTTTGGGGTTTTGTCCGTTGGGGTTTTGTCCGTTGGGGTTTTGTCTTTAGGGGTTTTGTCCTTTGGGGTTTCGTCCGTTGGGGTTTCGTCCGTTGGGTTTTGTCCGTTGGGGTTTTGTCCTTTGGGGTTTTGTACGTTGAGGTTTTGTCCGTTGGGGTTTTGTCTGTTGGGGTTTTTTCCTTTGGGGTTTTGTACGTTGGGGTTTTGTCCTTTGGGGTTTCGTCCGTTGGGGTTTTGTACATTGGGGTTTTGTCTATAGGGATTTTGTCCTTGGGTTTTGTACGTTGGGGTTTTGTCCTTTGGGGTTTTGTCCTTTGGGGTTTTGTACGTTGGGGTTTTGTCCTTTGGGGTTTTGTCCTTTGGGGTTTTGTACGTTGGGGTTTTGTCCTTTGGGTTTCGTCCATTGGGGTTTTGTACATTGGGGTTTTGTCTATAGGGGTTTTGTCCTTGGGGTTTTGTCCTTTGGGGTTTTGTACGTTGGGGTTTCGTCCGTTGGGGTTTTGTCCGTTGGGGTTTTGTCCGTTGGGGTTTTGTCTATAGGGGTTTTGTCCTTGGGGTTTTGTCCTTTGGGGTTTTGTACGTTGGGGTTTCGTCCGTTGGGGTTTCGTACATTGGGGTTTTGTCTATAGGGGTTTTGTCCTTGGGTTTTGTCCTTTGGGGTTTTGTACGTTGGGGTTTCGTCCGTTGGGGTTTTGTCCGTTGGGGTTTTGTCCGTTGGGATTTTTCCTTTGGGGTTTTGTACGTTGGGGTTTTGTCCTTTGGGGTTTCGTCCGTTGGGGTTTTGTACATTGGGGTTTGTTTATAGGGGATTTGTCCTTGGGTTTTGTCCTTTGGGGTTTTGTACGTTGGGGTTTCGTCCGTTGGGGTTTTGTCCGTTGGGTTTTTTTCCTTTGGGGTTTTGTGTGTTGGGGTTTTGTCCTTTGGGGTTTCGTCCGTTGGGGTTTTGTACATTGGGGTTTTGTCTATAGGGGTTTTGTCCGTTGGGGTTTTGTCCGTTGGGGTTTTGTACGTTGGGGTTTTGTCCGTTGGGGTTTTGTACGTTGGGGTTTTGTCCTTTGGGGTTTTGTACGTTGGGGTTTTGTCCTTTGGGGTTTTGTACATTGGGGTTTTGTTCAATGGGTTTTGACCCATCGGGTTTTGTCCATTGGGGTTTTGTCCATTGGAATTTTGTCCGTTGGGGATTTATACGTTGGGGTTTTGTCCTTTGGGGTTTTGTACGTTGGGGTTTTGTCCTTTGGGGTTTTCGTCCGTTCGGGTTTTGTACGTTGGGATTTTGTTCAATGGGTTTTGACCCATCGGGTTTTGTCCGTTGGGGTTTTGTCCATTGGAATTTTGTCCGTTGGGGTTTTATACGTTGGGGTTTTGTCCTTTGGGGTTTTGTACGTTGGGGTTTTGTTCAATGGGTTTTGTCCCATCGGGTTTCGTCCGTTGGGGTTTTGTCCGTTGGGGTTTCGTCCGTTGGGGTTTCGTCCGTTGGGGTTTTGTCCGTTGGGGTTTTGTACGTTGAGGTTTTGTACGTTGAGGTTTGTACGTTGGGGTTTTGTCCATTGGGGTTTTGTACGTTGAGGTTTTGTTTATAGGGGTTTTGTCTGTTTGGGTTTTGTCCGTTGGGGTTTTGTCCGTTGGGGGTTTGTCCATTGGGGGTTTGTATATTGGGGTTTTGTCTCTAGGGGTTTTGTCCGTTGCAGTTTTGTACGTTGGGGTTTTGTCCATTGGGGTTTTGTCCATTGGGGTTTTGTCTGTTGGGGTTTTGTTTGTTGGGGTTTTGTCCATTGGGGTTTTGTCTGTTGGGGTTTTGTTTGTTGGGGTTTTGTATGTTGGGAGTCTGTCTGTGGGGGTTGTATGTTGGGGTTTTGTCCGTTGGAGTCTTGTGCGTTGGGGTTTTGTCCGTTGGGGTTTTGTCTGTTGGGGTTTTGTCCATTGGGGTTTTGTCCGTTGGGGTTTTATACATTGGTGGTTTGTCCGTTGGTGGTTTGTCCGTTGGGGTTTTGTCCATGGGGGTTTTGTCCATTGCGGTTTTGTACATTGGGGTTTTGTCTATAAGGGTTTTGTCCTTGGGGTTTTGTCCGTTGGGGTTTCGTCCATTTGGGTTCTGTCCTTTGGGGTTTTGTCCTTTGGGTTTTGTACGTTGGGGTTTTGTTCAATGTGTTTTGACCCATCCGGTTTTGTCCGTTGGGGTTTTATCTGTTGGGGTTTTGTACGTCGGGGTTTTTGTTCAATGAGTTTTGACTCGTCGGGTTTTGTCCGTTTGGGTTTTTGTCCATTGGTGTTTCGTCCGTTTGGTGTTTCGTCCGTTGGGATTTTGTCCGTTGGGGTTTAATCTGTTGGGGTTTTGTATGTTGGGGTTTTTGTCCGTTGGGGGTTTGTCTGTTGGAGTTTTGTCCGTTGGAGGTTTTGTCCATTGGGGTTTTTTTGGTGCGGTCACCAAGTGTGAGATAAGCAACAGTCGCTGTTTGCACAGCCTGGTCAACTTTTGAACCAGTCACCGGCCTTGATCTCTATCGTCCTATCGATGGGGGCGGGGGGGGGGGGAGCTAGGGGAGGGGGAGGAACTAGGGGAGGAGAGGAGGGAGAGGGGTGGGTGAGATGTATGGGCAGTCGTTTTCAAGCGTCCTTGGAGCCAGTTGTGAAATTTGGACCTCATTCAAGAGGGACTGATCGCAGTTGTACGATTCCATATGCGCTTCACCCGAGTTGCCGCCTGCAGTCTCGCCGATTACCAACGGCCATGGGACCAAAAGACTTATTGCGGGGTTCGGAGTTTATTTAATTAACCCTTTGACTTCCTCAACGTTATCCACCAACTGCAAAAAAGGTTAACCCTTTGACTCCCTCGACTTATTCACAGGCTTCTTGCAAGAAGCTGGTGGACAGGGTGCACGAGTCAAAGGGTTAAATTTTTGTTTTGCTAACATGGTTGACAATGCAGGATGCTGGTGGACAGGGTGCGGGGGTCAAAGGGTTAAATTTTTGCTTTTGCTAACATGGTTGACAATGCAGGATGCTGGTGGACAGGGTGAGAGAGTCAAAGGTTTGAGAGGGATTTATCCTACTCACACAATTCCATACACGCTTCACCCAAGTTGCCACCTATTATAATCTGTCAGACTCTTAGCAGCCTTGCAACCAAGTGTGGCGTTTTGAGTTTAGTCAAGAGGGATTCATTGAATTCGTACAATTCCATATGCGCTTTATTCAATTATTCATCACTTCACTTCAGCTTGTTTCGGTCCGTTGTTGGACATAAGCCTTCCTCATCGCACGCCACTGTTGCCGTTAAATGCTGTTCTGGTCCATCGGTTGCCAAACTTTTCTAGATCGTCTCGCCATCTGGTTCTCTGGCGACCTCTGTTCCTTTTTTGGCTTCCAGGGATCCAGTGCGTCACTTTGGTGGTCCATCTGTTGTCAGATCTCCTAATGACATGATCAGTCCAGTTCCACTTTCGTTCACAAACTGTGTCTGTTATGTCTTGGACCTTCGTTTTTCCTCTTACCCATGCCGCCTTTTTCATGTCCTTCCAGGTGATTCCCATTCAATCATCGAATTCGAACGATTCCATACGCGCTTTATTCAATCACTGAACTCGTACCATTCCATACGCGCTTTATTCAATCATTGAATTCGTACAATTCCACATGCGCTTTCCTCAATCATTGAATTCGTACAATTACATTCGCGCTTTATTCAATCATTACGCGCTTTATTCTATAGTCATTGAATTCGTACAATTCTACACGCGTTTTACTCAATCATTGAATTCGTACAATTCCATATACGCTTTCCTCAATCATTGAATTCGTACAATTCCAAACGCGCTTTAGTCAGTCATTGAATTCGTACAATTTCATTCGCGTTTTATTCAATCATTGAATTCGTACAATTGCGTACACGCTTTATTCAATCATTGAATTCGTACAATTCCATACACGCTTTATTCAATCATTGAATTCGTACAATTCCATACACGCTTTATTCAATCATTGAATTCGTACAATTACATACAAGCTTCATTCTGGAGGTTGTTTTCCATTGTTAGACAGGTTGTGGTTTTCCATTGTTAGACAGGTTGTGGTTTTCCATTGTTAGACAGGTTGTGGTTTTCCATTGTTAGACAGGTTGTGGTTTTCCATTGTTAGACAGGTTGTGGTTTTCCATTGTTAGACAGGTTGTGGTTTTCCATTGTCAGACAGGTTGTGGTTTTCCATTGTTAGACAGGTTGTGGTTTTCCATTGTTAGACAGGTTGTGGTTTTCCATTGTTAGACAGGTTGTGGTTTTCATTGTTAGACAGGTTGTGGTTTTCCATTGTTAGACAGGTTGTGGTTTTCCATTGTTAGACAGGTTGTGGTTTTCCATTGTTAGACAGGTTGTGGTTTTCCATTGTTAGACAGGTTGTGGTTTTCCATTGTTAGACAGGTTGTGGTTTTTCATTGTTAGACAGGAAGTTGTTATATTATACGTGGCTTGTTTGTTTGTTTTTTCGTGTATGGTGTTTCTGTTCGCTGTGACTGTGAAGCCCCATCCAGACTTGTTATTGGTGACTGAGCCATCAATGTTTCATGGTTGCATCTTTGGGGTTGTAGCGTATGTGCTCGATGAAAGGTTCGATTTCTGCATCAGCTTTACTTTCTGGTCATTTGGGAAACAGTGTTTCCATAGACTTTCTGAAATGTTGGGTTTTGTATAGGCCTTTGAAACGATTTCAATAGTTTTCCCCATTCTTTTGTCCTTTTGAGTTCTGCCAGTTGACATACGTCCTGAATGGATGCTCTGAAATATGCATTTACCTTTTCTATGTATTGACTGCATTGAAGAAAGATCGAACAGGTACCGCATAGTCGTTTGGGGGGTCGGTGTGTCTTTTGTGGTTCCGAGAATCATTCTTATTCGCTTCATTCTGTATTCTGTCTAGGTTCAGAATGTTGGTGTGTGATACAAAATCTCTACACAACTTGACATAACTTTGCAGTTACATAAAATACTACGTATACTTCCGTATTTCGGCAATCATTTATTGTTATATTCTTATCTATCATTTGTTGTATGACTGAATGCATTCAAAATTTGAAAAATAAGTACTAAAATCGTATTTTTAAACAACTTTTTAACGTTTCGATTTGCTCTTATGTGTGTAAGCATTTTGTTTTGCCTACTGTGTTCAGGTGATACGTCGATTTTCCGGTTAAACTGAAGAGAAAATTCGAAAAAAAATTGGGGTCTCAATGGGGAACGAACCCTGGAACCTCGAGTTTAGTTATTATCAGGCGAACGTCTGAACCATTCTGCCACTCTTCTCCACACACAAAAATCTAAATTTTGCGGCAAGATTCGTCCTTAAAGCTTCTCGCTCTACGAGTTCAACATCCCTGCTTTGTAGGCTCCATTGGCTTCCTACTCAACGGTGGATTAGATAAAAGTCTGTTTGTATATGTTTACAATATTCCCTCTGGTACTGCTCTTGCTGATATTTCTGAATGGCTCTGATGGGGATGGGGAGGGATGGGGGAAGTTTACATTCAAACTTCCATTATCACTCCCTATCCCCATCCCCCACCCCACCCCCTTTTTTCTTTTTTTTTTCTTTTTTTTTTGTTGTTGTTGATCATTTTCTTTTCTTTTTCTTTTTTTTTTCTGTATGTGTGTGTGTGTGTGTGTGTGTGTGTGTGTGTGTGTGTGTGTGTGTGTGTGTGTGTGTGTGTGTGTGTGTGTGTGTGTGTCTGTGTGTCTGTGTGTGTCTGTGTGTCTGTGTGTGTGTGTGTGTGTCTGTATGTGTGTCTGTGTGTGAGTGAGTGTGTGTGTGTGTGTGTGTGTCTGTGTATGTGTGTGTGTCTGTGTCTAAAATCACTATTGTGAACAGACATTAAATAAAAGATTGCTTCCTTCCTTCTGAATGGCTCCAAGTCTATTGTTCTTTCCATACTCTCCGCTGTTCTTATGTTACTCGGCTGTCCACAATCCCTCCATACAGACACAAGACTCACGCTTTCTAATCTTTTGCCCATTCTGGACCTTTTCTGTGGAATAATCTGCCGTTTGGTCCGAGAAGACTTGCCCAGCCTTCCTCTTTTAAGACCCAATTTAAAGCTCATCTCTTCTGTGAATCTGTCTGTTTAAATTTACTTTGTTGTGCTGACCATGTCCTGTTCTGTGTTAGTGCGTTTTTGTCGTGACTTGTGTATGGATGTTACTGAAAGTGTGCGTGTGTGCATGATGTTCATAGGTAAAAATAGTGAACGTGTGTTACATGTATCGGTTTATTTTTGTATTGTAGGCGTCTACAGCAATGTTAGGATTATTATGAACGTACATTATCATCATCATCATCTATTATTATTGTTATTGTATTATTATTATTATATTATCATCATCATCATCATCATTATTATTATTACTATTATTATTATTATTATTATTATCTTCATTGTCATTATCATCATCATCATTATCATCATCACCGTCATAGTCATCGTCGTCGTCTACATCATCTTCATGCAGCAACAGCAGCATAGTAATAGTAGTAGTATGTAGTAGCATTGTTTTATTACTATCATTGTTATATTACTATTACGTCACTCAATCATCATCATCATCATCATCAACAACAACACCATCATCATCATTACCATCACCATCATCATCATCAGTAACATTATTACTATCATTATGCTATTGTAATTGTTGTTGTTTATTTGCTTGTATGTTATTCTTGTTCTTATTGTTAATAACGCTGGGATCATGGGTTCCATTCTCAAGCGGACCACAGTCTAGTGGTCCAGTGACCACAGTTGGTGACAGGGCTACGCTATTTAACGTAAAGGGTCTGGGGTTTGATTCTCACGCTGGGCCCCCAGTTCTCTTTATAACTTTGTCAGCGCATAGGGTTTTGCGCAGGCCCAAGGAGTCTGCCGGATAATTGCTGGCAGATTTGGGTGGAGCGCATATGGAATAGTCACGAGTGCGATGAATCTCTTTTGAAAAACAAAGTCCAAACCGCAGCTGAAGTGCATGGTGACAAACATATAAAAAGACAACAACAACAACAGCAACAACAACAATAACAACAACAACAGCAGGAACAACAACAACAACAATAGCAACAACAACAATAACAACAACAATAGCATGTAGGCCTCCCTCGGTCATGGCTGACCATGGACAAAGTACATCCGTTCTAATGTCTAGATGGGCTGTCTGCTTGGTCCAAGCATCGTCGCTTGTGACTGTAGAGACCAATGCGAGAGAGGCAGTCTCTGTCGCAGCGGTCGCATGTGTATGCTGATGCTGGTCTGTTGGCTGTCATCCCTTTTCTGCGAACTCGCTTTTCTGCTGCAGCAGCTGACAGTTTGTCCTCACCAATCTGCAGCTGTTTCTTGAGAGTGGTTCTCCAGCTGTTGCGGTCGTCTGCGAGGTCCTCCCAGGACTCAGTGTTGATCTCCAGCGCCTTCATGTCACGTTTGCAAACGTCTTTGTATCTCAGCTGTGGGCGGCAGATGTTTCTCTGCCCTGTGGCAAGCTCACCATAAAGGATGTCTTTTGGGATGCGACCATCTTCCATGCGGCGAACGTGGCCCAACCAGCGCAGCCGACGCTGTCTCAGCATGGTATGCGTGGTAGGGAGGCCAGCGCGGGTCAGGACTTCGGTGTTGGTCACCTTGTCTTGCCAGGAAATGCCGAGTATGCGCCGTAGGCTTCTCATGTGGAAGGTATTGAGCCTTTTCTCCTGATGAGCATGCGTGGTCCACGCCTCGCTGCCATACAGCAAGGTGCTGAGGACACAGGCGTTGTATACAGCCATCTTTGTTTTCGTGGTCAGCTTGGGATTTGTCCACACCCTTTGTGTGAGGCAGGCTAGTGTTGTGGCTGCCTTCCCGATCCTCTTGTCGATCTCTGTGTCAAGGGAGAGATTATCGGTTATAGCAACAATAGCAACAACAACAATAACAACAACAATAGCAACAACAACAATAACAATAGCAACAACAACAATAACAACAACACAACAGCAATAACAACAACAATAATACAAAAATAAACAACAACAATAGCAACAACAACAACAGCAACAACAACAAAACGTCACATACATCCTAAGGTACCAGAAAAAAACACAAACAAAAGAATAAGAACGCGTGTTTAATACAACAAGACAAGACAGGCACAAATTTTCGTCCAACTGGCCTTTGTCAAGCGTAAGATCACAAAAAAACAAACACCAGATACAAAAAATTAGGAGAAAAAGTCTGAACGCGGGCAGTCACACTTGTTTTGGATTTCGCAATACATCCTAAGTATTTACCTGTATCTCAGATCTGTACGTACAAAGTTGTTCTCTGACATTTCATGGACAAATTATTGAAGTAGAAAAGGCCATGATCTACGTCGGTGCCATAAACCTCAGTCTTCCTGGTAGAAAACGTGACGTGTCACGAGAAGCAGCTTTGGTCTGTGTGTTTGCACGCGCGCACGCGCACATATACACGAACACACACACATGCGCACACACACAAACACATACACACATGCGCCGTAGCAGCAGCAGCAGCAGCAACAACAACAACAACACACACAAGCAACAACAAGAGCCTCACACACGCACGCGCACACACACACACGTGTAATAACAATAACAGCAAAGACAACAACTGCAACACATACACAACAACAACAACAACAACAACAACAACAACACACGTACGCAGGCGCGCGCGTGCGCACAAACACACGCATACACGCACACGAGTGCAACAACTACAACAATAAGTTACACGCACGCACGCACACACAAACACACTTACACGTGCGCGCTCGCAACAACTAACTCACACACGCGCGCGCACGCAACAAGTAACACACACACGCACACCCACAAGCACACACATGCAACAACAACAACAACACACGCACACACATATACACACAGGCACGCACGCACACACACACAAAACCACAAGAACAATATACACATATGCACACACAGACGTAACATTCAAAACAATAAAAAAAAAAACTTTCTCCCTCTCTCTCTCTCTCTCTCTCTCTCTCTCTCTTCTCTCTCTCTCTCTCTCTCTCTCTCTTCTCTCTCTCTCTCTCTCTCTCTCTTTCGCTCCCTGTCTCTGTCTCTATCTGTCTCTCTGTCTCTTTCTCTGTCTCTGTCTCTCTCTCTTTGTCTCTCTCTCTCTGTCCTCTCTCTCTTCCTCTCTATCTCTCTGTCCTTCCCTCTCTCTCTCTCTCTCTCTCTCTCTCACATACACAGACACACACACACAGAGACAAACACACTCATAGTGAACAGACGTTAAATCAGGAACGAACGAACAAACACACACACAGAGACACACACGTACACGCGTACACACACACGAACACACACACACATACGAACACACACACACACACACACACACACACACACACACACACACACACACACACACACACACACACACACACACACACACACAACGCCAGATGGGCAAGGAAAACTGAACATTAATGTTGTTTCCAGGCAGATGAAGAAACACAAGAGAACGTTTACACTTTTCCAGCCGAAAGTCTCTAAAGCTAAAACGGACATTTTAAAATTTGTGCAAGAGCCGCCACCGCCGCTGCCGCTGCCGATGCCGCCGCTACAGCAAAACAGCCAGCAGAGCTCAGCTGATCGATCCGAACCGTTTATGCCCCCTCCCTCCCTCTCTCCCTCCCTCTCCACCATCCCACCTCACCCTCACCCATCCTTCCTTCCATTCACATCAATCCATATCCGTCACCTCCACCACCACCACTAACCTGCCCAGCATCATCCCCACCCCCGAAATACCACCACCACCACCACCACCACCACCGCCACCACCGCCGCTAACCAACCACGCACTTCTTGACGTCACGGCCACGTTCAGCGCGCACGCGCGGCGCGGGGCGAACCCGAAAACGAGGCGGATGACGCGCGTAGTTCCTTATATGACCATGGCCGCTTGTCTCAGCTGTCCTTAAGATGACTGTGGTAATCGCTCTGATGCCGTGTAAGACAGGCCTGCTGGCAGATCGCGCGAGGATGGATGGATGCTTCCAGAGAAGACAACGGAGCCATTTTTAGACTCCTGCATTTTTTCCCCCTGAAGGTCGTCCCGGGGGTGGGGGGTGGGGTGTGGGGGTGTGATTTTTTCGATACGGGGCTTTTACAGATCGGGGATTCTATAATTAAATAAATAAATAAACAAATAAATACCTGTCTGTAGGTTATCTGCCTTGCTGTTATGTTGGTGGCTGGTAAACACCCATGGTTCTAAAAATATTTTAAAAAGAAAGAAGAAGAAAAAAATAGAAAAAAATGAAGGTTTACCTGGTTGCTTGGTTCAGCATTATTATTAACCCTCTCTCTCTCTCTCTCTCTCTGTCTCTCTCTCTCTCTGTGTCTCTCTCTCTATCTATTTATCTATCTCTTTCTCTTTTTCTCTCTCTCTCTTTCTCTCTCTGTCTCTCTCTCTCTCTCTATCTCTATCTCTCTCTGTCTCTCTCTCTCTGTCTCCTCTCTCTCTCTCTCTCTCTCTCTCCCCTCGTCCTATCTTAGTTTCATGCAGGAATCTGGTTGTTATTGTTATTGTTGTTTAAAGCCCAGCTGACTGCGTAGAGCCATATCAGAGCTATAGCCGTTTCAAAACTTACAAAACTTCATCAGGAAAAAAAAAAACGAAAAGAAAATTAAGTATATATCTATATATACATCAATGGAATCCGATGGAAAAGGTAAGGGAAATAAAGGGTTAAAGATTGGGGTTGGCCTGACGATGTGACCATATTTGGACGAAATTGCCGAGTCCTTGTCAATCTGGTTGATATATTGTCAACCGCCAGAAATAGAGCAGGATGGTCGAAGCGAGAGCGATTATTATTTTTTCTTTTTTTTTATTACGAGATTAAATGATTTCATTATACACAGTTAAGGTCATATGTACAACACTGTTGTTGGTTTCTTTTTAATGCAGAGAATGAGAGGGAGAGAGAGCAGAGGGGAGGGAGAGAGAGAGAGAGGAGGGGAGAGAGAGAGAGAGACGGGGAGAGAGAGAGAAGGAGGAGAGAGAGAGGGGGGGAGAGAAGAGAGGGAGAGAGAGAGAGAGAGGGAGAGAGAGAGGGGGAGAGAGGAGGAGGGAGAGAGGGAGAGGGAGGAGGGAGAGGGAAGAGGGAGAAACGCGGATGGTTGATTGGAATATAACCTACTTTCTCTCTAACAAACATGATGGTTGGTTTAAAAAAAATCGCGATGAGAGAAAAACAGAGACACAGGTGTGTGTGTGTGTGTGTGGTGTGTGTGTGTGTGTGTGTGTGTGTGTGTGTGTGTGCGTGCGTGCGTGCGTGTGTGTGTGTGTGTGTGTGTGTGTGTGTGTGTGTGTGTGTGTGTGTGTGTGTGCGAGCGTGTGTGTGTGCCTGTGTATGTGTGAGAGAGAGAGAGAAAGAGAATGTGTGTGCGTATGTGCGTGCGTGTGTGTGTGTGTGTGTGTGTGTGTGTGTGTGTGTGTGTGTGTGTGTATGTATGTGTGTGTGTGTGTGATAAGGGGTGGGGGTGGGGGAGGTGGGGATAGGTAGCGGAGACTTTGTAATGAACATGACATATTCAGCGCTTAGATTTGATTTTATCAAGATTTTGCGCTATATAATAAAATATATTATTATTATTATTATTATTCACACAAAAACGAAACGAAACGAAACAAAAACAAAACGGGAAACTATAAAATCGAAACCAACAAGGCAAGAAGGTTAGACTACTGACGTAGTGATGTTTGGAATGACAGAATGCCACGTCAGCAGTTTTCAGTGATCTGTCAGCGCCATTTTTATTCATTGCCTTCAACTGTGTGTGTGGGGGGAGGGGGGGAGGTGGAGGGAGAAACCTTTGTCGGGAGCAGACTGATTGAAATCGACTGGAGAGACGCTCTAGCTGTGTGTGTGTCTGTTTGTTGACTTGTTTGTCTGTTCCGTTGGATGGCTGTCTGTGTGTCTGTTGGTGTGTCTGTCTGTCTGTTTTGTTTGTTTGTTTGTTGTTTGTTTGATTGATTGTTTTTGCCTGTGTGTCTGTCAGTCAAATCATTCGTCTGAGTGACTGTTTAAAGTGCTGTCTAGTTGCATGCTGTCTGTCTGCCTGCCGCCTGCCTGACTGTCTCTGTTTGTCCGTCTGTCTGTTTGTCTGTCTATATATCTGTGTGTCTGTCTGTGTGTCAGTCCGTCTGTTTCTCTGTCAGTCAGTCAGTCCATCCGTCTGACTGTTTGAAGTTCTGTCTGGTTGCATAAATGTTTGTCTGTCTGTCTGTTGGTACCTGGCTAATGGTAGGACTGTCTGTCTGTCTGTCTGTCTGTCTGCCTGCCTGCCTGCTTGCTGCCTTCCTGCCTGCCTGCTGCCTGCATGTCTGTTTGTCTGTCTGTCTGTCTATCTGTCTGCCTCTCTGCCTGCCTGCCTGTCTGTCTGTCTGTCTGCCTGCCTGCCTGTTTGCCTGCCTGCCTGCCTGCATGTCTGTTTGCCTGCCTGCCTGCCTGCCTGTTTGTCTGTCTGTCTGCCTC
>JAPXFY010000023.1:30804792-30814792 GCA_030674185.1 Monoplex corrugatus | reverse complement strand
TCTATTTCTCTCTCTCTCTTTCTTTCTCTTTCTCTTTCTCACTCTCTCTCTCTCTCTTTCTTTCTCTCTCTCTCTCGCTCTCTCTTTCTCTCTCTCTTTCTTTCTCACTCTCTCTCTTCTCTCTCCTCTGTCTCTCTCTCTCTGTGCCTCTGTGTGTCTCTCTCTTTTTTCTCTCATTCTCTCTCTCTCTGTCTCTGTCTCTGTCTCTGTCTCTGTCTCTCTCTGTCTGTCTGTCTCTCTCTCTTTAAGCCTGGAACTATGGTTTGAACAGAAAATACAATTCCCCTGACATCGAACCTCTCAGTTTCCCCATCCTACCGTGAGGTACAGTGAACTGGGACTGTTGGCTTAAGTCATTCAGGTCCTTTGAGTCGTGACGCTCTCTCTGTCTGTCTGTCTCTGTCTGTCTGTCTATCTGCCTGTGTCTGTCTGCCTGTGTCTCTGTCTGTGTCTGTGTCTCTCTGTCTGTCTTTGTCTCTGTCTGTCTGTGTGTCTATATGTCTGCCTGTCTGTCACTGTCTCTGTCTGTCTCTCTGTCTGTCTGTCTGTGTCTCTGTCTGTGTCTGTCTGCCTGTGTTTGTCTGCCTGTGTCTCTGTCTGTGTCTCTGTCTCACTGTTTGTCTTTGTCTCTGTCTGCCTGTGTGTCTATATGTCTGCCTGTCTGTCACTGTCTCTGTCTGTCTGTCTGTCTGTCTGTGTCTGTCTGTCTGTCTGTGTCTGTCTGTCTGTCTGTCTCTCTATGTTTGTGTCTGTATATCTGCCTGTCTGTCTCTGTCTCTGTCTATGTCTGTCTGTCTGTCTGTCTGTCTGCATGCCTGTCTGTCTGTCTGCCTGTCTGTCTGTCTCTGTCTCCATCTCTGATTCTCCTGTCTCTCTGTCTCTATCTTTCCCTGTCTGTCTGTCTCAATCTGTCATCTGTCTCTGTCTGTCTCTATATTCTGTCTGTCTCTCCTTCTGGCTCTCTTCTTTCTCTCTCTCTCTCTCTCTCTCTCTCTCTCTCTCTTCTTCTTCTGTCTGTCTCTCTCTCTCTCTCTTTCTTTCTCTCTTTCTCTCTCTCCTCCTCTCTCGCTCTCTCTCTCTTTCTTTCTTTCTCTCTCTCTCTCTCGCTCTCTCTCTCTCTCTGCCTCTGTGTTTCTCCTCTCTTTTTCTCTCATTCTCTCTTTCTCTTCTCTGTGCCTCTTGTCTCTCTCTGTTTTTGTCTCTACTGTCTCTGTCTCTGTCTCTCTCTGTCTCTCTCTCTTCTCTCTCTCCTCTCTTCTCTCTCTCTCTTTAAGCTGGAACTATGGTTTGAACAGAAAGTACAATTCCCCTGACATCGAACCTCTCAGTTTCCCATCCTACCGTGAGGTACAGTGAACTGCGACTGTTGGCTTAATCATTCAGTCTTTGAGTCGTGACGCTCTCTGTCTGTCTGTCCTGTCTGTCTGTCTGTCTAGCTGTTTGTCTGTCCTGTTTGTCTCTGTTCTGTCTGTCTTTGTCTGTCTGTGTCTATGTCTGCCTGCCTGTTCTGTCTGTCTGTCTCTGTCGTCTCTGTTTCTGTCTGCTTGTCTGTCTGTGTATGTCTGTCTCTGTCTCACTTCTCTGTCTGTCTGTATGTCTATATGTCTGCCTGTCTCTCTGTCTGTCTGTCTGTGTTGTTCCTGTCTGTCTGTCTGTCTCTCTCTGTCTCTGTCTGTAATATCTGCTGTCTGTCCTGTCTCTGTCTGGTCTTCTTCTCTCCTCGTCTGTCTCTCTTCTCTCTCTCTCTGTGTCGTGTCTGCTGTCTGTCCTCTCTCTCTTCTCTTCTTTCTCATTTCTATCTTTCTCGTCTGTTCTATCTCTTCTCTCTTCTTTCCTCTTTCTTCTCTCTCTCTTTCCCTCTCTCTCTCTCTCTCTTTCTTTCTCTCTGTCTTTTCTCACTCTCTCTCTCTCTCTCTTTCTCTCTCTTTCCTTCTCTCTCCTCTCGCTCTCTCTTTCTGTCTCCCCTTTCGCTCTCTCTCTCTCTCTCTC
Source organism: Monoplex corrugatus (assembly GCA_030674185.1). NCBI lineage: Eukaryota > Metazoa > Mollusca > Gastropoda > Littorinimorpha > Ranellidae > Monoplex > Monoplex corrugatus. Next base: position 30,812,803 of record JAPXFY010000023.1, on the reverse strand, counting down.
TGTGCCTCTGTGTGTGTCTCTCTCTTTTTTCTCTTATTCTCTCTCTCTGTGCCTCTGTCTCTGTCTTTTGTCTCTGTCTGTGTCTCTGTCTCTGTCTCTGTCTCTCTATCTCTCTGTCTCTGTCTCTCTCTCTCTCTCTCTCTCTTTAAGCATGGAACTATGGTTTGAACAGAAAGTACAATTCCCCTGACATCGAACCTCTCAGTTTCCCATCCTACCGTGAGGTACAGTGTAACTGCGATTGTTGGCTTAAGTCATTCAGCTTCTTTGAGTCGTGATGCTCTCTCTGTCTGTCTGTCTGTGGTCTGTATATGTCTCCGTCTCTGTCTGTCTGTATGTCTATATGTCTGCCTGTCTCTGTCTGTCTGTCCTGTCTGTCTCTGTCCTGTCTGTCCTCTATATGTCTGTCTGTCTGTCTGCCTGTCTGGCTGGCTCTGTCTCTCTCTCTCTGTCTCTGTGTGAGTGCGTGTCTGTCCTTCTTCTCTCTCTCTCTCTCTCTCTCTCTCTCACACACACACACACACACACACACAACACGTACGCACACACCACACACACACGAAACAAACACACATCACACACACACAGAGAGACACAAACACACACACACACACACACTACACACACTGTACACACACGTGCACACACACACACACGCACACACACACACACACACACACACACACACACACACACACACACACACACACACAAACACACTTTCTCTTGCTTTTGACGTCTTCACACTGTGTTTTCTATAGGACACACAAACACACGATCCCACCACCACCACCACCACCACCGTCAACAACCCCTCCTCCTCTCCCTCTTTTTTCTACCCTCCCCTTCCATCCACGGCATCACAGACCAAAGGCTTTCCTGCCTCTTGTCACTACAAAATGACAGGCACCACATCAGCACCCAAAACTCTCACCTCAAAGAACTTTCCCCCTTGCCTTTTGCAGCATCGCGCGTGAAGCTGGATAACAAAGAGGGAGACAAAGCTCTCGAAAGCTAAATAACTAAGAGTGGGACAAAATTCCTGGATGTTAAATGACTAAGAGTGAGACAAAATTCCCGGATGTTAAATGACTCAGAGTGAGACAAAATTCCTGGATGTTAAATGACTAAGAGTGAAACAAATTCCCGGATGTTAAATGACTCAGAGTGAGACAAAATTCCCGATGTTAAATGACTCAGAGTGAACAAAACTCCCGGATGTTAAATAACTAAAACAAAACTCCCGGATGTTAAATGATCAGAGTGAGACAAAACTCCAGATGTTAATATGACTAGATGAACAAAACTCCGGATGTTAAATAACTAAAACAAAACTCCCATGTTAAATATGAACTCAGAGTGAGACAAAACTCCAGATGTTATATGACTAAGAGTGATACAAAACCCCGGATGTTAAATGACTGAACAAAACTCCTGGATGTTAATGACTAGAGTGAGACAAAACTCCCGGATGTTAAATACAATGAAACAAAACTCCCGGATGTTAAATGACTCAGAGTGAGACAAAACTCCCGATGTTAATGACTAAGAGTGATACAAAACTTCTGGATGTTAAATGACAAGAGTGAACAAAACTCCCAGGATTTTAATTGTACTAACGAGTGATTCCAAACTGCCCGGATAGTTAAGATTGTAAAGAGTGACAACAAACTTTCTTGGATGCTAAATGCCAAGAAATGAGACAAAGTTCCACATTTAGTTTGTTCTGCGGAATTGTACAAAAAAGAGTTTTATTGGTTCAAATCTGTCGGTCCATTATGTTTATTATTGTTGCACGGAGATTGTAAAAAAAAAGATGATTGTTATACACAAATTTCTCTGTCAATATCTAGTTTGTGTTGCACGGAATTGTAAAAAAAAGATGATTGTTATACATAAATTTCTCTGTCAATATCTAGTTTGTGTTGCACGGAATTGTAAAAAAAAAGATGATTGTTATGTAGAAATGTCTCTGTCAATATTTAGTTTGTGTTGCACGGAATTGTAAAAAACAAAGATGATTGTTATACATAAAATTTCTCTGTCAATATCTAGTTTTGTGTTGCACGGAATGTAAAAAAAAGATGATTGTTATGTAGAAATGTCTCTGTCAATATCTAGTTTGTGTTGCACGGAATTGTAAAAAAAATAAGATGATTGTTATACATAAATTTCTCTGTCAATATCTAGTTGTGTTGCACGGAATTGTAAAAACGATGATTGTTATATATAAATTTCTCTGTCATATTAGTTTGTGTTGCGAGGAATTGTAAAAATGCAAGATGATTGTTATGTAAAGAAATTTCTCTGTCAATATTTGTTTATGTTGTGCGGAAATGACAAAAAAATGATTATATTTAGATTGCCCTTATTATTTAGTTTGTGTTGCGTGAATTGTAAAAAATAATTTAAAGGAAAAGATTGTTATGTAGAAATGCCCTGACAATACTAGTTTACATGTGCAGAAATGTACAACACGTTGATTATTATTGAGAATCTGCCAGTCATTATTTAGGTTTGGAAGTGCGTGGAATTGTAAAAATAGAGTTTTGTATAAGAAATTTTCCCTCACTATTTTGTTATAGATCACGCGAAATGCACAAAAGAGATGATTACTATTTCAAAATATTTGCCCCGACATTATTTTAGTTTGCGTTGCTCGTAATTGAGAGAACCAGCCAGACAGACACAGGACAGACAGATCAGAGGGCAGGAGGCACAGAGAGTCAAAGGAGAGAGACGGAGACAGATAAGACAGAGACAAAGCAATAACGAACAGACATCGAACAGAGCAAACAGATCACGAAAAAGAAGAGTGGAGGAGAGAAAGGGGGAAGAGACACACAGAGAGAGAAGGGGGGTGTTGGAAGGCAGGAGGAGAGAGAGGAAAAGATAAAAAATAATGTTTACCAGGACTATATGGCGTAAATTTTGGTCATCCCTGACATTTGGCTTGTGTTAAAGCCATAAACAAAGAGTAGGACAAAGCCCCCAAATCGATCTAACACTAAAGAACTTTCACTGAATGAAGAAACCGCCAATTTTGTAATAAGCAAATGAGCTGGGCAAAACGAACTCCCGTTAAATATCTCTAAATAAAATTTGTTGATCACTATTTGTTTCAGTTTCAGTTTCAGTTTCTCAAGATGACGTCTCCGCGCTCGGAACGAATTCCATATGCACTAACGTCACAGGTGCTATGTGTATGGTGATCATGACACATGCCTTAAGCCTGCACATAAACCCGTGGGCTGGCCAGGTCCTGAGGTCCTACCTAGCCTACGTTTTACCTAGTCAGTATGTATTTGGCTTGCGCCTCATCACACGAACAGAACAAAAGAGTGGGACTAAACACCTTACTCTGTAGAATGGACTTTATCTTGTGGGAATCACACCTAACCCTAAAGCATCTGCCCAGTCATCGTGCTAGAAATGGCAGGTAAGATCAATGAGTTAAAGAATAAGCGAAGCCCTCCAAATATTCAGCTCCCCAGATTTAGACTCGAAAGGAGGTCTGCCCCAAATGTGCGGCACAGGAGAAGCTGGTGGATAGGGTGAGGGAGTCAAAAGGTTACGTTTTTGCTTTGCTAGCATGGTTGACATTGCAGGACACTCGCTGGTAGACAGGTGCGGGAGTCAAAGGGTTAAAGAAATCCATCGAGAAGCAGGACAGAATTGTTTTTTTTATCTTTGTCATATAGAGAACAGAGGATTATATCACACCCTGTGATGATGACTGTGGGCTTCTCTTATTACATTACCTTTTGACTTGACACATTCTCTGTAGAGGACAACGCACTGCTTCCCTCCACCTCCCCCCACTTTACCCTCCCTGCCATGTCAGGTTCTTCTGTCTTTTTCCATCTAGTTGGTTAACTGTCTCCTTTCTTTCTTTCTTTCTTTCTGTCTGTCTGTCTGTCTTTCTTTCTTTCTTTTTTCTTTCTCCATTTGCCTGATTAACTGTCTTTTTCTTTCTTTTCTCTTTCTTGTCTTTTTCTTTCTTTCTTTCTTTCTTCTCTTTCTTTCTTTCTTTCTTTCTTTCCTTCTATCTTTCTCCATCTTCTGATTAGCTGTTTTACTTCTTTTTTTCTTTCTTTCTTTCTTTTTTTCTTCATCTGTTCGACAAACTACCTGTCTCTTTCGTTCTCTCTGTTCCTTTACTTTGATTAATTGTGGAGTATAACTTATTGCTTCTGTAAAAAAAAGTATTTAGCTCTTACTTACACTTCAGGAATTGTTGGAAATGACAGAACTGAGCAACATGTTTAACCCGTTGACTCCCACACCCTATCAACTGCAAAAACTTAACTCTTTGACTCCCTCACCCAATCCATCATCTTCCTGCAGGACGCTGCTGGACAGGGTGCAGGAGTCAAAGGGTTAAAGAAATCCATTGAGAAGCAGGACAGAAATTTTTTTTACTTCTGTCATATAGAGAACAGAGGATATAAGATACTCTGTGATGATGAGTGTGGGCTTCTCTTATTACATTACCTTTTGGCTTGATACATTCTCTGTAGAGGACAACGCACTGCTTCCCTCCACCTTCCCCCACTTTACCCTCTCCTCCCTGCCATGTCAGGTTCTTAATGACCCCCCCCCCCCATCCCCCACCCCCCATTCCACCTTCCCATGGGCTTAGGTAGGTGTCAGGAAACATGAGTTGATGGTGCCACAGCCTTTCAGAAAGTCGGTCTGTGGGCAGTAACCGGCAGTCTTCGCCTACGCTGACCGTACCCAGGATGCACCACGCATGACGTACTTCCGACCTTTGCCTCTGTCCCTCAGTTGAGATACAAGCAACACAGAGAGTCTGATTTGCTCTGTCCTTTATGTATGCAAGCTGAAGAAGACGAAATACATTTTGTCCTGTGTTGTCCAGCCTTAGATGAAATGCGTTCTAGATTTATCCATCAAAAGTGTTATAGATGCCCAAATATGTTTAAACTGTGTTTGTTAATGTGTTCAACTTATTTCGATTATATTAAGAATTTTGGTTTGTTCCTGCTCAAAGCAGCTAAAATCAGGGAAACTGCTGTATCGTAATATAAGTTTATTTTGTTGTTGATTGTTAAATTAAACCTATGACAGGATATTTGTTTATGTCATTGTACTTATAAGACCCCTTCAGTAGGAGCTATGGCCTTTCTTGAATGAAAGTTCTGAAGTCTGAAGCCTCTGTCCTTCTTCCCGTTTCCTCTCGTCTGCCCCACTTCCAGCCCATTCCTGGACAACATGCCACACGTACACATACCTACAGCTTCCCTTTCTAACTAACTGACCCCCAGCTTGCTGGCCATCTGAGAATGATCTCCTGTCATCTCCCCATGTTTTGTTTTCACTAGTTCTGTCTTTCAGACTTTCTTTTCTTTTCTTTCTTCTTCTTTCTACAACTGATTAACTTTCTTCTTTTTTCCTTTTTTTTTCTTTCTTTCTACAACTGATTAATGTCTTTCTCTTCTTCTTCTTCTACTGTTATTCTTTCTTTCATTCTTTCTTTTTCCTGTACAACTGATTAACGTTTTTCTTTTTCTTTCTTTCTTTCTTTCTTTCTTTCTACAAATGATTAACTGTTTTTCTCTTCTTTCTATCTTTCTTTTCTTCTTTACTTTTTTCTCCATCTGTCTGTCTGATTAACTTTCTCCTTGCTTGTTTTTCTTTCTGTCTTTCTTTCATTGTCTATCTGATCGATTTTCTGTCTTTCTTTCTCTATCTGCCTGGTTAACTGTGTCCTTTCTTTCTTACTTTCTTTCTTTCTTCTTCCTTCTTCGTCCGCCTGCCTGGTTAACTATTTTTCTTTCTTTCTTTCTTTCTTTCTTTTCCATCTGTCTGATTAAATGTTTCTTTCTTTCTTTTTTTCTTCTTTTCCATCTTCTGATTAAATGTCCTTCTGTTCTTTTTCTTTCTTCTTTCTGTCTTTTTCCATCTTCTGATTAGCTGTTTTCCTTCTTTTTTCTTTCTTTCTTTCTTTCTTTTTCCATCTGTCTGATTAAATGTCCTTCTTGTTCTTTCTTTCTTTCTTTCCTTCTGTCTTTTTCCATCTTCTGATTAGCTGTTTTCCTTCTTTTTTCTTTCTTTCTTTATCAGTCTGATAAACTGCCTTTCTTTTTCCGCTGTTTTTTTTTTTTACTTTGATTAACTGTGGAGTATAACTTTTGCTAGTGTAAAAAATATGTTGACCCTGTTTAGACTTTGGGAATAGATGGCAATGACAGAAATGAGCAACAAGTTTAAAGCTGCGCACCGCACACAACCCTTGTTTGTTTATTGTTGTTGTTTGTTTGTTTGTTTGTTTGTTTGTTTGTTTGTTTGTTTGTTTGTTTGTTTGTTTGTTTTGTTTGTTGATTGTTTGTTGTTTGTTTTGTTTGTTTGTTTGCTTGTTTGTTTGTTTGACTTGCTTGATTGTTTGTTTGTTTTCTTGTTTGTTTGTTTGTTTGTTTGTTTGTTTGATTGTTGTTGTTTGTTTGTTTTTTGTTTTTTTTGTTGTTTTGTTCTTCTTGTTTGTTCTTCTATGTTGTTTTGTTTGTTTGCTTACTTGTTTGTTTGTTTGCTTGTTTGTTTGTTTGCTTGCTTGCTTACTTGTTTGTTTGTTTGCTTGTTTGTTTGTTCGTTTGTTTGTGTACGTGTGCACTATGTTTTGTTTATTTGTTTTGTATTTATTTGTTGTGTTTTCTTTCTTTTTTTCTTTCTATGTACATGACCGACTGAGCTATGGAAACAGACAGTTGAACACAATTGTTTTGTATCGCTTCTTTGAAACTCTATCTATTATGGCTCATGTTGTTTTCATCACAGTGTTAGGGGTTGACAGGTATTTGCTTACTAACGCGTGTCTGTCATTGTCTCTCGCGCGTTTGTGAAAGCGCTCAGAAGCTCTGGTAAAGAAGAGAAACTGTACAAAAAGGATCATTATTAGTAACATGACAACTTCGCCACAGAGGCCAACCTGCTGTCTCACACAGTCCACCTTCCTCATCAACCTCCTCCTCATTGCTTTCTAAGGTGTGTATGTCTTTGTCTCTCGCTTAGAGCTCTTGTAAAGAAGAGGAGGAGCTGTACAAAGTGGATCATTATTATTAACATGACAACTTCGCCAACCTACTTGCTGTCTCACAGTCCACCTTCCTCATCAACCTCCTCTTTATTGCTTACTAACGTGTGTCTGTCACTGTCTCTCGTGATTTTGTGAAACGTTTAGAGCTTTTGTAAAGAAGAGAAGCTGTTCAATGTTGGTCATTATTATCATCATTATTTATGACAACTTCGCCACTGAGGCCAACCTACTTGCTGTCTCACAGTCCACCTTCCTCATCAATCTCCTCCTCCTCCTCCTTGCGGAATCCTCCATGCCTGATCTTTTGCCATTTTGGTTCCAGATCTCCAGGGGCTTTGGTGGGCATGACGAAATGTGTGTTAAGTGGATTGTTTCATCTCCTTGACCATCGTCCAGCTGTGGGCAGCTCGAGCAGCAGTCGTCTTTACCATGATGGACTGTGGCCAGGTTGCACAATGCAGGACAACCTCCCACTGCTCCATGTCTCTATCCTCCCCCTTTTTCTCCCTCTCGCCTGCTCCATTCCTTCACCGCACTCTGCATGTTTACTCTCACATGCGCGCTAGTGCTCGCGCACACACATGCACACACACGTACGTGCGTGCATGCACACACATGCGCGCGCGCATACTACACACACACACACACACACACACACACATACCACACACACACACACACTACACACACAACACAAAGGCACAACACATACATACACACACATTACACACACACAACACACACACAACGCACACACACACACACACACACCACACACACGCGACACATACACACACACACACCACTACTACGCACACGCATGCACACACACACTCACACACATACTATGCAACACACTACACACCACACAACACTACACACACACCACACACACACACACACACACACACACACACCACACAACACTACACACACACACACATACAACACCACACA
>JAPXFY010000023.1:30799792-30802292 GCA_030674185.1 Monoplex corrugatus | reverse complement strand
AAGTAGCTGTTGCTGTTGCTGCTGCTGTTGCTGTTCCTGAAACTGCTTCAACAACCATTGGAAGTGTGAGTATTTCACCACAGTCATTTTTATTGTTACCAAACAGTTTGGAGTTTGTTCAAGAGGGATTCATCGCACTTTATCAATTCCTTATGTACTCCACCCAGATCTGCCAGCAATTATCTGCCAGACTCCCAGAGCCTGCGTAAAACCCTATGCGCTGGTACAGTCTTGAAATGGGAAGAGGACAAAGGGACCTATGAAACACCAAGCTGATACCACCAGAACGATGGAAATGAGATGGATGGCGAACAGGCCAGTTTTAAATGTTGTGGGATGGGATTGAACTCGAGATATCAGATCTTGCGTCTAAAGCTCTGTATAAAGAACCAACCACCCCGTATATCGACTGACCAAGAATAGAAATAGTAGCTGCTGATGCTGCAAAAGTCCTGTTGCTGATACTGTTCCAATTACCTTGCCAGTACTTCATCACGTTTCATTTTCAGTTTCAGTTTCAGTTTCAGTTTCAGTTTCTCAAGATGACGTCTCCGCGCTCAGAACGAATTCCATATGCACTAACGTCACAGGTGCCACGTGTATGGTGACCGTGGCACATGCCTTAAGCCTGCACATAAACCCATGAGCTGGCCAGGTCCTGAGGCCCTACCTAGGCTATGTTTTACCTAGTCTATATTTTATACTGGTATTGTATCAGCCTACCACTGGAATAATCTTGGTAACATGTAATTGACATGTGTATGTGTGTATCTTACCTTCAAAAAAAGGAAAGTATATATAAAGTAAATAAATAAATAATTAAAGGTACTAGGTCTGAATCACAACACAACTAGCTATTCTGTATAAACTCGTCTCACATGACAGAACCACCACCACCACCCACCACCCCTAGCCAATGCCTAAATGCTCAGCTATCTATCAACTAGGTGAAGACAATATTTTCTTAATCATAGATAGGTAAGTAAGTAAGCAAGCAAGCAAGTAATCAAGCAAGTAAGCAAGCAAGTAATTGAGTGAGTGAGTAAGTAAGTGAATAAGAAGTAAGTAAGTAGATGAATAAATAGATACATCTCGATCATCATTTATTGATGGCAATAGCATACTTGTTCTTCTTACCAGTCGTGTTGGTTCGTTCAGCTACCATTGCCAATATGAGTCTTACATCATAATCATCGTTTATTGGCACTAATAGCATATATCATTCTTCTTACCGCTGCTGCTGGTTCGTACGTAATTCCTTGTAACGTCTATTTGCATAAGTGTTTTTATACAAAAAAAACCTGTTGCTGGTATTTCTCTGCAAAAGTTGGCATTGACTTATTCCCATAGTATCTGCTTTGTGTCTGTGAAGTGACCTGTCTGTGTGTGGTAGGACTGTGTGTTTTGTCAAGTGGTGAAGGAGAACAGAGGTGGACATCATACCGTCAGTTGGCAATGTCTGGATCCCATGGCTTCTGTCTTGCTTCATAGTTTGTGCCGGAGGCTGACCTTGGGTGAAATTACTGGTCAATGTATTGTGTGTGTGTGTGTGTGTGTGTGTGTGTGTGTGTGTGTGTGTGTGTGTGTGTGTGTGTGTGTGTGTGTGTGTGTGTGTGTGTGTGTGTGTGTGTGTGTGGTGTGTGTTCGTTCGTTATTTCTTTTAACGTCTGTTCACATATGTGCTTTTAGACGAAGAAAAAAAAATCATAAAGATAGTTTAACATATCAATTAACATTAAAAAAAAATTATAGGACAATAGAAAAGCAATCATAACATTAGAACGATCAGGCTTTAACAGATTGCTCAGGGCTGTATGTGTGTATGTAACCACGCGCGCGCGCGCGCGTGTGTGTGTCTGTGTGTCTGTGTGTCTGTGTGTGTGTGTGTGTCTCTGTGTGTGTTGTGTGTGTGTGTGTGTGTGTGTGTGTGTGTGTGTGTGTGTGTGTGTGTGTGTGTGTGTGTGTGTGTGTGTGTGCACGTATACGCACGCGCATGCAACGAGCGTGTCCCGTGCTGGGTTATGACAAACCATCTGTGATTATCTTTTGGGGTAGAGGGGTAGAAGAGTATAATCTTACCGAATAAAAACATTGTAACAGTCAAGGAGTAATGATAACATTAACAAGCAAACAAACAGAGGTAGGTGGGAGTTACAGGTATAAAAACAATCGGTCTTAATCAAAGAAAACGACCTACGGGACTGTGCAGTAAATGCCTAGCAAAGTGCAAATACAAAGTGAAATCAGTGTGTTTCTGTTTCAATTTTGAAAATGAGACAGGGAAATAAGGTCGCATTCGCTGACAACACAAAAGGTGTTTAACTGTTATAGACTCACTACAGACACATTTGATGGTATTATTGAATTAGTCCGAAGTGAGTTCAGATATAATCTGTAAGCTAAAGTTATTTCTAGTCTTGTAAAACCCTGGTAATTTACGATGAAGGGGCGATAGTGACATTGTGTTTTTACCTTCTTTTCTAATATAGCATTCATTTCA
>JAPXFY010000023.1:30789792-30794792 GCA_030674185.1 Monoplex corrugatus | reverse complement strand
TTCAAAGCGTTCAGTTGAATGCGAAAATATGTCATAACAATTAATCTCAAATGATATAACGAGGAATACTGCAAATTTTTACAGATATTTTGAACTGAAAGTTTGATTCTTTTTTGAGACACAAATTTTTCATTTAAATGTTCATGAAATCGAATCCATGATGCTAATTCTAGCGAGTTGTAAGCTTCTTTTACCGAGGTGTTAACATGTAATTCTATGGAATTTTCAGAATGGAGGGCACCGGATTTAGCTGCTCTGTCAACTACGTTGTTGCCATGAAGACCAACATGAGAAGGCACCCAGCATAAATTGATTTCCGAACCATTTATCTTTAAACAATGTATTAGATGATTTGCCTCAATAATTAAGTCAGGTCTTGTGTCTGTATCAAAAGACTGTAAGGCATATAATACAGATTTTGAATCAACAAAGAGAACTACTTTGAATGACACAGGCCGAAGGCTTATTAAATAATGCAACGCTTGAACAACAGCGACCAATTCTGCTGTATATATAGATACATTTGCCCCAATGAAAAAAGACTTTTTAATGTTAAATTTTGGAACATAAAAGGCTGCTCCAGCGCTCTGGTTTGCTAAGACTGACCCATCGGTAAAAATGTGGAGGTGGGTACTGTACTTTTCATCGATGTGTTCACAAGCTGTGGATAGCGTAATGTTGACATTATCATCTTTTTTAACTTTTGCATAATCGAGATCAAATGTGGCATTTAGCATTTCCCATGTAGGGATAGGCGTTATTGTTGGTTTCTCAGCAATTTCATCCATTGTTATGTTGGACTGTTTGATCAGGCCAGATATGTAAGTTGCGGCTGTAATTTGTGATGAAATGTTTTTTGCTCGTTTTGGAAAGTCAGTATCAGACCTGATCTTAATTTCTTTGCTCACAAAATTATCCACTTGTGAAGTAGTTCTAATTGCAAACTTTGCTGTAGCTAACTCACGATGGTTGTTTAAAGGTAGAATTCCAGCAACTTTGTACGTTTCCAGAGTAGAAGCATGAGTTGGTACACCTAGTGCAATTTTAAGACTTTTGCAGTCCAAGCTCTGAATCTTTTTTAGTAAATATTTGGGTGCATTGAAGAAAACTTCTTGCGCGTAGGATAATTTAGACCTGACCAGCGCTGTTGACAGATGAATCAGTACATTTGTATCCATTCCCCAGGGTAATTTGCTTATTATCTTTAGAAAATTAAGGTTTTTCGCGCTTTTGTTAAAATATAATCAAAATGGACATTCCAGCTTAATTTGGACGTGATGTAAACTCCCAGGAATTTTACGACCTGTTTGTAATTTAACACTTCACCAAGCAATTTGAAAATAGTCAAGTTATTTGAGTTACCACCAGGATCAAACAGCATCATGTTAGGTTTTTCTGCTGACAACGACAGCCCATTTTCTAACATATAGTTTCCAAGATTATCAAGATCAATTTGATACAACTTCCTGATGTAATTTCGCGTTCTCTGTGGAGTTGTCTTTTTTAAAGTGATATTCATCCAAGTGCATATATCATCAGCGTACTGTACTAAAACAACACGATTTGAAAGAGCTTTAGGAAGATCCTGTATAAGGATATTAAATAAAATAGGTGCTATCACTGAACCTTGTGGAATCCCCAAGTGTGTGTGTGTGTGTGTGTGTGTGTGTGTGTGTGTGTGTGTGTGTGTGTGTGTGTGTGTGTGTGTGTGTGTGTGTGTGTGTGTGTGTGTGTGTGTGTGCGTGTGTGTGTGTTTCGTGCGTATATGTATGTGTGTGTGTTTATTATGTGTGTGTGTATATATATATATATATATATATATATATATACATATATATATATATATATATGTGTGTGTGTGTGTGTGTGTGTGTGTGTGTGTGTGTGTGTGTGTGTGTGTGTGTGTGTGTGTGTGTGTGTGTGTATTTCGTGTGTGTGTATGTGTGTGTGTATGTGTTTGTGTGTGTGTATGTGTGTGCATGCACGCGCGTGTGTGTATGTTGTGTGTGGCAGGCGAAAGTCTGAACCATTCTACCACTTTCCTCCTCCCCTATCTACCAAATGGAAGTGACCCGGAAGATTCAAACTCAGTACCTTCCAACTGGAAGTCTAACCTCTACCCACTTGACTACCATCCTTGTTGAAATATGGGCTGAAGTTTGTTCAAGGTCTATACTCGGTATTTCCATAACTGACACTATCTGATGATCGTAAACAATTGTCAGATTCTTTCTCTTGGCACTTAAGTGGTCTATTCCCATTTCGGATAACAAATGGAATAATGGAATATACAAAAATAGATGCACTACTTGTCAAGCTATACAAATAGCTTCTATTTCTCTCGAAAAAAGAATAATGATAGTATTTCATTTTCTAACAGTACAAGTAATCAGCTAAAAGCCTTTTTTTTACAAATTTACCATTACTCACAGTGTTTGTGTGTTCTTGTTTCCATAAGCCAGCCACTGACATGCCTTATAGGATCTTTAAAGTGCATGTATGATATTCTGCAGACGTACTCTTCCCCCGTGGGGATGCCGGGGGCTCTTTCAGTATAAACAGTATCCCCTCCTTCTGGAAATGCTGTGCTAGAAATTTCCTCTTTTCTGTCACTCTCTTTGTTTCTGCCTTGTTCCTTTGCTTGCTGTCATTTCTTCCTATATTTTCTGCCTTGCTGGTCCAGTCACCTGTATGTGTTCGATGAAGTCTTAAGTACTTTCTCTCAGGGTTGATAATTTGGTACATGTATTAAGCGCATTTTTGGCCCCAGGGAAATGAGATATGCAGAAGTAATTTTTAGCAAATTTATGCCCGTTTGATATGTTTTAGTGTCCTTAGTTACGTTTAAATTTGTGTTCAGGTGTGTTTCTCAAATCCCCTGTATGACAGATTAGCCGGAGTGGTCAACCCCAGGGGCATGTTCTCACATTATGTGCGCGAATGTATCGATATGTGTACTTAATTTTCTTTTCTTTTTTATTCTGTTGAAGTATTGTATACGTTATAGCCATGGTATGGCTGTACGCTGTCGGCTGGGCTTTAAACAAACATAACAGTAGCAGTAACAGCATACGTATTCACTGGCAGGTCTGCTCACATGTTGACATGAGAAATTTTTTTAAATCTCCATCTTTATCCATCAGGAGGAGATGTCTGGATAGATCAAACTCAGGACCTTCCAACTGAAATTCCAACGTTTTCCCAACAAACGCAGAACAAAGACAAGGGCCATAATCAAGAGACATCCAAATGGACAGACATTTTGTTTGTGCCCATACACAAACTACGTAACACTAACCAGAAAAATAAACACGAAAAAAGAATAAGAAGTCATATTTAGTACAACCATACTAGACAGGCGCAATTTTTTCACACTGGACGGAGCAGCAGGGAAGTTTCAGTCTTTTTCTCCTAATTTGTGTACCTGGTGTTTGTTTGTTTGTTTCTTTGTGATCTTACTCTTGACAAAGGCCAATTGGCCGAGAATGTGCGCCTGTCTTGTCTGGTTGTATTAAATACGCGTTTTTATTCTTTTTTCGTTTGTTTTTTTTTTCTTTTCTGGTTCCCGTTTGTTTGATCACGGGCAGTCACACTTGTTTTGGATTACGTAACACTGACCCAAATACTTATCCAGCGTTTATAAAACATATGTTGTTAAAATTCTTTAACATGCTCTTGGGATTGATAATTGGTTGCATCTGTTAACTCCATGTTTGGCTCTTAGACAATGCGATGAGCAGGAGCAGTCTTAGGTAATTCAGGCCATTTTATATCTATGCCTTACTGTCCTTAGTTATGTTCACATTTGTGACCTTCCATCACGGAATGGGTCGCTTGTCCACTGGCAGCGTTTTGCACAATGGGGCAAAATAAGTGAGAGGGGTGTCAGGGCTCGTTATGGAGTTGTTGATTTTAACGGATGCCGGAACCCTTCCCACACATTCTACATTCAATAAATTACTCATATGTGGTTCTTTCTTAGTGAAAAAGCTATTTGCATTACCCTACCCAACATGTAGATGCTGAACTTTCACTTTCGTTTTTCTTGATTTTCTCAAAACTGTGTTTCGGAAGAGTGCCATGTTTGGAAGGCTGTACCTCAGGTATTTATTGTCCGATTTTAAAATGGTTTTCTTCATTAGAAAGAGCAGTAAATGTACACTTAGAAGCAATGAAAAAGTGAAAACTGCCTGAAGTGGACAAGTGACACATTTCGTGGTGGAAAGTCACATTTGTATTCAGGTTTGGGCTGGGTTCTTTTTATTTTCTTTTGTGTTGTTTTTTTTTTGTTTGTTTGTGTTTTTTTGTTTGTTTTTTTTTGGTTGGTTGGTTGGATGGTCGGTTGGTTGGTTGGTCTTTTGTTGTTGGTGGTGTTTTCTGTTTTGTTTTATTTTGGGGTTGTTGTGGGTTTTTTTTTTTTTGGGGGGGGGGGTTGTTGTGTTTTTGTTTTTTGTTTGTTTGTTTGTTTTTTGTGTTTTTTCAATCATCTGGTGATAAAATGGACGGAATGGTCAACACCAGGGGCATATCCTTAAATTATGTGTGCGCATACGTTGATATTATACTTAACTTTCTTTTGCAGCTTTTTTTTTCAGTCAGATGTTGTGTACGTTTTTGACACGATTATAGCTCTGATATGGCTCTGTGCAGTCGGCTGGACTTTAAGCAATAAGAATAAAAGTAAATGCTGAACATGCCATCAAAGTCCAAAACAAGTGTGACTGCCCACGTTCAAGCAAACAGGAACCAGAAAAAAAAAACACGAAAGAAGAATACGAACAAGTGTTTAATACAACAAGACAAGACAGGCGCAAATTTTCGGCCAACTGGCCTTTGTCAAGCGTAAGATTACAAACAAACAAACACCAGATACAAAAATTATGAGCTTTCAACCTGACGTGACCTGTATTGTTGGCAGAACTGTCACACAACGTGAACTGAATAAACCAATGTTTGATTTGAAAAAGCCCATCACATATCAATCAGTCAAAAGTCCTTTC
>JAPXFY010000023.1:30777292-30779792 GCA_030674185.1 Monoplex corrugatus | reverse complement strand
GTGGGGGTGGGAGTGGGGTGTTATCAGGATAGGGAGGTGATATTGACATATGAAGTTGTGGTGGTAGTGGCTGTGTTGGTCGGGATGGTGGTAGTTTATTTAGTGGCGGTGGCTGTGATGGTGGTGCTTGGTGGTGGTGATGGTTATGTGAACGTGTATCCGGGTTGGTGAGTGGGAAAGTGGGAAAATTGTGTTGTGTGTGATTGTGTGTGATTGTGTGTGATTGTGTGTGTGTATATATATGTGTGTTTGTGTGTATGTGTGTGTGTGTGTGTGTGTGTGTGTGTGTGTGTGTGTGTGTGTGTGTGTGTGTGTGTGTGTGTGTGTGTGTGTGTTTAAGCCCCTCCTGCTGTTTGAAATTTGTGCTGACCTTTTATAGATATTATTATTGTTACTATTACTATAATTGTTATTACTATTATTATTATTATTATCATTATTACTGTTATTATTATTATTATCATTGTTATCATTATTATTGCTGTTATTGTTATTGTTATTAGTATTAGTACTATTATCATCATTATTATTATCATTATTGTTATTATTATTGTTGTTGTTCGTGTTGTTGTTTGTGTTGTTGTTCTTGTTGTTGTTCTTGTTGCTGTTATCACCATCATCATTATTATCATTATGATTACTATTATTACTATTAATGTTATCATCATTACAGCCCTCAGTTTTTTGTGCCTGTACAGCACTGTACGTTTGTAATCTGTTTTTCTCTCGGTCCTCTCAACATGGCGACGATATTCCTAAAAGCAGGGAAAATCAATCTGTTATCTTAAGTGGCTGACGACAGAGCTATATGTGTGCATTTGCGTGTCTGCATCCATGCATACGTGCGTGCGTGCGTGCGTGTGCGTGCGTGTGTGTGTGTTGTGTGTGTGTGTGTGTGTGTGTGTGTGTGTGTGTGTGTGTGTGTGTGTGTGTGTGTGTGCTTGTGCAAAAACTGGGAAGGGGGATTGGAATGTGGCTTGAATGGACTGCAAATTTTTCTTAATTGCGACAATCTTGAAATATGCAGAATGATTTCAGACACAATCAGCAATTCACTTGAGCAACGGAATTACTTCATTGTTCTAAAAGAAGGCTGACAGAGTTCAAGAGACTGTAAATAAGCATTTCCATCAGGATCATACGATGAAGATGAATTGGGCACATCATCAGAAGACAGCAGATTAAAACCACCCGGACTGCCCTTAACTGGACACCAGTAAAAAGATGCAACAGAGGGAGACCCAAAAAGACCTGGCGAAAACAATAAAGTAGACCTTAAGGACCTGAAACTCACCTAGAGTACTCGCACTACAGAGAGGCTAGCCCAGAAAAGACAGGACTGGAGAACCTTCGTTGCTGCCCTACAAGCCGCTGACTTAAGGGGCAGTAATTGATAAAGTAAAAAAGGACGGTTTTGTGAGCGTGTTATAATAAGGCGAAGAAATAAAATGGCCGCTAGTTGGACGCCCACGTCTGCACGTAAATCAGTGGCAAATTTCTAAAAAGCAGGACTGGAATTCAGACGAAATTATCTCCTGCACACAAGGAAGTCTATTAAATTATTCGTTCTCTTAAGACGTCGAAACGGGGTAAACAAGGTGATGAACTCTTGCTTAACTAGTCAATGTTAAATCCAAAACAAGTGTGACTGGCCGCGTTAAAGCAGACAAGAACCAGGAAAAAACAAACGCACGAAAAATGAATAAGAACACGTATGTAATACAACAAGACAAGACAGGCGCAAATTTTCGGCCAACTGGCCTTTGTCAAGCGTAAGATCACAAACAAACAAGCATCAAATACAAAAATTAGGAGAAAAAGACTGAAACTGCATAGTCTTTTTCAAGTTAAATATGTTTTTGTTTTTTATGGTTTGTATGTGCTTGTACAATGACGCATTGAGATTGATGGAAGTGGTTTTAACAAGAATACTGAAAGCTGGGTGCATTGTTTTGTTGATTTCAGAACTAAAGTGTTTGTTTTTTTTTGTTTTTTTTTTTTTTTTGTTTTGTTTTTTTTTTTTGTTGTTTTTTTTTGGGGGGGGTTCATCAATGATGGACAATTTTCGTTCTAATTGTTGTATATGGGCTGTCATAATTTGTCTGCTTGCTTTTAGTAAAATGTTCTTGGTAGACTGCAAGAATTGCTCATTGTTTTTGTCAGAAGGGGTGTGGTTAAGTTGGAATCCTTTGGGGATGAACGGAGGAAGGTTAGGTGACTGCACGTTTTGGTTTAAGTCTTTTTCTCCCAATTTTTGTATCTGGTGTTTGCTTGTTTGTGATCTTACGCTTGACAAAGGCCAGTTGACCGAAATTTTGCGCCTGTCTTGTGTTGTTGTATTAAATACGCGTTCTTATTCTTTTTTCGTGTTTAGTCAATGTTAAGTTTCAGTTTCAGTTTCTCAAGATGACGTCCTCGCACTACGCACTAACGTCACAGGTGCCATGTGTATGGTGATCATGGCACAAGCTTTAAGCCTGCACATAAACCCATGAGCTGG
>JAPXFY010000023.1:30639792-30757292 GCA_030674185.1 Monoplex corrugatus | reverse complement strand
GTTTTGGCTGTTGTTGTTTTTTTTTGGGGGGGGGGGGGCTGTGTTGTGTCTTTTAGTCTCATTTACTTGCGTCGGTTTGTGGATCTCTTGGTTCATATTTCATGAAGTCACTTGGTAAAGTTTGCTGTGGCCTGTTGATGAGTTTACGAGTAACAGACAGTTGCTGCGAAATTTAGGTCAAGGTTAGCGTAGAACTTTGAGACAGGTTGATAAATTTAAATATCCGGGAACGATCATCTCACCAGACGCCATTTTATGAAGAAAGGGGAATTAGAGCACCTGGTCACAACAGGAAAGCTGGAGGGAAAGAGAGCTCCAGGTAGACCCAGGGAGAAAATATTGGACAGACTTGCAGGGTGGCTGAGGACAGAGAGGATGGAAGGTGTGCTTGCAACAAGGGACAGATACATATGGAGGGCCATGATCGCCAACGCCATGGGGCAGGGCACTTGATGATGATGATGTTAGCGTCGAAGTAGAGCTGCCGCCTTTTTTTTTTTTTTTAAATGCATTCTGATTGTTCTTGGATGCGCGCGTGTAAAGTCGTCATTTTGAGTTCGTATTTGCTACCTAAAACAAAAACCTGTAGCTGACCTGACCAGCTTAGCTCTCTCTGTCAATGGCCAAAATTCATCCACGGCCTTCCAGTGATCCGCACGTGGTCGGCCTTAACCAGTCAATGGTTCTCCCACTCAGCGAGTGCTGAATACTGCCCTTGTTATTCCTTTCTTCGTGTACGCACGTTTGTTAACTCTCTATTGGTATACCCAGCCCTATCGGTATACTTAGCCCTATCGGTCAGCCCTATCAGTATTCTCAGCCCTATCGGTATACTCAGCCCTATCGGTATACTTAGCCCTATCGGTATACTTAGCTTTGTCGGTATACCCAGCCCTATCGGTATACTTAGCCGTATCGGTATCCTTAACCCTATCAGTATGTTTAGCCCTATCGGTACACTTAGCCCTATCGGTACACTTAGCCCTGTCGGTATACTTAGCCCTATCGGTATACTCATCCCTATCGGTACACTCATCCCTATCGGTATGCTTAGCCCTATCGGTATACTCAGCCCTATAAGTATACTTAGCCCTATCAGTATACTCAGCCCTATCTGTATACTCAGCCCTATCAGTATACTCAGCCCTATCGGTATGGAAGCAGGTGTTTTCCATCCCACACATCCCGACTAACAACTCCTCCCCAGGAGCACTTAGCACTGGCAACTGTGTACGTTACATGTATCTCATCACTGGCACCGGTGGTCAGCCAGCACGCATAGCTATGTACAAATTAATACATTTCACTTTATATTTTATGCACATTCCTTCCGTTTTTAGAAACATCACAAACTTGTTCATACAGAATAATTTTTAAAAAAAAGATATTTTCTTCAGTATACATTACATCGAAATACGAGGACTTGTCTGCTGAAATGATGAAATAGCTCTGAATAATTTGCTGGGGGTGCAAAAAAAAATGTATCACCGTTCGCTGTTAAAACAGACTAAACCAAAAGTAGGTCGGGATAGGGAGGCCAAATTGTGTACCAAGGAATTTTAGATAAGTGCATTTCTAACGTAAACGTGACCTTTCAATTTTCATTGTGTACATATTTATAATCTTCCGAAGCAATACGTTGAAACGTTAAGCTTTAGATTTTATGAAATCATTATTATTGTGTATGCTGTTTCCAACGAAATGTTC
Organism: Monoplex corrugatus; assembly: GCA_030674185.1. Lineage (NCBI taxonomy): Eukaryota > Metazoa > Mollusca > Gastropoda > Littorinimorpha > Ranellidae > Monoplex > Monoplex corrugatus. The sequence continues at coordinate 30,755,585 of JAPXFY010000023.1, read as the reverse complement.
CGATGGGGCTGAGTGTACCGATAGGGCTGAGTATACCGATAGGGCTGAGTGTACCGATAGGGCTGAGTATACTGATAGGGCTGAATATACCGATAGGGCTGAGTGTAATGATAGGGCTGAGTGTACCGATAGGACTGAGTATACCGATAGGGCTGAGTGTACCAATAGGGCTGAGTATACCAATATGGCTGAGTATATGATAGGGCTGAGTGTACTGATAGGGCTGAGTATACCGATAGGGCTGAGTATACCGATAGGGCTGAGTGTACCGATAGGGCTGGGTATAACCGATAGGGCTGAGTGTACCGATAGGGCTGAGTATATCGATAGGGCTGAGTATACCGATAGGGCTGAGTATAACCGATAGGGCTGAGTACACCAATAGGGCTGGGTATAACCGGTAGGGCTGAGTGTACCGATAGGGCTGAGTATACCGATAGGGCTGAGTGTACCGACAGGTTGAGTATACCGATAGGGCTGAGTATACCTATAGGGCTGAGTATACTGATAGGGCTGAGTATACATACAGGGCGGAGTATACCGACATGGCTGAGTATACCGACAGGGCTGAGTATATCGACAGGGCTGAGTGTACCGATAGGGTTGAGTATACCGATAGGCTGAGTATACCGATAGGGCTAAGTATACCGATAAGGCTAAGTATACCGATAGGGCTGAGTGTACCGATAGGGCTGAGTATATCCCGATAGGGCTGAGTATCTCCCGATAGGGCTGAGTATACCGATAGGGTGTTAACACACGTTGTTTCGTCCACACTGTACGGGCAGTATGTTGCTGCACAGTTTATATACCTCATTCATCGGTGGGACATACATGCTGGGTGTCTTCATCTTTCCGTAAACCACTAGACACTGACATGACTTTCAAGATCTTTAACCCTTTGACTCCCGCACCCTGTCTGCCAGCATCCTGTATTGTCAACCATGCTAGGAAAGCAAAAACTTAACCCTTTGACTCCCTCACCTATCCACCAGCTTCCTGGGTGAGGGAGTCAAAGGGTTAAGTTTTTGCAATTGGTGGATACGGTGCGGGAGTCAAAGGGTTAACACCGGACGTGCGTGAGTTCATGTTCTGTGCGTGTATACACACGAAATGCTGGAGGGAAAGAGAACACCAGGTAGACCCAGGAGAAAATATTGGACGGACTTGCAGGGAGGCTGAGGACAGAGAGGGTGGGAGATGCACTTGCAACGACGCAACGACAAGGGGATAGATTCGTGCGGATGGCCATGATCGCCAACGCCATGCGGCAGGGTACATGATGATGATGCTGATGAGAATGAGGACGACGACGACGACGATGATGATGATGGTGGTGGTGGTGATACACACGGAGGGGGTTTAGGCACGAACATGTCAGCACATAACATTGACCTCAGAGATCGGGGGGGAGGGGGGGGATCTCCACCCTTTCCCCACCAGGTAGGACGTATTTAGGCAGGATTGAACCCCAGACCTTCCCATTGGGAGTCTGACGTCTTACCCACTTGATCACCGTGCTAGTCAGCTGCTAATCTGATTGTACGGGTTCGAATTTGACTTAAGAAAATGTGGTGTCAACCTGACAGAACAGTGGACTCAGATCTAATATCTGGCGTTCAGTCTGTCTCTTTTTGTTTCTCTCTGTCTCTTTTGTTTCTCTCTGTCTCTTTCTGTTTCTCTCTGTCTCTTTCTGTTTCTCTCTGTCTCTTTCTGTTTCTCTCTGTCTCTTTTTGTTTCTCTCTGTCTCTTTCTGTTTCTCACTGTCTCTTTCTGTTTCTCTCTGTCTCTTTTTGTTTCTCTCTGTCTCTTTCTGTTTCTCACTGTCTCTTTCTGTTTCTCACTGTCTCTTTCTGTTTCTCTCTGTCTCTTTCTGTTTCTCTCTGTCTCTTTCTGTTTCTCTCTGTCTCTTTCTGTTTCTCTCTGTCTCTTTCTGTTTCTCTCTGTCTCTTTTTGTTTCTCTCTGTCTCTTTCTGTTTCTCACTGTCTCTTTTTGTTTCTCTCTGTCTCTTTCTGTTTCTCTCTGTCTCTTTTTGTTTCTCTCTGTCTCTTTCTGTTTCTCTCTGTCTCTTTCTGTTTCTCTCTGTCTCTCTCTCTGTCTCTCTCTCTCTTTCTGTCTCTCTGTCTTTCTCTCTGTCTCTGTCTCTCTCTCTCTGGTTATCTCTGTCACTGTCTCTGTGTCTCTGTCTGTCTGTCTGTCTCTCTCTTTCTCTCTGTCCACAACATTAGATACTGGCCTGTTTGCTGCCTGTCTTAATGTTTCCATCATTCTGGTGGTATCGGCTTATTGTTTCATTGTTTGTTTTGCTGTTTGCTTTTGTTTTGTTTTTGTTTTTGTTTTTTCTCCCTACCATCCCGTTTGAAGACCTTGCCAGCAAGTAGGGTTTTGCGCAGGCCAGGGAGCCTGCCAGATAAATGCTGGGTGGAGCGCATATGGAAAAATCCGAGTGTGACAAATCCCTCTTGAACAAATTCCAAACATCTCACCTCACACCTCACCTCTCTCCCTCACTGGGATTACCGGTAGGAGCCACGCTCGACGTCACAAGTTTTCTACAGGTCATACGATTGAGATATCAGTGGGCGACCTCCTGGATCTCCAGACCACAGACTTCAGCGATGTTGTTGAAATAGGAGGTGTACGGTCGTCCCTTTCTTCTCCTTGGCTCAGCTTTCCACTGCAGGATCGTTGACATAAGATCTGTTTTGGTGTTTCTGATCGCATGGCCTACATATTTCAGCTTTATATTGTCGATCTCTGTAAGCAGCTGGTGCCTGGCGTTCAGTTCCTTTAACACGCTATCATTTGTTCTTCTGTCTGTCCATTTGACTCTGAGAAGTCGTCTATAGAGCCATATTTCTGCTGTATTGATCTTATTTTCTTCGTCTTTCTTTAGTGACCAGGCTTCGCATCCACACATTAAAACAGGCCAAACCAAAAATTTCAGGATTCTTAATTTTAAATCTTTGGGAAGCCCTCTGTCTTTCCTTACGTTGTTTAACTGGACCATTTTTTTTTTCTTTTGTCATGCCAATTCTTGTTTTCACATCTCTGGTGCAGGAACCGTCATAATTCCAAACAGGTGTATGTTTATTGAGAAATGTGTTATATTTAGGTCACAAGTGTGAACAGGTAGGCTACCTGACCGCCTTCGTGGCTGGGGAAGGATTATTAGAATTTGTCTCACCTCTTCTTTCTCTGTCCTCTTCCCCTACTGTCCCTACTGTACCTGTATGACTTCTTGTGTGAGAAAATGTTATTTAAGTAGCCTATGTTTCATCGATCTGTTTACAAGCCTTGAGTTCGCCTGCGTGAGTCGCTGTGCGTGTGTGTTTGTGTCTGTCTGTGTGCGCGTGCGTGCGTGCGTAGCTGTGTGTGTGCGTCTGTGTCTGTGTGTGGTGTATCTGTGTGTGGGTTGTATGGTACGCTTTCACACAGGAGTGTTCTCGTATGAAGCTGTTGTCTTCTTTTCGTGTTTTATGTCATATATTGCTTATTTGTACAGTTCATTTATTGTCTACTTAATGTTCGGTTTTATGCATAATATTTTCCGCAAAGTACAAACGACTTTAGGAGCTTCGTTCCAAGGATGTTGCAGCATACAAATCTTCATTGTTTTTATTATTATTATTATTATCATTATTATTATTATTATCATTATTATTATCATTATGACTGACGATCATCATTATTACAGCTACGATAATGGTGATTATGATTACGAGTATGATTACATTGATCATTATGGTGGTGGTGGTGGTGATGATGATGATGATGGCGATGACGATATTGACGACAACGACGACGATAATGATGATGATGATTGTAATTATCAAGATAAAACAGAATGTAAGAAAGAGAATGATGGACGCCAAGTTCAAATGATGACCTTGAGAAAACGTGAGGTCTCTGAGATCTCTCTACCTCTTCTCTGGACACCGTAGGCCTACCTGGTTACTTACGTTGTCGTCGTCACACACACACACACCCTGACCGTTTGTGTGAAACTAGCTGTGACCTAGAAAACCAAGCTTGCTCCCTATTATTTCTATCGGAAAGTGGGTCATTTTGTAACGCGTTCAGTTTACTCCTGAACAGGCGAGGGTTGTGACCTGATTTTGGACGAAAATAAATACTGGGCTGCGCTCTGTCTGTCTGTCTGTCTGTCTCTGTCTCTCTCTCTCTTGTTCTCTCTCTCCCCCTCTCTATCTCTCTCTCCCACCTCTCTCTCTCTCTCTCGCACGCTCTCTCTGTCTCTCTCTGTCTCTCTCTCTTGCTCTCTCTCTCTCTATCTCTCTCTCTCTCTCTGGCACATACATGTATGCACGTACACGTACCACCTCTTGTACACAGCCTTCCTCTCGGTGACAGGAATTAATCCGCATCCACACCTCTTCATCCCACCTACTCTTTCTTTGATAAAAGCAAAAGAAAGAGGAAAAACTAAGAGAGGGGGGGATGGGGAAGGAGGGAGAGAGAGAAAGGAAGGGAGGGAGACAGACAGATAGACAGGCAGGCAGGCACGCAGACAGGCTGGTCGGCAGCAGGCAGAGACAGACAGAGACAGAGAGGCAGATGAGATAGTATAGTGAGAATCATTTCGCACAACTAGTACGTGTAATGGTCAAAGTACCCCCCCCCCCCCCCCCCGAAGGGAAACAAGTACACAACGATTTCTAACATGATAACATAAACACGCATTACATAAGGTAGCTAACTGCATATCATACGCTCGCCAAAGGTAGCACTTTACATTATTTATGTAAAAAGATTAACAACGTTTTTACATCACTGTCTTCTTCAGATGATAGAGGTATCATCATCATCATCAGGTGCCCTGCCGCATGGCGTTGGCGACCATGGACTTCCAACCATCTCTATCTTTCGTTGCAACCAGCATCTCCCCCACCCTCCTCATCCCCAGCCACATGGACAGGAGAAAGAGAAAGATGATAGAGGTATACCAGGCTCAAACTGAGTTTTATTCCCCTTGAGGGGATGCCCGGGGCTCTTTCAGTATAAATAGTATCTCCATCTTCTGGACATTCTGAGCTAGAAATTTCCTCTTTTTTCTCATTCTCTTTCTTTCTGCCTTGCTCCTTTGCTTTCTGTAATTTTTTTCTTATCATTTACTGCCTTGCTGGTGCATTCACCTGTATGTGTTCAGCAAATTCTTACGTACTTTCTCTTAGGATTGATAACTGGGTACATATATTAAGTGTATTTTTTGGCTCCAGGGAAATGCGATATGCGGAAGCAATTTTAGCTAATTTAGGCTCGTTTTATATATGTTTTAGTGTCCTTAGTTAAGTTTAAATTTGCATCCAGGTACGTTTTTTTAAGTCCCCTGTGTGATAAATTGGACGGAGTGATCAACACCAGGGGCATCTTAGATTATGTGCGCGAATGTATTGATACGTGTATTTAATTTTCCGTCGTTTTTTTTTTTTTTTTTTTTTTTTTTTCTTCTCCCTGTTGAAGTAATGTGTATATATTGAAAGGGTTATAGTCCTGATATGGCTCTATGCAATCGGCTGGGCTTTAAGCAACAATAAGAATAAGAATAAACTGAATTTTAGACGTCAGCAGAAGTAAGAAACTCTGGGGTAGAGCTGGGCAGCAGAAGGTCTCCAGAGGACAGGACCCATGGATGATCTTCTACTGTCATCATTGTTTTCCTTCTTCTTTAATTTGAGTTCGAACCCCCGTCTTCAAGGTGGTTGTGCGCCTCAAAGCTATGTCACATTCGTGACGGATGTCTTAGTAACCACTTAGCTGTCGTCCATTGGCGGACACTTGCTGCATATAGGGAAAGTTTAAGCCTTATGAGGTCCACTATTGTTTCTACTCGACCTGACTCAGCTGAAACTCTTCTCAGCTGGTCCACTCCTTCCCAGAAAATGGATAGCTGTTTCATAAAGTCATGAGCAGACATGTGTTAACGCCCTATCGATATTCTCAATCCTACTGGTATAGAAGCAGGTGTTTCCATCCCACACATCTCGACTAACAATTTTCCCCAGCAGCACTTAGCACAGGCAGCCGTGTCTTTTACATGTATCTCATCATTAGCACCGGTGGTCAGCCAGTGCGTATAGCCATGCAGAAATTTAAATACATACCACTTTATATTTCATATACACTTTATATTTCATATACATTCCTTCCTGTTTAAAAACATCACAAACTTGTTCATATGAAATCAAATTTAAAAAGTTTTTTTTTTTAGTGAACATTAGATCGAAATAGGAGTGTCCCCTGAGATGATGAAATGGCTTTGAATACATTTCGTTGGAGGTGCAAAAAATGTATCATCATCCGCTGTGAAAGCAGACGAAACCAAAAGTAGGTCGGGATAGGGAAGCTAAAATTGCACCAAGGAATTTAAATTAGTGCACTTCTAACTTAATAGTGGCCTTTTAATTTTCATTGTGCATACACTTACAGTTTTCCGAAGCAATATGTTGAAACGTTAAGCTTTAGATTTCGTAAACATTTTTGCCGATGTGGCGTTAACAGACCTGTCTACCAAATCCCGGCCCTTGCTCGTACCTCTATGGAGAGGACTTTGATTTGGAAGCTGGATTTCTTCAAGTTGCTGGCTAGACTGGCATACGTTTCAGTCTTGTAGATGTGGGCTTCCTCCATTCAGCTGTCCTACGGCATAGTGAGGTTGATCAAAATCATTTGTTTGATGAATGAGAGTGCAGTACAACATCCGTTCTCATGCCACTCTTGCTGATGATTTTTTTGTTGTTTTCGTTTGAGTTTTGGGGTTTTGTTTTGTTTTGTTTTGTCTCACTTTGAAAGATCTGCATTGCACTCCCAGTTCTCAGCTCTATCCAGCAGACTGTCTTGTTTAAATGATAGACGTATCTATGCTGAAACTAACTTGGAATTTTATGATATATCAGCAAGGTATACCACAGTCCTAAGCCTCTTAGTAAAGTAGGACAAGACGGAACGAAATACGCTATACTTCACCTTCTGTCTCATTTTTCACAATGGATACATTAAACCAGTTCCATTATGTCTCTTAAAAATGACGTAGCACAATTTTTGAAAAACTGTTTAATCTAGTTGTTATATCAAATATATCAAACGTGTAAGTTAATGAGTTCATATGTAACACGATTCACATTATGTGCTGTACAAAAAATGATGCACGCACTTCAAAGCTGTTAATATTTCTGACATAGAAATACAACTGTCCACACAAAGTCAAATAACAGTTTATATTTTCATGGTAATCTATCGTCCTTCCCCGTGGGGATGCTGGGAGCTCTTTCAGTATAAATAGTATCCCCACCTTCTGGAAATTCTGTTCTAGCAATTTCCTTTTCCCTCTCATTCTCTTTGTTTCTTTCTTTCTCCTTAGCTTTCTGTCATTTCTTCCTATCATTTTCTGCCTAGCTGGTTCAATCACCTGTATGCGTTCGATAAAGACTAACATACTTTCTCTTAGGATTGATAATTGGGGATATGTATTAAGTGCATTTTTGGCTCTTGGGAAATGAGATATGCGGAAGCAATTTTAGGTAATTTAGGTCTGTTCTTATGATTATCTTAGTGTCCTTATTTATGTTTGAAGAACAATGGCGAAGAACAGTGGGAAATCATGGCCACAAACAAATCTGAATGGAGGCAAGCTATTCGCAAGGGAACAGAAGCTTATGAAAATGAAAGACGAAGCAGCCAAGTGGAAAAGCGTGCAGCAATAAAGGCCAGAACCAACTCTGCAGAACATTCCATTGAGTGCCATGTATGCGGCCGTCTGTGTGCATCAGACTTTGGCCTGAGATCCCACATGAGGGTACACAAATGAATAAAGTGCTAGGTTGGACTTTCTCGACCACGATAGTTGACCATACATAGTTATGTTTAAATCTGTATTCGTTATGAAAAGTCATATTGCTTTTGCGGCGAAATACGAACCTTTCCTAAACATGATATAACTTTTGTTTAGATTTGTTTGCAGCTCAAGAGAGAGGCTACTCGCTGTATACCATTGAATTAACTGTTTTTAGTCAAACCACTCTTTCTGACAGGAGCACATCGTCAGCTGGGGACAGTAAAGAATGACTAAAATAGTCATTCATTAACCCTTTGATTCCCACGCCCTATCCATCAACTGCAAAAACTTAATCCTTTGATTCCCTCACTCTATCCACCAGCTTCCTGAAGAAGTCAAAGGGTTGAGCTTTTGCTTTCCTAGCATGGTTGACAGTGCAGGATGCTGGTGAACAGGGTGCAGTAGGCAAAGAGTTAATCTTCTTCGTCTTCTTTCGTTCGACGTCTACATAGTCAAGCCATACTGAACTTGCGTGAATGGTTGCAATAGGCGAGCTTCATTCCGGCTCGTCTATTTAGATGACCGAGGAGGTATTATCGTTTTATTGCACGATACCATGGTTTGTTAGAAGGCGCCTGCAGGCCTGGTACCTTCAGTTTCCGTCTTAAATAAAGCGCTATGTTTACACTTTTCTATTACTACTGTAGAAGGAAAACAAGACTGAGGCTACAAACGGCACCTTGCTTCACGGTCACACCACAGGTGCACGTGATGTACTCATACTTGACCCACATCTAACTTTTATACATACTTTTAACACAGCATTTAGCTTTTCCCGTGGTCTTTTTTTTTTTTCCAGAAGGATCGACCCAAGTAATTTTCCAATAACGGATTCAAAGTGCTTGTGAAACACTGGAAATGCAGTGTGCAAATTATGGTGAAGAAAAATTTTTTTTTTACATACCGAAGCTAGATATATAAACTTTTGAACTACAGTCGATAAAATATATTTCAAACCCAGTTTGGTGTTCAACAGTTATGTTGTTTTTCCTAACCCGCTACTGTAAGCGGTTGCCTGGGTATGGGATCCATCATTAGCATGAGGGATCCAAACCAGAAATCCTTTCAAGGGCAGCAGAGAGAATATCAGCTCTACCCAGGCTGAAACCTGTATGAAGGACAAGAACATCTCCGTGAAAAAAGCCAGATTCTTACATGCACTGCCATTTTCCGGATGAAACCTGTATGAAAGGACAAGAACATCTCCATGAAAAAGTCTGATTCTTACATGCACTACCATTTTCCGGCTGAAACCTGTATGAAAGGACAAGAACATCTCCATGAAAAAGTCTGATTCTTACATGCACTACCATTTTCCGGCTGAAACCTGTATGAAAGGACAAGAACATCTCCATGAAAAAGTCTGATTCTTACATGCACTACTATTTTCCGGCTTGACCTGTATGAAGGACAAGAACACTCCATGAAAAAGTCGAATTTCTGTACATGCACTACCATTTCCCGGCTGAAACCTGTAAAAAGGACAAGAACATCTCCATGAAAAAGTCTGATTCTTACATGCACTACTATTTTCCGGCTGAAACCTGTATGAAAGGACAAGAACATCTCCATGAAAAAGTCTGATTCTTACATGCACTGCTATATTCCGGTCATCTTGCTGTATGCATATGAGACATAGACCCTCACAGCGGATTCTAATAGGAAGAATCTCAGCCAAGGAGATGGGATGTTACTGTAAGATGCTAAACGACAGATATCGCCAATGTGCAAGTGCACCAACCCATCAAACCTCACATTGGACCACATGAAGATCTCCTGAATCACCTAATAAAAAGAAAGAAAGAAGAAGAAAACTACGTTCGTATGGCCAGTAACAAGATCCAGCGGCTTTGCTAAATCAATATTCCAAAGAGCAGATGAGGGAGGGTGACGAATGGGAAGATTGAAAAAAATAACTACGTTGGACTGGGATGGACAAAGAAACCGTTTGCAAAGACCCAGGCTTTGGCACACAACCAACAGAGCTGGGGGGGGGGGGGGGGTTCTTAAGAGATGGAACAATTAGCATGGAAAATAAACACGAATAAATTCAAATGCATGGATTTTGAAACGTCATGAACGTCAAGGGAATCACAAAAGATGACGCTCGTGTACACTAAGTCGCGAACTTCAGTCTTGGGACTTTAGCTAAAGTCTTTGCTGCGAAAGAAATGGGGTGTGGCGACCACGCCTCCGCCGATGTCAACATTGATGCTGGCAGTCGGGAGAACTTCGAACGAACCATGACAGTTCTTTGCTGGCAGCATACGTCCGCGCCACGACACAATGAACACAGGAGAACAGAATTGCTGTCATCTATGTTCTCGTCTCGTAATCGGCACGGCGAAATTGCAAAATCGTTACATAGAGAAAACAAGTCGTTCCTGCGTCATTCACGCACTTGAACACTAAGCACAGCTTGTACCAGTGCGCTGAAGCAGACGACAATTTGCTCCGATTGTTCCCAACGTAACTGGAACAGTAGAATTGCATTCCCTAATTACATTTCAATAATGTATTTGAATTATATATAGGTTTATGCATTTATATGACAATATTGTGAAACAAACAATGATTAAGGAATAAAATAACACAAAGACCAAACCTACTCGGAAATCACGCGAAAGAATTCCACTTCCTGTGACGTCACTATAGTCTGCCATTTTCTCCTGTCGTAGTTGAAGAAACGCAGAGCTCGGTGATTCTGGCATTCCTGTGATCATTTCCAGAAGACTGTGATGAGTTTGAGAAAATATTTCACGATGGAATGATATGTTTACAAAACTTAAAGTATTCGGACATTGGGAGATGGGTGAATTTGTCACGGAAATTGTAGGTTTGTGAGTCGAAAGTGTCCAGGTATTCTCAGTCAATTTAGCAATCGCATCACTCAGCGTGGACTTTTTGGCTGATGCATCTATTTTGGGCATCTTCCGTTTTGTTTCTCCCTCGTAACTAAAGGGAAAATACAGAACAATCTGTGAAAAGGTAAGCAATTCATGCAAGATTTTTCACGATAAGTATCGAAATATGTGTTTCATTGAGTGACGATGCATGTTGTTGTTTAGATTCACTTCAGAGATGGCCGGGGATCAGAATTTCGTTAAGAATTTCGTTATCAACAATCGAAGCTTCCAGCGCGGTAGTCCAGAAGGTAAATCACTAAATGTCGTACTTCGAATCGGAGGGTCCTTGGTTCGATCTGCTTACTGCGCCCAGAGACCTCTGCCTGGTGGGTGAAGGGAGGAGATTATTGAATTTCTAGCAAAACACGCGGTACCGCAACTCCCTTTGTTACAGTTTATATTATATAATATACGCACGCGAAATTTCAAACGCCGTAACTCACTTTGTATACAAATGTATAGCCTAGGCCTACGGTGTAAAATTCCAAGATACACGTTAAATATCCTGTAAATCATGCCATGGCTTGCTGTGGTAGCATGAAAACACTAGCATACTTGCCCACCAAAGATGCAGACTGCAGCAACCTGGTGAAATGTGGTCAGCTCACCTGACATCTTGACTTCTCCAGTCTTCCCACAATGCAGAGTCCAAATCAGTTTTGAGATTAGTGCAATATGAAAATAATTTTTAAGAATAGTAGACCTTATAATAATCTTTTTGTCTGTGAAGTTGATATTATATTCATTAACAGGGCATGAGACTACACAAGTTTTTATACTTTTGGAGAAATTTTTTATGAGTGCACACAAACTTACACAAGTATGATTGGAGACAGTTTTTAGTCTTTTTTTTTGTTTGTTTGTTAAAGAAAATCATGGAAACAATGACTTTATTTGTTTTTGTTTTTGTTTTTCTTTCTTGTTTGTTTATTTGTTTTAAAAATTGTGGAAATGATGGCCACATTTGATTTAAGAAAAACTAATTAAGTGGGCCTGGACTATGAAGATATCCTTTTCCCATGATTTTGGCTCTTTAAAGTTTTGCACATGTATGTTTGACTAAAACAATTATGTAAACCCATTATTCAACAAAGTGTGAAAGAAAAAGAACAGTATGTTGTTGATCTGATTTTGAAGAAGACAGTAAGAAGACAGAACCAATAATTTTAATCTGATATTGTAAACAAATGCAACAGTGAGGTATTGTATTCAGTGTTTAGACATAGGTCTATAATTCATAGGAACAACAAAAAGTATAAAAGCCATTGTTAACACTTTTTCATAGGCCATTTGCTGACTTGAGTTTGTCACACAATATTGTTTGTATATATGTTTAAAACATTTGAATGATGGCCACATTTGTTTAAGAAAAACTAATGTAAGTGGCCTGGACTATGAAGATATTCCTTTCCTTTCCCCCATGATTTTGGCTCTTAAAGTTTTGCACATGTATATTTGACTAAAACAATGTAAACCCATTATTCAGCAAAGTGTGAAAGAAAAAGAACAGTATGTTGTTGATCTGATTTTGAAGAAGACAGTGAGAAGATAGAACCAATAATTTTAATCTGATATTGTAAACAAATGCAACAGTGAGGTATTGTATTCAGTGTTTAGACATAGGTCTATAATTCATAGGAACAACAAAAAGTATAAAAGCCATGTTAACACTTTTTCATAGGCCAGTTGCTGACTTGATTTTGTCACAATATTGTGAACTCAGTGATGAAGATACTTCATTCTTCACCTACATGGCAAAGTTGTGTTTTGAATTTGTGTCAGTCTCTGTGCTTCTACCATTTTTGCCTGTTTCTCTGCCTCCATCCTCACCCCACCCCACCCCCACCCTGTGCTTTTCATTGTTTGCTTGTACTTGGAATCATGTATGTTCTAGTTATCGCTTGCATACTCAAGAACATGACATTACAGTTTGCTTTGTTTTGTGGGAAATTTCCTAGCAAGAGGTCCTCGGTGGTCTTTTGAAAAATCCAGTTAATACTGCAGACAAGCCTAAGGATGCCAAGAATAGCAGTTCTAAAACACAACTTATATTTTCTGTTCTCTTAACCATTTTACTTGTTGTAAATCGTCCTTGTGCAATGGAATGGCGAAGACTGGATAAGAGAATCCTCTCATGTTGCCTAGCAGCACTGTATCTTTGCTAGTTCCCAGTGCTCAAACTAGAGGAAAAGTAAGAATAAGAGTTAAAACCAGTCCAACTACCAAGGTTCAGTTGTTAGCATAATAAACTTCCAACTAGAAGTAGAAGGGGAGTAAGTCCGAGTAAGCACAGCGGACTTTGGACTAGAAGGCTGTAGTTAGCACAACGGACTTCTGACTAGAAGATTGTGGGTTTGATACCCCATCAGTCCTTCAAAAATCACTGCACATGGGATTTTTCAGCTCCATCCAGCTCCTACCCAGAGTTGAGTGTGCTATGGGCTCACTGGGAAGACTGGGTCCACAGAATCAAGTTTCAGTTGACTTCACAGGTGCAACATTAAGCATGTTGCTCAAATTTTCAGACCAACACTGTAAGTTTCTGTATCTTGGGCCTGGCTAATGTCATGTTGTGTGATGATAGTAAGCATAGAGTACAGCCCTGTCACACAGTTCCAGTCCTAGATGGAACTCCATAGCATCATGATATATATCATCATCATGATGTAAAAACTGCACCAGTTTCTATGGCTGTTATATAAGGTGGCATAGAAAATGGGGGGGAGGGGGAGTGAGCACAAAAGAAATCTGAAGTGCGAGTCATATTTTGATGTGGTGAACATGAAAGAAAATCAGTGGAGTAATTGGTGTCAGTCCAGCATTTTTCCCACTTTTTTCCCTGGTCTGTCATCAGTCACATGGCTTGAATGTGAACTTTTATGTGTGTTCTGCTTAAACTTAAAGGAAGTGTATATCAAATGTTATGAATATGATTATGTCCAAAAGTTAAGCCATTCAGTAAGTTACAGCGTATTGGGCACACAGCACCCTGGTTTGCTCATCTCCCAGCCTAATACCTTCCTTTCGTATCATTGTGTTGTGTTTGTTGTTTGCTTGAGATCCTTTTCTTTGATTGCAGGTGACATTTCCCTGTTCTGTTGGTCCATAGATCCATGGCTTGAAATTTTGAGTTTCAGACTGCAGTTTATCATCAGCAGTTGGATGCACATTTTTTGCTTAGAAGTGAATGTTACTGGCCTGGGTATAACAGGGATCCTCTGTGTGACAGCTAACCCCTTACTGCTTCCCTTACCTCAGGGAAAAGTGGACTATTAGCTCATTTGTTTGAACACCATGCTCATAGCACAGGGGATGCAGGTACAAACTTCAGAAAAGCAATCCCTCCCCCCCCCTTTTTTTTAAATTTTTTATTTATTTATTTATTTTTAATCAGCAGGCTGGTTGGTTCTTCTGATAGAGCCATGGATTCAGGGTCAGACCTCCAGTTAAATCCCAGCTTGCAACATCAAATACAGGACTTTTGGCTGCCCTTGTTAATGTTTCCATTACTATGATAAACCATCAGTTTCATCTTAGTGTTTCATAAATCTGTCTCCCTGTGCCCCCCCCCCCCCTCTCCCACTGTTTCAGCACCTAGGGTTTTGTGCAGGTATAGGAAGGAGTCAGCCTGATAATTGCTGGCAGGTCTGGGTCTAAACAAGATTAGTTAATATTACATTTTAGTGTAAAGCCCAGCGGACTGTGCAGTACGGTATCAGGGCTAAAATGATAGGAAGAAATGAGAGAAAGCAAAGGAGGAAGTAAGAAACAAAGTGAGTGACAGAAAAGAGGAAATTTCTAGCACGGAATTTCCAGAAGGTAGGGATACTATTTATACCACTTGAAAGAGTCCCCTCCCCCCCCCCCCCCCCCCCCCCCCAGCATCCCCCAGGGTCGAGCAGATGGAATTGTCCGAGTGCAATGAATCCCTCTTTTAGTTTTAAACAAATTGCAAACTAACATCTTTGTTATCATTATAGCCTGACAGAAGGTGACAGCTATAGTCACTTCATTGCTTGCCAGCCTTGTGGTTGCCTCCCTTGGCACACAACACCTACTGGCTGTCATGTCACCTCACCAACGCGTACACAACTGCACTCAACCGAAACATTTTCTGCGTTGCTGGTGCCACCTTTGTCTTGGCCTCCTGCCTCCCATCTCACCTTTCATGAGACTGTGCAGTATTCTGCCTGGTTATGAACATGGATTTGATCTGGCTGATAAAAGGGGTCTCAATCACCTTTTGGCTTTCCTTACCCCAGCTAGGACCTACACATGAGTAAGTAGACTTGTCAAGAGCTCATCTGACTCCATAGGGCTGATCCCATGGTTTGGATTGGCGCATCAGTTGTCAGTCACCGGGTTTGAGAGAAGTGGAAATAAAGTGTCATAAAATCTGTTTAAATAGCCTCATGCACAATTACCATTTCTCATGCTATCCTACATATTCCTGGCTTGCTCAGGTCTCTCACCTAGTCCTAGTCAGGATTTCAGATGAATAACATCCCTGGACCTTGTTCTGGTTCAGCCAGTCAGTGTCTTCCTATCTCTTTACGACTTTAGGCAGCTTCCACTCCAGTCGACTGTTTCATTCCATAGCCAAGCATCACCTTGTGAAGACCCCATTTTGAGTAGTAGCCTGGTGATTAACTCTTTGACTCCTGCACCCTATCCACCAACTGCAAAAACTTAACCCTTTGACTCCCTCATCCTATCCACCAGCTTCTTGCAGGAAGCTGGTGGGCAGGGTGAGAGAGTCAAAGGGTTAAGTTTTTGCTGTGCTGGCATGGTTTGACATTGTAGGATGCTGGTGGACAGGTTGTGGGAGTCAAAGGGTTTATTAGCTCAATGGAGTCTTGTCAGATATGGGGTTCTAACTGTAATTTTCCCTAGAGGACGTGTGAGTGGGACAGATTTTAACACTTTTTCTCGTGTACCGAAATCATTCAAAGGAAATGAAACCTATCCCATGGACCCTCAGCAGTTTTCTAGCAGTTCTCTTCTTTATACCATTATTCTGTCATTTAACCGTTTGACTCCCACACCCTGTCCTCCAGCATCTTGCATTGTCAACCATTCTAGGAAAGCAAAAATTCATCCGTTTGATTCCCTCACCCTATCCACCAGCTACCAGCAGGAATCAAAGGGTTAAGTTTTTGCTATTGATAGATAGGGTGTGGGAGTCAAAGGGTTAAATGATAGGGTTATGATATGAGTTTGGATTGGTCGGCTGCTACTATACTGAGCATCCAGAATCGCATATTTTAACATAGTGTACAGTGACTGACCTTTGACTACACTAGTGACAGGCAAAAGCTTCACAGTATAAATAATGTGATTTTATGGCTGTTTTGGGGTTGTCCATAAATAGTATTCCCAGAAGAGCAGAAAAATTGAGTATGTGGAAGCATGGAGTATGTTATGGAAGTGAATACAATGTGCCAGGAAAGTTTTTTGGCCCATGCATACCTTTTTGGATTACTTGTGTTACAAGAAAGCTGTCAAGAGAATTCACTTCAAGTAAATTACTTAATTAAGTTAAAAAGTTTTTTTTCCCCGTGCATGATTTTCCAGTGGTGTCTGTTTCGTCTGCCTGTGCTGTTTTGTTGTTGATTTTTGGCAATTTTTTTTATTCCTTTCACAATACAGTCACAGTCATGGTATTGTGCAACATACCAAATGTTAACTGACATTACTGGTAAGTAAATTTGCTATTCTAAAGCAGTAAAGGTCAAGGTGTTAAATAGAAATGGCTACCGATAGGCCTATCATGACAAAGAAATTTATGTTACAATAAATCTTAGTGTGATTTGAAAATTGCAAACAACATGTTTTGCAGCTAGAGAAATGAGTGAAGAGTTCTAGTAGTCAGTAGTCTCAATGAGTGTTCAACCAGAAATCCCATTGTCATCATGACAGCAGTGCAATATGTAGACTAGACTGGTTAGACTGTTATTGATAACCTTCAGCAGACCTCATGCCAGACTGAAAAGGCCTGTGCTCTCTCTCTCTCTCTGTCTCTGTCTCTCTGTCTATCTCTCTCTCTCTCTCTTTTCCTGTCTTCCCCCACCCTCCATCTGTCCGTTCCTGTTCTTTTAGTCTCTCAGTGACTCGTCTCTTTCAGTCTTTGTCACAGTACAAGTCGGTGTCTCTGAAGTCTGTCCTGCGTGCACACCCACTCATCCTCTGTCATTCTCTCACAAATATTCAGTGCTCGCACGCACATACACACACATGCATGCACACACACACACACCTCTCTCTCTCTCTCTCTCTCTCTCTCTCTCACACACACACACACACACACACACACACACACACATACACACACACATAACACACAGGGGGACCTGGATATGTTTGTGGATATCATTCTGTTCATGCAAGTCATCAGGTAAAGCGGAAATTCCATGGAAGCTATGATGGAACGAAATAACAACTGGCAAAATTCACTTTGCAAAAATCATTGGATCGTTGAGCAAAAGTTTGGAAAGGGTGATGTTTTGCTACAATATGCATGTCGGAAATTCCATGGAAGCAATGACGGAACAAAATAATGACTGGCAAAATTCACTTTGCAAAAATCATTGAGAAATTCGGAAGGCATGATGTTTTGCTATAATATGCAGGCCCAAAATTCCCTGGAAGCGATGACGGAATAAAACAACTGGCAAAATTCACTTTGTGAAAATCATTGGGCAGACATTCCAAAGGCATGATGTTTTGCTGTGATATTCATTTCTGGCTTTGTTTAATTTAGTTCCACCAGCTCAGTCAAAAGAGGCAGCTCTAGCTGAGAATTATAGGATTTGACTTGCTGTCTTGCGAGAAAAAAAGTACAGCAAAGAAGATTAAAAAAGCACCAATTTTGGGTGAACTTTGGTAGATTTTGATCATAAATTGCCGGGTTCTGGCACACAAGTGTAAATAATTTTTCTACACTCTCTATCTCTCTCATAAAATGAATGCTGTTGCTTGTTTTTGTGAAGAAAATGGCTGGAAACGAATTTGGAGCAAGCTGTGCCTTTTCACTTCTGTGTGAAATTCTGCAGCGAAACTCAAAGAGAGAAGTTTTGCTCCTCATAGCAAAAAACAAAATGTTTTGGATTGAAATTGATGCAAAATTCATATGATTTTTGTGTGTATAGATTTCTTGATCAGCTGATGGCTTTTATTAAGTTGGACACAAAGGACAAATATTCGTGTGAATTTCACCCCTGGATTTTTTGCTTTACCATCACACCAATGGAACAGCAGCTGAAGAGTCAGTGTTCTTTGCTTTTAAAATATCTTTGATAGTCTGGTGCAGCATTGTAGGTTATGCTCTGTTAGTATGGAGAACATTCAAATTTCTGTGTTGTTTAAATTTTTTCATGTATAGATCTAAACAGCTCTGTTGTCCATGTAGCACACATGTCGTGTGTGCTGTGTTCTTTTTTGAGGTAGACTGATTGATTAAGTTGGGAATTCAAGATTAAGTTGGGAATTCAAGAGTAAGTTTGTTCAAGAGCAATTCATTGTATTCGGACAATTTTACATGCACACTACCCTAATCTGCCAGCAAATATCTTGACAGACTGCCTGAGCCAGGACTAGTGCTACCAGATAAAAGAGATCTGCTGTTGCAGAGGAAACAGCACAAGACTATGATTCAGACAGATAAATGTCAAGCTTTTACAATTATGAAGAAAATAGTGTGTGCTTTACAGACTTAGATTAGAACTACAGAAAAATATGCATAGAAAATTAGAAATGTCCAGTTTTGTGAATAGGTGACTTCATTTACCCATTTGCTGTGCCATTCTTTGCTTGTGTGACTGTGACTGTATCGTGAACCATGTTGGATTTGAATGTTGTTGTTGATCAGGTACAAAGCAAGAAACATTCTGAAAGAAATTAGTACAGACTGGATTAATTAATCGAAAAGCCCTTTTGTATGTGAATTCTGGAAATGGAAGCACAAACAGCTGAGCTTTATAATATCGCTCAGTTTTGGAGTAACACTATTATTTTAGACTAATTGTGTGAGGGGTATTACCATGAGTATACTGTTTGAAATGGGAGTGTATGAATAAAACTCTTATGAAAACATCTTCAAGTTCAACTGAAAATAACTATGCCGTTAGTTGTAACTCAGTGGTATATAAATAGTTTTATTCACAGCTCTTGACAGATTGGTATCATTTGATCAATAAACTTTCCACAAAGAGAACACAAAATCAGAAAATGATAAGAGAAATTAGTCTCTTTTAGTTTTAGCAGGTGTTTGTCCTAATGCTTGATTTTCCCTTGGTCCTAGAACTGGAAGATATTAAGCTCTCTCAGACGTGTTACTCAACTTACTGACTTGGTCATCATCAACATACTCTGGTGACAGTCATGTTGTAAACAGAAGACATGCACATGTACATGTATACAATATAGATTTTTTCCAGTTGAGTCATGCAGTAGGGATCATACTTTTTGGTTTATTGTTGGCACTGCTTTTAAAAGAAGAAAGACATAGGGTTGTCACTCTCATCTTTTCAATCTTACATGAACCAGAAAAGTACAACAATAGAATTAGAACACATATTTGATGTGACAAAAACAAAACAGGCACAAATTTTCAGCCTTTGTCGTGACACGTTTTATAGTCTATGTCCACTGTAAAAGTTGATGCAACTGAAAGTTGAAAACATGACTCATGTATCAGTTTCATGGTTTGATTGCAAGTGGATGGTGACAGTAGAAATATTGAATACAAGTCTGTAGTTGTTAGCTCTCAGTGCTTATTATAGGTGTACATGAAAGGACCAACAGAAACATTTCTGTTAAGTCATGGTCAGTTTTCACCCTGAATATATTTATGATAAAATATAATGGACTATGTACCCAATCTCCCGAGTTTGTTTTTTTCTTTCTTTTTTTCAACAATATCCATAGATACATATAGTATCATATACATGTATAGTATAGGTGACATACCACTGCCTTCCCATGCCCCCCACACCCCTCTGCTTTCTCTGTGTCTCTCTCTCAAACCGAGGCACACACACATGCTCACACTGTGGGGTAGATTGATTGTTACATTGAAGAAGAGAAATGGAAAACAAACATGCATTATGCATGTTTTCAAGAATGCATAGAATAGTTGACAAATAATCTAGAATCTAGAAAAGATTACATTTATGGAAAAATAACAGATCATGTTGAGCAGTACCATAATTGTTACTGAATTTCTGATGTGTACAAATCATTAAGGCAACTGCAAGATTTTAGATAGTGTTGAACAGCTTGTCTACATGACCTGTTGATTTGTGGCACTGTTGAACAAACCGTGTACACCATAATCACTTGCAGTTTGTAGACACCGGGTGGGAAATCAATACCTCTCACCACAGGTGCTGCAGCACATAGATTACACTTGCAGTGTCACAGTGTGCAAGAAGCCTAGCTTTGGCTCTGTCTTCTCTCTCTCATTGATGCCACAAGAATAACTTTCGCCCACTTGCAGCATTGCTTTAGTCTGTTTCTCTTGTCTGTCTACAGTTTATTCAGAGAATTGATTTTCCAAGACGAAAACTTCTGATCCACTTCTTTGATGGGCTGAAAGTTGCAGTGGTGTATGTTGAAAGTGTTGAGTGTGATTTTAAATTATTAAGCAGGGCATTAAACAAATTGTGTGACTGTTGTAAGTGTTAATGCTCTTAACAATACTGTCGATAGCAGTACCTTTGTTGTTCACTGCATAACATTGTAAATGAACATGACAAGGTTGTGTGTGTTAGCTGGCTTCCGTTCTGCAGTACGTTGTTGTGTTGCCTGCCTTTTAAATTTAATTTGATGTGGCATCTTTAGGGTGAGGTTTGCTGCCATGGTTTTGTCACCAGGAATATTGGAAGGACAAACTCACAAAAATTATGCTTGCTCCACATCCACACACTCTTTCATCCTTCGTCCTTGTTTTCAGTCCACCCTGACCAGTTTCTCTCTCTCTCTCTCTCTCTCTCTCTCTCTCTCTCTCTCTTCTCTCCTCTCTCTCCTCTCTCTCTCTCTCTCTTTCTCTTTCTCTGCCTCTACTGTGTCTCTCTTTAATTTTACTCACATTGAACAAAATAGTCATTTTGAAGATTGTCAGCTTTTTTTTATGAAGTGGAAGTTTTCAACAGATATTTTTGTTTTAGTTTCAGTGACTTTTGTGAATTCAGGTCAGTCATTTATTTACTTGGCAAAACCCTGTAAAGTAATTATTTACATTTAGTTAGACAAAAAGGCTTCGTGTGAATTTGTACCTGCACACATTGAAAAGTCCATTTGTAAATTTAGCGGGAATGCCTGAAGCCAAGGGGAGGGTGTGTGTGTGTGTGTGTGTGTGTGTGTGTGTGTGTGTGTGTGTGTGTGTGTGTGTGTGTGTGTGTGTGTGTGTCTGTCTCTCTGTGTCTGTCCTCTCTGTCTCTGTCTCTCTCTGTCTCTCTCTGTCTCTCTTTCTCTCTCTCTCTCTCTAATTAGAAAGATTCATTGAAGAAGAAAGATGCATGCTTAGCCTTGGTGCAGCCATATCAGTGGCTATATCATCATATCTGTAAATAGAATATATATATATATATATATACTATCTGTGTGTGTGTGTGCGTGCGTGCGAAAACGGAAAACTATGTTATAATGTACACAGACCAAAAGTAGTCATAAACAGTTCAGAATGTTTAAATTTAATATTTGCCCAATTTTTGCCTTCTCTCATTGTCTTCCCTCCCTCCCTCCCCCCCCCCCCTACTTTTGCTCATCCTCTCTTGCCCACCTCCTCCCCCCGCCCTTTCCTTTCCCGGCACCTTCTCTTCACCAACGTCTCCCTCTCTTGCTCAACACACGCCAAGTCAAGGTGTAAGCCTATTGCTACATCCACCAAACCAACACATGACCCCATTGAGGCCACTTGAGCCGGTGAATTATAAATTGCCGGTGGGACAGTTGTATATTTGTGAAAGGTGGGTGGAGTTCATGTTGTCTACTTCCTTGTGTTTCCTTCTTTTTATGCCACCCACTACACACGATGGTCTTCCTCAGCAGGGTATGTGTGATTACACGGAAGGTGACATGTGTAATGTTTTGTAAATTATTTGTATCGTGTGGGCTAAGGGAGGGAGGGAGCATTCTAAGAAAACAATGAGAACAGGGGGAGTTAGCTCTTGAGGGGCAGTTCAGTTCAGGATGTTTATAAATAGTATAGTAGTATGAGATATATTTATCATAATACTAATAGCTCGGTCTCCTGTGAAAGCCATAGGGCTGATTGCTGGAGGTTTACTCTGAATGTCTACTTACACTACAGAGCCAGAGGCCATCTCAGTTTTAAAGTAATTAGGAATTAAAGCCAGGTTAGTTTGTTTGTGTTTGTGTGTCTGTTTATGAGTGCTAGCAGCCCTGATATGATTGCACAGTCATCTGGGCTTTAAATAGTGATAATGCTGATGATGATGATGATGATGATGTGTGTGACTGCATGCATGCCTTTGTGTGTGTGTGTGTGTGTGTGTGTGTGTGTGTGTGTGTGTGTGTGTGTGTATGTGTGTGTGTGTGTGTGTTGTGTGTGTGTGACTCTGTGTGTGTGTGTGACTGTGTGTGTGTGTAACTCTCTGTGTGTGTGTGTGTGTGTGTTTGGTTGGTTGCTTGTTTGATAATGCATTATTCTGAATGGGTGTGTGTGCAAAGTCTTTAGGTAGCTGTGGTGTGGTTTGGTTTGGTTTGGTTTGGTTTTCTCTTTCAGTTGTCAAATAAGTTGTCATAGGGGTTTTTTGTGTTTTTTTATACAGTACTTGTATGACCTCATCATACTAACATTTCAAAGTTGATAGTACTGGTAGTATCAGATCACATCCACTTTCACTTGTGGAAATTTTTCTTTTGTTTCTGCAGACTGAAGCCTCAGTCTGGCTTGTTGACTAAAAATATAATCTTGATACCTGTGAGACATGACTGCCATTGAAGTGTTAAACCTGATATGTGGTTATTGATCCTATTATTTCCTTTCAGCCGGTCTTGCACAAGACTGGCTAGACTTGAATTGAGCTGTGACTTTACAGACTTGGAAGACAAGCCCCACCCAGTGAGGGAGAGAGACACACCGCTCAAAACATGGAGGGAGGGAAGGTTGCCTTCCACCGATAATGGTGATAAGATAATGATAGGTTGTTGCACAAATAAATGATTTCTTTTAAGAGTGCAGTTAGCTTCTGACGCATACCCCACAGAGTACAGCCTCGATGCAGAACTGCATTTGATCAATAGTTTGCGGTAGAGCAGCTTTTGTAGAATATAATGTGTGCATATTTCAGTACTTAAGGTTCTTGTGCCTGTTTAGTTTGTCAAGTAAAGTTGTTGATCGTGGCGGTATGGAATGTTAGCCCATCACTAAATATTGATACTGAAAAACACTTAACTAATGTAGCAACGTTTTTCTCATTTTCAGTTACATTTTATCTACAGTGGTTTTATTTTTTCTATTTTTTTTCTTTTCTTTTCTTTAAATTTCTTTTTTGTTTTGTTTTCTGCAGGTGTTTTGTTTTTGTTTATTTTTTGTGAAATTTGTTTGTTTTCAGACCTTGAGAATTGTCGCATTGATTTTTCATTCTAAAACGGTTGTGTGTAGGTTGTCTTTGTAATGTAATACAAAAGGGATTGCGACATGCTGTTTGTCTTACATAGAATCGCTGTGTTTGTAAAATTGTAAGTGATTTAATGGATTTCTTGTTTTTATGTTTGTTACTGTTAGCTCTTTTGATTTTTGCATTCACTTAAAAATGTGCATGTATTGCTTTTACTATCCCTTTTATCTAGCTATTGTCGTTGGCTTTGGTGTACATGTGCATTGTTTGTATCTGTGGGTAGAGGCAGTCTGCTGATATTCTTAGACATTTAGATCATAGAAATTTCCTCTTGGAATTTTTTATTGATCTTTGACAATGCAGTTTATGTTAGGCTGTCCATTTTTTCCCTCCTTCTTCTGCTTCTTCTTCTGAATGGAGGTTTATTTGCATCTGTTTTTAAGTGGTTGGATTTTACTCAAAATCATGTCCATATTGATAGTCTTGAAAAAAAAGAAAGAAAGAAAGAAAGAAAGAAAATGATAAAGCTAAAAAGTAGGCCTTAATCAGTATTGAATTTTCAGCCATCAGCCACGTCTGTGTCAGTTGTAAAAGTTTCCAGTGTTTGTACTCTGATACAGTCAATTTTGTTTAAGATTACAGTCACACAAAAATATGAAGAGTAATTGTGGAAATGTTTGTTATTTTATTTACAAGAAATACGTATTATATGTTGGCAATAACAGATGGGTTGTTGTTTTTTTCGTAACATGAGTGTCTTTGGGGAAAATTATAGTACTAGCAATGTTCGAGACAAGTATAAACTGTCTTCTGCGTATCATGAGTGGTCATTGGGGACAATTATAACACTGTCTTTTCCATATCAGGAGCAGTCATTGGGAACAATTAGAACTATGTCTTTTCCGTATCCTGAGTGGTCGTTTGGGACAATTAGAACAATGTTTTTTCTGTGCCCTCAGTGGTTATTGGGGACAATTAGAACAATGTTTTTTCTGTGCCCTCAGTGGTTATTGGGGACGATTAGAACAATGTTTTTTCTGTGTCCTGAGTGGTCATTGGGGACAATTAGAACAATGTCTTTTCCATATCATGAGTAGTCGTTTGGGACAATTAGAACAATGTTTTTCTGTATCCTGAGTGGTTATTGGGGACAATTAGAACAATGTTTTTCTGTATCCTGAGTGGTTATTGGGGACAATTAGAACAATGTCTTTTCCGTATCATGAGTAGTCGTTTGGGACAATTAGATTAGAACAATGTTTTTCTGTATCCTGAGTGGTCATTGGGGACAGTTAGAACAATGTCTTTTCCGTATCATGAGTAGTCATTTGGGACAAGTAGAACAATGTTTTTCTGTATCCTGAGTGGTTATTGGGGACAATTAGAACAATGTCTTGTCCGTATCATGAGTAGTCGTTTGGGACAATTAGATTAGAACAATGTTTTTCTGTATCCTGAGTGGTTATTGGGGACAATTAGAACAATGTCTTTTCCGTATCATGAGTAGTCGTTTGGGACAATTAGAACGATGTTTTTCTGTATCCTGAGTGGTCATTGGGGACAATTAGAACAATGTCTTTTCCGTATCATGAGTAGTCGTTTGGGACAATTAGAACAATGTTTTTCTGTATCCTGAGTGGTTATTGGGGACAATTAGAACAATATCTTTTCCATATCGTGAGTAGTCGTTTGGGATAATTAGAACAATGTTTTTCTGTATCCTGAGTGGTCATTGGGGACAATTAGAACAATGTCTTTTCTGTATCATGAGTAGTCGTTTAAATTGGGACAATTAGAACAATGTCTTTTCCGTATCATGAGTGATCATTGGGGACAATTATGTTATGATAGTCTTTTTTGTATCATGAGTGGTTATTGGGAATAATTCTGTTTCCGTGGTCATTGAGGACAGTTGTGTTATAACAAATATCTTTTCCGTATCATGAGTGTTCTTTGGAGACAGTGATGCTTTAACAGTGCCTTTTCTGTATCATGAGTGGTTGTTCGGGACAGTGATGTTTTAACAGTGTCTTTTCTGTATCATGAGTGGTCGTTAGCGACAGTAATGTTAGAACAAACTTTTTTTCCATAACTTGTGTGGTCGTTGGGGGCAGTTATGTTACTGTTATTGTTACAGATTTCGCTTTGAACTATTATGAGGGTAGTACCCTTTTTTTTTTTCCCTTGCTGATTTACCTCATGCCTAAAGACTGACAGGTACCCAATCACAGCTGAGGTATTCAGCTTCAAGGCGAGGCATGAAGCTGGTCATTAGGCCATTTCATGTGTGCCTCATGCTATCTTACTGAACACTTTTGCTACTAATGCCTTTGGTTGTTATGTTAAAAAGAAAAAAAAAAATCCAGGAAACTGGAAAAAAGTTACACATGTATAATTTTTGGTCACTCACATAGATCCCCAAAACTATTGCTGTTAACACCATGAAACTATGTGCATCAAATGAAACGGCAGGAACAAAAGCTGTATTTTGTAGTGATATAATTTTCAAATATTAGGTCAAGGTTTCACACAAACTCGCGGCACAGGCTGATAATCTTCATCAGAATCAGAATCCAGCAGAAGTTAAGTGATGCCAAGATCAAAATCTTATTACCACTGTTGATATTGTGAAGAACTTCTTCCAATACTATCTCAAGTGTACACATTCATTTTCATGTACACATTCATTTTCGCTCCACCATTGTCACCAAACAGTACCACTGGGCTCGTGAAAATTTCTCGAGCTTCTCAAACAGTACTGGTAATAACAGCAGTATCTGAGCTTGTCATATTCAGGAATAAAAGAGCTTTCAGGTAACTAGTTTGTTCTGTCTTGCGCAGTCATATTTCTGCGGTTTCTGTTGTGCTGAGTGAAACATTAACCCTTTGACTACCTGCACCCTGTCCACCAGCATTCTGCGTTGCCAACCATGCCATCAAAGCAAAAACTTAACCTTTTGATTCTCTCACTCTATCCACCAGCTTCCTGTAGGAAGTCAGCGGGTTAAGTTTTTGCAGGTGGTCAATAGGGTATGGGAGTCAAAGGGTTAACACTACTCTATTTGACCTGTGATATAATCAGCACTGCATTGGTGATCATTAACAATACCATCATCATCATCATCATCATCATCATCATCATCAGGTGCCTTGCTGCATGGCGTTGGCAATCATGGACTTCCATCTGTCTCTATCTCTTGTTGCCTCAAGCATCTCTTCCACCCTTCTTGTCTTCAGCCACTCTGCAAGTCCATCTAGTATCTTCTCCCTAGGTCTACCTGGTGCTCTCTTTCTCTCCAGCTTTCCTGTTGTGACCAGGTGTTCCAATTTCCCTTTTCTCATAAAATGGCCTATAAATGTTGCCTGTCTTTTCCTAAGCTTCCTTATGAATGATCTGCTTGAGTCTGCCTCCATCAAGACTCTCTTTTGTTTTCTTTGCTGTCCTTGGAACTCTCAACATTCTTCTTAGAAACCACATCTTGGCTGCCTCACACATGCATGCTTGCACCTCTGAACACCAGATATTTTAGTTATTGACAGTAGCTTGTGTCTCGTTGTAAAGTACAGGGCGTTGATATGAGGTCGACAGGTTTATGACGTTTTTACAGGGGTACACGCCATCGTCTTTGTTTCACCTACCCCTTTAATGTTGACAAATGCTATAGTGTGCTCACTTACATTTGTAATGCAATACTTAGAAGGGTTAATCTCAGTTTTAGATGGGAGCGCTGTAAAACCAGTGTCCCATCCCCTGCTCAGCTGGTAGAATAGAAAAGCAGTAAAATTCAGGCATGGGAATTCTCCTCGGATCCGCTATTTTCAGTGGAAATCAACCTAGCGTCCTCGGAAAAAAAATTGAGCTCCTCGGATTCTCGAGGAAGGCAAAAAAACACAAAAAACATTCGTAACCGTGCTGATCCAGAATTTTATAGTGCGCGATTCCGGTGTAGCGTTCAATCTTTGCAGCTGCCTGCTAATGCTGCTAGCAGCGTCCGCGCTTTCTATAGGTAGTTGCATCGCTGGGCACATCCGCTTTTGCGAGTGAGTCAGCGGCTTTGAACGCAGCAATACTATCCCTTCAGCGGCCATTTTTCTTTTTTTTCTTGAAGTAATGTGTACGCCCAGATTGCGCAGATTTTAATGTAGCAGAAAAAAATTTTCCGGGGGGGGCATGCTCCCGGCCCTAGTTTCAGAGGATTCTCCTTATACCAACTCCCATGCCTGAAAATTTAAGAAATGCAAAATTTGACCTTTGTCTGTTTTCAGAAATTTGTGTGAGTGATCAAATGCAAGTGTTGTGGGGACTTCTTCAGAGATCTGTCGATTCTTTTTTCTCTTCTCTCTATCATGTAACCATTCAGATTCTGTTTCTGGTCCATAAAAAGCAAAATCAGTTTACAGTGTGCATTTTCAAAAGGAGTTCATATAATTTGTTTTGTTTGAAATAAAAACTTCATTGAAATTACGATGCAGCTCTTTAAGGGGTTTTGGTTGAGAGACTGATATTAACCCTTTGACTCCCACACCATATCCACCAGTTTTCCAGCAAAAACATAACCATTTGAGTCCCTTACCCTAGCTACCAGCTTCCTGCAGGAAGAGAGTCGGAGGGTTAAGCTTTTGCAGTTGGGGGATAGGATGTGGTAGTCAAAGGGTTAATACAGGATACATGCCAATATTGTAATCTGATAAGTTTCATATCAGTTGACTGATTTCAAAAAAGAAATTTGTTATTACCAGATTTACAAGTAGATTATTCATACATGGCAATATCAGTACAGTATACTTGTCATTAGATTATTCATACATAGCAATATCAGTACAGTATACTTGTCAGTATTGTAATCTGATATGTTGCGTATCAGTTGACCAATTTTAAAAAAGAAGTTTGTAAAATTTTACAAAATTTACTGGTGAATTATTCACACATGGCTCAGGCACATGCATCTATGACAAAAAAATCAAAACAAACAAAAACACATTTACACATAATGCAATACACACACACACAACACACACACACACACACACACACACACACACACACACACACACACACCCCACACACACACATGCATGCTTGCACCTCTGAACACCAGATATTTTAGTTCTATCAGTAGCTTGTGTCGCGTTGTAAAGTACAGGGTGCTGATATGAGATCGACAGGTTTATGACTTTTCACATGGGTACACACCCTCGTCTTTGTTTCACCTACCCCTTTAACGTTGACAAATGATCTAGTGTGCTCACTTACATTTGTAATGCAGTAAATGAATAAAATCATGAAACTATTGAAAGGCATAAAAGATACCTCACTGAGGAGCAATGAAGTAAGTTTAGGAATGATTCTTATCTCTTGTTTAATAGCTTCACGAAGAGAACAGCAGGAGGAAAGTGGGTTTAATTGCTTGACAGTAGGTTGTGAATCGACACAGGACAGGAGTAGCAAAGACCCCTGTAAGGAATGTTTGTGGATAGGTGTGTCTGTTTTTTCTTGAGAGTGGAGTGAGAACGCCTCCCTCACAATAGTATGATATTTAACTTTAAAACTTGGAGCGTGTCTGCTACACACTTTGAGAGCGCCTGCTACCCGTCTGTAACTGTAGAACTGTTTATGTGAGCTTGTTTTTATACAGGTCATATTGATGATTGTTGCTTTTTATTCTTTTTATCCTTTTCAGTTATTGTCCATAAATGCATATGCTTTTTTTTTAAAAATGTAATTGATCTTAGAAGCCAGTATTGTAATGCCAAATAATGACATACGTGTCACAACACATTCTTATGTGTGCATTCATGCATGCATGAACATGCATACATGTACGCGAACGACACGCGCATACGCACATACACCACACACACTCTCCCCTCTCTCTCTGTCTGTCTGTCTGTCTGTCCATCTCTCTCTCTCTCTCTCCCTCTCCTCTCTTTCTCTCTGACATTTTTATCACTGCATCTAAATCTCAGTCTACTCATAAATTATTTCAGTGATTAGTTTTAAAGAATGTGTGTGTGTGTGTGTACGCATGCATGTGTGCTTACATGTGTTTGTGTGTATGTGCATGTGTGCATGTGCATGCAAATGTTTTGTAATGAGTGGTTATAATTCAAAGCATACTGAGAAAAAGTGTGTGTGTGTGTGTGTGTGTGTGTGTGTGTGTGTGTGTGTGTGTGTGTGTGTGTGTGTGTGTGTGAATGCAAATGTTTTTGTAATGAATGGTTATAATTCAAAGCATACTGAGAAAAAGTGTAGGGATTAGTAATTGATTCCAGTTAATTGGAATTCATCTCAATTCTACATACAGCATATATGAAAGGTCATGCACCTATGAGACATTCTAAATAAAAGTTAATTTCTATTGTGTATCGCTTGCTATGTCAGTGTTGTAGACAGAAGACACACTTAAGTTAGATAATTTTACAATAATTTTAGATGATTTTACAATAATTAGTAAACATTATAAACATGTTATGTCAGAATTTAATTCAACTCTTCGTTCTGTATTAACATTTAATTCAACTCTTCATTCTACCACATTGTATCATCACAAATAAAGTATTCAATTGAATATGTTTTATCATTATCGCATATTTTTTTCTTCTTACTGCATGGAAAATGAAGGTAGTTTGCATATTATATATCCTGAAGCACATTGCTTGCTTGAAGCAGAGTTCAAGGAGCGAGTGAATTTTTATAGGAATTTTTATTCAAAGGTCCATACGTAAAGCTTCCCCCCTAGGTTTTCACGGTATATCTGTACATATGTACATTACTGATTTGGATAAAACATAAAATCATGCCTGTGTCAGTGCTGTGTGAAGCACTTTGCATCCATATTTTTCATATAATGATCTATGAACAGTTTTAAATGAACGATACTCGGTTATGGCCTATATATTCTGTCTGTCCCTGTCTGGTGTGAGAAACTGACAGAGAGCAGGACTGGTACGTCAGTTTTTCCTCCTCAGAAAATCATAATTTTGTTCTGTTTCATTGAACAATTTTTTGGGGGTGTAGGGCGGGAAGGAGGGGTCAGAATTTGTATTTCATTAACTTTGCATTGATTGTTCAACTGGGGAGTTGATTTTTATCAACTCAGTTCAGTATCAATGAACATGTCTGTCTGTATATGTGCTGCCCTCATTTAATGCATTAACCCTATTTAGACTATCATCGCTTTCACTTAATTAAAGGAAAACGGCAAAAGTCAAATTTGTCCTTTACGTCTTGTAAATTGACCATAATTATTGAATGAAGAACATGTATTGGCATTAAAAAGCCAAACTTGATAAGATTGTTATTGTTATTGGTGTGTTTTTGTTTAAAGCCCAGCCGACAGCATAGAGCCATATCAGGGCTATATCCATTTCAAAACATACACCATACTTCTACAGGGAAAAAAGGAAAAGAAAATTAATTACACATATCAATGTATTCGCGCACATAATCTAAGGAGATGTCCTTCGTGTTGACCACTCCATCCAATTCATTGCACAGGGGATTTAAAAAGCAATCCTGAATACAAATTTAAATGTAGCTAAGGACACTAAAACATACGCAAAAATGTGTTTAATATTACCTACTGTTGTGGGAAAACATTTCCTTAATACTAATTATGGATGAAGAAACATGGGCCTAGAATTGAATTTGTGAAGTTGGTCATTGCAAGTGTGGACATAGCGTGATCGTGAAGACATTTTGAGTATACTCACAACTCATCAGAAAAACATTTTTTAAAAGGGTAACCCATGTATTTCCTCATCCTGCCCATCAGCTTTCGGCATTGGTGGATAAGATGAGATAGTAAAAGCAGTGGAAATTCAAGAGACAGTAAATCGGTAACTGGTTTAAGAAATCAAACTGGAATTTGTCTTTTTCTTTTTTTTAACAGTAGCAGTTATGGAAACTGTACTTGGGCTTGGGCTCATCATATGCATTATAAAGGTGGGGGAGTGGCACAGGGGTGGGGGATGACTTGGGTGAGTTGCCTGTGGAAATTCCAGTTTTGATTGGTTAGAAACATTAGGGGGGTAAGCATGTTGGTTTAGGAACATTAGAGGGAAAAGCACATTTAATGATTATATCAGTTCTGCTTCTGGGATTGTCATATGGTGTGTGTGACTGTGAATCAAGGTCAGATTGATATAAATTGATTGAGTAGGTTTAGGTGTGCCCGGGTTGAACTGTGTTACTCATCATTTCTAAAACATCTGCTTATTGATTGTTCTGTCAAAACAAACAAACAAACCAGCCGCTTGAAGAATTTGTAAACCTTGTGAAACACTATTTTGCAAACTGTATTAATACTTTAGTTAGAACGTAGTTAAAACGCAATTCAGCATCTTTATTTTTACATGATTTTTTTTGTAACTGCAACTAACAAAAGTTTTACAGAGACAATGGTTAACATTATTGATGTATGTTCTTGTTGCAGAAGTCATTGTAGTTCTTCACAATGGCGGAGGCCGAGCGACGGCCAAGTAAAACGCCACTTCGTAAACAGCCAGAGATTGAGGAGGTGGAAGAAGAACGCCATTCCCAGTCAGAGGATGCATCAGTGAATAATAAAGCGATTGATAACCGAGTCAGTAACAACAATGGCAAAGAGGACATAGCATCCTCTGAGGATGGTAAGTTGTTTGAGTTAGTTGTAATTGCCTTGTTATAAGAAACTGGCATTTATTGCTGGGTGCTTTGAATAAGTTTGATAATAAAATTCTTACAATTGCAAAACAAAGTACAGTGTGTCTGTTGTTGACATTGGTCCACAACTTGTTTGAAAGGGGAGAAAAATCACCCAGAGAACACACTGCATATATACGTTTCTTCACTCGCTCATGATATCAAAAGCAACTAGTGAACTACTAGAATGTATATTTATATATAAATGAAAAATTTAGTCACATGATTACAGAGCATGGAAAAATTAATGTTTTCATTGCTTGTGATGTTTATGACTTGTTGTTAACAGAATATATGTGTATTTTTTGTTGTTTTTTTGTTTACTTAAGAGAGATTGTGTCATATCAACCGGAGACGTGTGTGTGCATGTCTGTCTGTGAAAAAAAATCTCTGAACAAGATATCTTCTCTGTTCTTTACAAGTGGATCTGTACCAAATTTTGGTTAGAACTGTAAACACAGACCAAAACAAACAAAAAACAACAACAAAATAGCCTAAAATTGACTCTTAGGAAGGTGTGTAAATATATTGTTTGGAATTTAGACAATTTTTAGTCAGTTTTCATTATTATAAATTGTAAGTCTGCCATTTTCCTTGATGCATTGTTGTATCCATTTACCATTGTCTTTTCTTTTCAGCAGACATTTCTTCATGTCACTTAAATCTGGATTTTCTGTAATTTGTATTAAAAGGAAGATTGTTAGAATGGCTTGACCATCATTTTTGTTTCATTTTGTTTTCGTTTGGTGTGAAAGTTGTGTGTGATTTTTTTCCCCAATTGAGTGTTGGAGATGCTTTTATGTTTCTTCTGATGATGATGATAATGATACATTGATAGTGATAATTAGTAATACAAAACGGTGTCCTAACATTATGATGATAATAATGATAAATATCAGAGGAAGCATAACTATTACAGAAGTTGGTGAAATGGTGCTACATTGCTAAAAGTGCTGTAAAGTTTGTTGCCACTTTGCCCTGTTTAACAATAACATGATATTTGAAAATAAATTGTACAATTTCAGCAGTAAAAGTACATCTCAGCCGAAGTATTGTCATGTTTCTGCCAATTTTCCATCCTTTATCATTACCATGCAATTAGATGTAACCATTCACCTTGGCAAAGTGGTGAGCATGACTTTGGGGGGGGGGGGGGGGATAAAAGGTTGGAAGTTAAAGCCCCCATCAGTTTATATTGTGGGTTTTTTGGTCCTCAGCTGTTCTAGAGTATTTTGTGTCCTACCCAGAGCTTAGCATGGTCAGGGATAACTTGAATGAATGAGACCGTACAGATGAGTCTCTCTCAGCCACTTTACAAAGTATCATTGAGAATATTGCTATGATTTCCTGACCAACACTACAGGCATCTGTATCTCTCAAGCCTGGTGGATGTATGAGTATATTGCTATAAATTCGGAAAACATCGGGCACAGCCCTGTCAGTGTTAACGCCGTCCCGGTCAGAAATGGAACTCCAGTGTTTTCGTCACTGTCATCCCCTTTAACGTAACATAGTATTGTGAAATATTGTCCATATCTCATGGTCACATAGTTAGGGTTGGGGGGTTTAGAGATCTTACGCAGGTACTGTGGGGGCAGTGATTTAAGAGATAGTGCTGAGGATGTGGCAGAAGAAAAAACAAGACGTGATAGGGGGGGGGAAAAAAACAAGCCTCTATTCTAAAAGAACCAACCGCAAAAAGGATGCCCCATGAGTATGGGAGAATTCTATTGACAAACCATTTCGACAAACATGCTTTCTACAGGACTGGGTAGGCAAAATGGAAGTTCCATTGTGTGATAGAAATCAACCCAAAAAAACACAAAAATAGAAGTAGAACATGTATTTGATATAACAAAAGAAGACTTGACATGAATTTTCGGCCAACTGGCCTTTGTAAAGCATATGCAAAAGACAAAAATGAATAAATTTATGCACAATGCTTAGCACAAAAAAACAAACAAAAAATAAAAAACAAAAAAACGCAGTTGACAACTTTCCTAAATGTAGCATCTTGGCAGGAGAAAATGGCAGATGTGACATATCTACTCTTGTCTTGTTTTGTTACGTTAATCCTTTGACTCCCACACCCTATCCACCAATTGCAAAAATTCAACCCTTTGACTCCCTCAGTCTGTCCCAGTTTCCTGCAGGAAGCTGTTGGATAGGGTGAGGGAGTCAATGTATTAAGATTTTTCTTTGCTACCATGATTGGCAATGCGGGGTGCTGGTGGACAGGATTCAGGTGTCAAAGGGTTGAATATGCATTTTTCTGTTTTTGTGTTTATCAGGTTTGTATTTGTTTGAACACTGGCAGTCATTTTGATTCAGATTTTAAATTGTACATTTAGTTGTCAGCAGGTGTTTGTTTGGAGTGTGTTTGGAGTTTGCTCAAGAGGGATTCATCATGCTCAGGCAATTCCATATGCACTCCATCCAGATCTGTGGGCAGTTATCCGGCAGACTTCCTGAGCCTGCTCAAAACCCTAGGCACTGGCAGAGTCTTGAAGTGGGGGGTGGGGGTGGAGGTATCTGTAAAACACTAAGCTGACACCATCAAAGTGATGGAAACAATAATTAAGAAGGTCAGCAGGCAGGCATTTGGAATCTACCCAGCTCTGAGTGGAATTTTGTTCTTTAGAGAATAGATGGGCCCAAACAAGAAGCAACTTACATTTTTTTTACAAGTATTCTTTGGGTAGGCTGGCCCTATGGGCAGAGCTGTCCTCAAGGTCTGTTGGCTGGCGTTCACTCTCTGCCCACACATAAAAACTGGCCTGTTCGCTGCCTGTCTTAATGCTCAGCTCATTCTGATGGTGTCAGTTTAGTGTTACGTAAGTCCCCCTGCTTCTTCCCATTTCAAGATTTTCACTGGAGAGAATAGGGTTTTGTGCAGGGACAAGGAATCTGCCAGCTCACCTCTGACTAGAGTTGGGTGGAGTGATTGTGGAATTGTTCAGAGAGTGATAGATCCCCCTTGAACAAATCAGTTCTTATTTAAGTACAGTTTTTGTATTTCCTTTTTTAGGGGTGGGTGCATGGGTGTGTGTGGCAGGGAGAGAGTGAGAGGGGGATCGTTTCTTGTCGTTTTATGTTGAAATGTTCCAAGCAAACGCAATCTGTCTTTTGCCCAGGTGCGTACAACCAGCCTGCAACAACCAATGGAGCAGCTGCGGCAAGCGTTGACAATACTGAAGTGACTTCTTCCGACCCACAGTCCATGACAGCATCAGATATGTCCCCGTCACCTGAAATCACACGTAGAGAACGGACTCTGAAAGTTAATCACAGTGTATGTGTTGTTCAATTTTATTTTATTTCATCTTGTTATTTTCTATTCAAGAGGGTATATTTTGTGACAAGAGTGAGGGAGTGGGTGTGTTTTGCTTGGAGGTGATTATCAGGAGAATGGTGTGGCATTGGTGCTTTGCTTCCCATTCAGCATGCTTGGGTGTTACTTGTTCACAAAAATGTTTTGTTTTTTATCCACACTCTGGAGACTGAAAAATGGAGTCTTAGGTGCCTTTGAGTAGGTGATGACTGCTGCATTAGTTTGTTTAAGCCTGACCCTGCTTTTGGAGACTCAGCGACCCAAGTGATGAAATCATGTTGGCCTCGATTTTACAGTTGTTATGGGCCAAATCAAACTGACATGATGTATACTTTTTTCCTTTGGGGTGGGTGGGGAGGAGGGGTTGTGAGCACAGTAAATCCCTCCATAAGTGTAAGCATAGTTTTGAGTGGTTCATAATTAAAAAAAAGCATTGAAATTTTTCACCAGTATGTTTATCTATCTTTGCCGAATCTATCCTTAGACTTTTTTTGCCATGTTAATTCATCAGGGAACCTCCAGTTTGTAACTTTAAATGTGTCTGTTCCAGTTCAAAGGTATACTGTATACAAATGAAAATGGGTCTCTGAAGATTTCTTTGCCATTTAGAGATAATTATGAAACAAAACAGGAATATATGTTTGTGTTTTTGAATGGGCAGACCCAATTTTGGGGTGAGGGGAGGGGAATCATAATCACCCATTGAGAAATTTTCATCATGAAAAGAGGGATTGTGAAAACGGCTTGGTTGTCTTGTTTTGTGTGTATTGTTTTTTTTTGGGGGTGTGTGTTTTTTGTGTGTGTGTGTTTTGTTTTGTTTTGTTTGTTTGGGGGGGGGGGTTGTTTTGTGTGTGTGTTTGTTTTGTTTTGTTTGTTTGGGGGGGGGGGGGGGTTGTGTGTGTGTGTGTTTGTGTTTCTTTGTTCAGGACTACAACTCGTTTCATACAAAAAGTCTTTCATTTGTTTTGTTTCCTTTTTATTTTTTGTATTTATGTGTGTGTATTTGCGTGTGCGTGTCATTTGTGTGTGTGTGTGTGTGTGTGAGAGAGAGAGAGAGGTTTGTTTTTAGTTATTGATGTCGTTAGACTTGAAAAATTGAGAAGATCCTCTGAGAAGCTTTGGCCGATATCCATCCTGTTAGTACTAAAACGTTTTCCTAAACAAACCGGAGATGCTCCTTCGGCTGAAAAGGCCAAGTCAGTTCAGCGCACCTTGCCTTGCCACATGCCTGTACGCAATAATCGCACTGCCAGCTACTTCGTCGCTGTTCTTGTTGGCAGAGAAAGTGCCATTTATTGATTTCTGCTTTTGCCCCCGCTACTGGCTTTGGTGCGCCCACGTTTTAGGGGGAGAGTCATTGGGGAGGAGGAGGGGGAAAGGATGAAGGCAGAGCGTTTCTTTATGGTATTGCACGAAGCCTTTTGTTCTGTTGGGGTATCATGTATTTAAAAAAAAAAACTAGGTTGTGTGTGTGGATTTGTTTTTAGTTTGCTTGGTTTGCTAATTTTGTTCCCCCCCCCCCCCCCCCCCCCCGATTGTTTTGTTTTGGTCTTTTTTTTTTTGTCTTTTTTTTTTCGTTTGTGTGTGTCTGTGTGTGTGTGAAGAGAGAGAGTGTGTGTGTGTGTTTTTTTTTCATTTTGTCATTGTTGATAGTTGATTCTGATTTCACCACCGTTTCAAGTTTTGCCATTGCTGCAGTCGATAAAGAAGGATGGAAAACACACATTCAAAGACAAACATTCAGAGTACATTATCACGGTTATTCATGAACCCTATACCCAGGGCAGGCAGAATTGTTCTTTTCCCCAGACATCACACTGAGACTTTACATGTACTGTTCATCAAAACCCGTCACCATACATACAATACGGTACATAGACTAATTCATAATCTTGTTTTACTTCAGTTTGGAGTTTGTTCAGGATAGATTAATCGCACTGTGACAGTTCTGTAGGTGATTCACCCAACCAGATCTGCTAACCTGGCAGTCTTACTGAGCCTGTGCAAAACCATATGCATTGGCATATGCACTGACCTCCCAGGTTAGCATGGGTGCGGACTAGTTAGCGCCAAACCCCTCTTTGTATGTATGTGCATGAAGAATACCACATATATAGGCATATCCAAGATCCAGTAAGTCATGTCAGTGTCTGGTGGTTTATGGAAACATGGAAACATCCAGCATGCACCTCCACTGAAGATGAAGTAGACTGCAGATGAAAACAACGTGCGCACACAAGCAATCAAGAGAAATCAGAACTCGTAAAAAATTGTGTTGCTCAAAAAAACATGTGGCTTCCAGTCTGCTTACCTGTGAACGAGTTCAGATCTTGGAAAAGTATAAAGTAGTAAGGGAAGAGAGATGGCATCACCTTCATGATGCTGGCTTCTGAAAAAAAGGTCACTGGTGAGAAGATCCCTGTCACCTGGCTTTCTTGCGACTTGAAGGTTATGAGGATAACTCAACCTGTTATATGGAGCTAAGTTAACCATCTACTGATCTAGAACAAATTCCCATTCCAAGATTGACGATATGGAGGTAACTTGCCATGTTTGATCAAGCCAAGTATTGTAGTATTGTGATATGGCCTTGAATAAACATTTTCTGTCTTCATTATGGATATCTGGAACTGGAAGAGTCCTTATTTTCTTTTCTATAGTGGTTAAAAGAGCATGTGGAAAAGTACTATCATGATATAATTTGACATGATTGAATTAGTGAGACAGTACTAGCACATAATGCATGATTCTAATCATAAAAGGGCTGATTGCAGCAGGACCAGATAAGAGTTTTAATAGCCTACCCAGCAAGATTTCCAGTGTAAACTGGATATTTTTTTTTGTGATACTCTGCGTCCAGTAATGGGAAAAACACTGTGATAAAGTGTGCATGCATAGATTAGAGTTTTTTAAGTTATCATAGATCATAAGTTCGCAAGCCAAACATTTCAAATTATGCTACAACCTCTCATGTCTCAAATCATTAGTTTTTTTCCTTCCTGTTCCCATGTCCCCTCACTTGTCGGTGTCACCGGGTTGGGTGTTGGCCCTTGCACATCTGGACACCACCATCTCCCTCCAGACCGCTCTGTCTTGACTTAGGTGGACAATTTCTTGAATATTTAGGACACTGATGTTGTTATGTTCTCAATGTATGAGATTGGAGGTCTGCTTTTCTTCCTTTTTGCCACTGCTTTTCCTTGAAAGGTGGTTGCCATGAGGTCTGCACTCTGTTTCTGAAGATATATATATTTTATTGATGTAAATACTGTTTCCAACTGTTTCATTGTTTCTTCTCGTTTATCGTTTCAGATAGTTTCCAACTGTGTTATTGTTTCTTCATGGAGTATCAGTATGAGCTCCTCTTCTCTGCTTTGTTCTCCTACTTGTGTCCTTTCTCATATTTGTGTACTTTACCCTTTTGCCTGTGACTTATCCTTCTGTAAAAAAGTTTTTGTATTATACTGTATGCTTTGGTTTCTTTTGTCTTTGTTTTATGCCTGTGACTTATCTTCTGCAAAAAAGTTTTTGTATTATGTTGTATACTTTGGTTTCTTTTGTCTTTGTTTTATTTTGCTGTTTGGTGGTTCTGTAGGAAAGGGAAGCATGGTCATATTTCTGTTTCTTTCTGCAATAGTTCTGTTGGAAGGGGAAAGCTGTGTGTTTCCTTCTATGATAGTTCTGTAGGAAGGGGCTACCTATCTGTTTCCTTCTACAATAGTTCTGTGGGAAGTGGAAACATTTCTATAATTTCTGTTTCCTTTCATGATAGTTCTGTAGGAAGGGGGAACTTGTCTGTTTCCTTGTATGATAGTTCTGTAGGAAGGGGGAACTTGTCTGTTTCCTTGTATGATAGTTCTGTAGGAAGGGGGAACTTGTCTGTTTCCTTGTATGATAGTTCTGTAGGAAGGGGGAACTTGTCTGTTTCCTTGTATGATAGTTCTGTAGGAAGGGGGAACTTGTCTGTTTCCTTGTATGATAGTTCTGTAGGAAGGGGGAACTTGTCTGTTTCCTTGTATGATAGTTCTGTAGGAAGGGGGAACTTGTCTGTTTCCTTCTGTGATAGGTCTGTAGAAAGGGGGAACTTGTCTGTTTCCTTGTATGATAGTTCTGTAGGAAGAGGGAACTTGTCTGTTTCCTTCTGTGATAGTTCTGTAGGAAGGGGGAACTTGTCTGTTTCCTTTCATGATAGTTCTGTAGGAAGGGGGAACTTGTCTGTTTCCTTTCATGATAGTTCTGTAGGAAGAGGGAACTTGTCTGTTTCCTTTCATGATAGTTCTGTAGGAAGAGGGAACTTGTCTGTTTCCTTTCATGATAGTTCTGTAGGAAGGGGGAACTTGTCTGTTTCCTTTCATGATAGTTCTGTAGGAAGGGGGAACTTGTCTGTTTCCTTTCATGATAGTTCTGTAGGAAGGGGGAACTTGTCTGTTTCCTTTCATGATAGTTCTGTAGGAAGGGGGAACTTGTCTGTTTCCTTTCATGATAGTTCTGTAGGAAGGGGGAACTTGTCTGTTTCCTTGTATGATAGTTCTGTAGGAAGGGGGAACTTGTCTGTTTCCTTTCATGATAGTTCTGTAGGAAGGGGGAACTTGTCTGTTTCCTTCTGTGATAGGTCTGTAGAAAGGGGGAACTTGTCTGTTTCCTTGTATGATAGTTCTGTAGGAAGAGGGAACTTGTCTGTTTCCTTCTGTGATAGTTCTGTAGGAAGGGGGAAACTTGTCTGTTTCCTTTCATGATAGTTCTGTAGGAAGGGGGAACTTGTCTGTTTCCTTTCATGATAGTTCTGTAGGAAGAGGGAACTTGTCTGTTTCCTTTCATGATAGTTCTGTAGGAAGAGGGAACTTGTCTGTTTTCTTTCATGATAGTTCTGTAGGAAGGGGGAACTTGTCTGTTTCCTTTCATGATAGTTCTGTAGGAAGGGGGAAACTTGTCTGTTTCCTTGTATGATAGTTCTGTAGGAAGGGGGAACTTGTTGTTTCCTTCTGTGATAGGTCTGTAGGAAGGGGAAACATCTATTTCTGTTTCCTTCTGTGATAGTTCCATAGGAAGGGGGAACTTGTCTGTTTCCTTCTGTGATAGGTCTGTAGGAAGGGGAAACATCTATTTCTGTTTCCTTCTGTGATAGTTCCATAGGAAGGGGAAAACATTGTAATTTGTTTCCTTCTGTGATAGTTCTGGAGGAAGGGGAAACATGTCTGTTTCCTTCTGTGATAGTTCCATAGAAAGGGGAAACATGTCGATAATTTCTGTTTCCTTCTATGATAGTTCCATGGGAAGGGGAAACATTGTAATTTGTTTCCTTCTGTGATAGTTCTGGAGGAAGGGGAAACATGTCTGTTTCCTTCTGTGATAGTTCCATAGAAAGGGGAAACATGTCGATAATTTCTGTTTCCTTCTATGATAGTTCCATGGGGAGGGGAAACATATCTATTTCTGTTTCCTTCTGTGATGGTTCTGTGGGAAGGGGAAACATTTCTATTTCTTTTTCTTTCTGTGACAGCTGTGTAGGAAGGGGAAATGTGTTTATTTCTGTTTCCTTGTATTGTAATTCCACAGGAAGGGGAAACATTTCTATAAATCCTGTTTCCTTCTATGATAATTCCATAGGAAGAGGAAACATATCTATTTCTGTTTCCTTCTGAAATAATTCTGCAAGAAGGGGGAAACATGTCTATTTCTGTTTCTTTTAGGGATGGGGAAACATGTCTATTTCTATTTCCTTCTGTGATACTTCTGCAGGTCGGGGAAACATGTCTGTTTCTGTTTTTTTATTTTTTTAGGAACGTTTGGGAAACATATCTTGTTCTGTCTGTATCTTTCAGAAATAGTTCAGCAGAAAGGAAAGCATGTCAAATTATGTTTCATCTACTGTGTAACTTTGAGGCTCGTATTTATTGATATTAGTATAATGTTGGGTTTTTTTTCTTTATGGTAATCATGTGAGGCTGTGAGTAAGTCATGCTGTGGTGATATATTTATACCCGCCATAACTCTGCTCCTCAGTCTGTGTGTACATTGTACATTCCGGCATCTGTGGTCACATGAGAAAAAAATCAATTGAGCTGACAAGTTTGCTTTATCATTTTGTGGCTGTGCTGTTGGTTGCAAGCCTCAAAATCTAAAGCACACGGGACTTATTGATTGCCGTGTGGGTAATGTTGTTGTTACAAGACTCCAGTTACCTCCCTGTAGTGCCAGAGTTTGTTGGCAATGAATTGATTGAAGCACTGCAGACAGTGAAACCCTCTTGTACTTTGTAACTAACACTTTTGACCTGTTCAGTGTTCGTTATCCAGGGTCTTCATGGCTCCAAGAGATGTAAAGTTTAAAAGAAATGCGTGACACTAACTGTTTATGTCTGTGTGTAAGACTCCGAGCAACATCTTGCCGTCGTCTGTTTGATTAGAATAATCACAGTTCATATGATTTTATAATATCACACAGTGTAACTTCATTTATGTTGTACATCTGAATGGCATATTTGGAAAATAATTGAAAAAAAAATCTTACCTGTGGCAAGGGCAGTGGTCTGCTGAAATACTGGCTTAGTGTTTTCTTGTTGTTGTTGTTGTTTGTTTTTATTTATTTGTTTGTTTGCTTGTTTGTTTTTTTACCAGTTTATTTCAGTAAATCAGTAAAATGATGGTTTTGTTGGTCGATAAGAGTTTGGGTCAAACTTCAGGCTAAGTTGAAAAATAAATTTTTGGTAACCCAGTTGTTGAACTCAAGATTTTCATGGGCAGGAAATGTGAATCAAATTCTTTTTTTGGTAAGGGTGGGGATACCTTTGTAGTCGTAAAAGGAAGGCAAAGGAACTTATTTGTTTAGTTATGTGACTCTTTATTAGCTTTAGGTAATTGAGAATTTGAGTCAGTCTTTTTGGGATAGGGGTACTTTGGTAGTGGTAAAAGGGGCCAAAAGAACATATCTGTTTACTTACACGACTCTTATTAGCATTAGGTAATTAAGGCAACCAGTATCTGGTAAATTGTTCTGAATGTAAGGCTGTTGTGTGTGTGCGTTTGTGTATAGTGGCTTTCTGTTTGGTTGTTATTGGGGTTTTTTCCAGTCTGAACATAGTTAAGATTTTTGTTTGTTTATTTGTAAAAGTAAAATTTTCAGACATCCAAGTTTCTGATGTTGTCATAGATCCATTATATGTGTTTTGTGTGTGTGTGTGTGTGT
Source organism: Monoplex corrugatus (assembly GCA_030674185.1). NCBI lineage: Eukaryota > Metazoa > Mollusca > Gastropoda > Littorinimorpha > Ranellidae > Monoplex > Monoplex corrugatus. The sequence goes on along the minus strand of JAPXFY010000023.1, from coordinate 30,713,043 downwards.
CTCTCTCTCTCTCTCTCTCTCTCTTCTCTCTCTCTCTCTCTCTCTCTCTCTCTCTCTCTCTCTCTCTCTCTCTCTCCCATCTCTCTCTCTTCCTCCCTCTCTTCTTCTGCCTTGCAAAGAAAAATTGTAGTGAACTACTTTACTATTGTTTTCAGTTCTCCAAAGCCAAACCTTTGATGAGAGGTACAGCTATAGATGATAGTGCACCAATACCTACACCTGAAGTAAAAGTGATAACAACAGGACCAGACAATGACGATGGTCCCTATGAATTCACTTCTCACGTACCAGTGCCTCTGCTAGGACAGGTGAGCCTTAGCTGTTCATAATTGTCTCTCTGAACTCTGGACACATCATCATCATCATGTGCCCTGTCGCATGGCGGTCGTGGCCCTCCATATGTGTCTATCCCTTGTCACTGCAAACATCTTCCACCCTCTCTGTCCTCAGCCACCCTGCAAGTCCGTCCAATATTTTCTCCATGGGTCTACCTTGTGCTCTCTTTCCAGCTTTCCTGTTTTGACCAGGTGCTCTAAGTCCACTTTCCTCATAAAATGGCCTTTCCTAATCTTCCTTATCAATGATCTTGTCTCTAGAAAGTAAATGCTTGTATTGTAAAGACGGGACATGCATTTATAAATTGTTAATATTTTTTGTATAGTGCTGTTCTTCAGACTCAAATGGACACACTGCACATTACACTTGATCTGGCTTTTAGTGGAGCATGACCCCCTCCTCCACAACCCCATGGGAATGCCGAGAGGGGGGGGAGCTTTTTCAATATCACCACTTTCTGGAAATTCTGTGCAAGAATATTCCTCTTTTCTGTCACTCTTTTTATGTCTCCCTCGCTTCTTTGTTTTCCATCATCTCTTCCTATCATTTTCTGCCACACTGGTCCATTCCCTGTGCGTAAATTTTCCTCTTTTTTTGTCCTTCTTTTTGTTTCTTCCTTACTCTTTTGCTTTCTGTCATTTCTTCCTGTTATTTTCTGCCATGCTGGTCCATTCATCTGTATGTGTTCTGTAAAGTCGTACATGCTTTCTCTCAGGATTGATAATTGGGTATATGTGACTGTAACAGTGGAGCATGGAGAACTCAAGCTGTTAGACGAGCTGACCACAATTTTAGTATTTTGTTGCACAATCTGCATCCTTGGTGGGCATGCGTGCTGGATGTGTTCATGTTTCCGTAAACCAGCCCACTGATACAATTCACAGGATCTTTAGCATACGTATTTTACATTTTGCGTGGAGATTCAACACTGGCAGGTCTGTACACACATATTGAGCTGGGAAATGCGAAAACATCTCCACCCTTTACCCACTTGGCAGACTTGTCTAGACACGGTGGAACAAACCTTGTCTAGGTGGTGTGGAACAACCCCAGGACTGTCCAGTTGGAAGTCTTGACGTTCACCCACTTGACAACAGCTAATATCATCTGTTTATGTCCCCCTGGTAATGTGAACACAGTATGTTGAGAACAATGTTGGTAATTGTTTGTGGAAAAAGTAAGTCAGAAAGTTTTTTGCCTGAGGTAGTGTATTGTGTGGTATGCTGAAATGATAGTGTATGTGGTATGCTGAAATGGATAGATAATGTACTTTGTGATGTGCTGAAAGTGATTGATAATGTACTTTTGATGTGCTGAAAGTGATAGATAATGTACTTTGTCATGTGCTGAACGTGATAGATAATTGTACTTTGTCATGTGCTGTAAGTGATAGTGTACTTTGTCATGCGCTGAAAGTGATAGTAATGTACTTTGTGATGTGCTGAAAAGTGATAGATAATGTACTTTGTGATGTGCTGAAAGTGATAGATAATTGTACTTTGTATGTGCTGAAGTGATAGTAATGTACTTGTATTGCTGTAAGTGATAGTGTACTTTGTCATGCCTGAAAGTGATAGATAATGTACTTTGTGATGTGCTGAAAGTGATAGATAATGTACTTTGTGATGTGCTGAAAGTGATAGATAATGTACTTTGTCATGTGCTGAACGTGATAGATAATGTACTTTGTCATGTGCTGTAAGTGATAGTGTACTTTGTCATGCGCTGAAAGTGATAGATAATGTACTTTGTGGTATGCTGAAAGTGATAGTGTACTCTTCGGTATACTGAAAATGATAGTGAACTCTTCAGTATACTGAAACAATGATAGATAGTGTACTTCTTGGTGCGCTGGAAGTGATAGTGAATTCTCTGGTTTGTTTAGAGTGATTATGTCTTTTTGGTATACTGAAAGAGAGATTGTACTTAGTAGTATGCTGCAAGTGGTAAATACTGTATTCTGCGGTGTGCAGAAAATGATAGATAATACTGTTTGGAATATAATGAACCATTTCATCTTCTGAACAGAAATGTTAGTTGTCAGTAGCCTTCTCAGGTCTGAGGCCTTGTTCTTTTTCCTGCATATCTAGGATTCTGCATTTCAGTCTGTTGTAAATTCAGCACATTAGTCTTAATTTGTAATTCAGATTGTGTGGAGAAACCAACAAAGACCAACCAAGAAATAACAAAGTAATGATAACTTCCATGAACCCCTGCTAAAAGAAAATGAACATACGAATCAGAGAGAAAAGAATAAAAGTGAGGGAGAACTGGCAACATCACCACATTGGCAATAGTTCATGAAACAATTTTCACGTCATATTCCTCAAAATTGTGATCGCAAAACAAGACACTTCATTTTGTGTGTGTGTGTGTGTGTGTGCATGCATATGTGTGTGTGTGTGTGTTTGTGAGCGCACATGAGGGTGATTGTGATGGCGGTGGGAGTTTTTGACTGTGTGCAATAAATTCTGTGAGTTGGTGATGTTTATTTGTTTACTGTTTTATAGGATGGGAGTATGAGTCGATCAGTCTTACAGAAAAATGGATCAATTAGCTCAGACGCTGGTACTAGTAATTGCAGTCTGTCCAGAGGTGAGTCTTGATCTTTTTCTCTCTCTCTTTCTCTGTACCTGCCTCATCCTCCATCCCATCCGTATCTCTCGCTCTGTACCTGTGTCATTTTCTGTCGCTGTCTGAGTGTCTCTGTTTCTAGATATGAATGGATGGTGGTCAAATATATACATATATGTGTATACATATATATATTACTGTAACTTTAGTCCACTATCATATGTTGCTCTTTGGGCTCCAATCTTTTACAGCTGTAAAGTTGTGCGTGTGTGTGTGTGTGTGTGTGTGTGTGTCTTGTGATGTCATGTTTTTGGTGTCATATGTTTGTGTTGTCATCTGTTCGTCAGATTTTTTGAGGAGAAGACTAGTTAAGACAGGTGGTGTCATATGTTTGTGTTGTCATCTGTTCATGAGACTTTTAATTTCAAGATCCTTTCAGATTTGTTTGGTAAGCTGTGTCATCTGTTTACAACATAACCAGAAAGCAATATCGTGAAGATATTCAGATCAAAAAATTTGTCATGATGTTGTGGTCATTAGGGATTCTCATCGCATTTGTTTATAATTTCCTGCTTGAAAGGGGGCATTTTTGGTGTTGAAAAGGAGAGTGAAGGTTAGTGAACTGAGTGATGATTCCAACTCATTTAAAAGAACAACTATCTCAGTGATATGAAATGTGGATTTGTTTAGAATCAAGTGTGGACAAGGTGTACAAAGACAGCAGTGGTGTGGACCTCGAGGACTTCATAAAAAAGACCCTGGCAAAGTCTAAAAAGGACAAGCAGATGTTGTTAAATCTGGAAAAAGACTTCAAAATCTTTGTGAATTCAGAGTAAGTATTTTGATCATTGTTTCGTCAGATCATGATATTCATAAATTGTTTTTGTGTAGCACTATTCTCTGTTTTATATTGACTATATGACGTTCATATTGAGGCAGCTGAAATGTGGTTTCTAAGAAGAATGTTGAGAGTTCCATGGACAGCTAAGAAAACAAACGAGACAGTCTTGATGGAGGCAGACACAAGAAGATCATTGATAAGGAAGATTAGGAAAAGACAAGCAACATTTATAGGCCATTTTATGAGGAAAGGGGAATTAGAGCACCTGGTCATAACAGGAAAGCTGGAGGGAAAGAGAATACCAGGTAGACCCAGGGAGAAAATATTGGACGTACTTGCAGAATGGCTGAGGACAGAGAGGGTGGAAGATGTACTTGTGGTGACAAGGGACAGATGCATATGGAGGGTCATGATCGCCAGCACCATGCAGGCAGGGCACATGATAATGATGATGATGATGACTACTCAAATTCATTTGGACTCGCTGCCTGTTACACACAATCAGACTTTCTAGTGTAGCATGGAAAAGAAGCCATCAGGCAAGCTGACCACATTCCAACAAGTTGTTGCACGGTCTGCATGCAGAATGTTTCATGTTTCCATATGTCAGTCACTGACATGACTTACAGGATCCCTAAGTTAACATGCATATTTGATGTTATGTATGTATTTACACATGAAGGAGAGTTTAAGCAGTGGCAGGTTTACACACATGTTGACCTGGGAGATTGGAAAAATCTACAGTCTTCACCCGTCAGGTGGAGGTGTCTAAGCGGAGGGAACATGGGACCTTCAGATTATAAGTCAGATGTTTATGCCCGTATGAGTAATGCATCCTCAAGAGTTAATATTGGTATTGATGATTGGTTGAGTATTAGTATTAACCCTTTGACTCCCGCACCCAGTCCACTAACTGCAAAACTCAACCTTTTGACTCCCTCACCAGGAAGCTGGTGGATAGGATGAGGGAGTCAAAGGGTTAAGTTTTTGCTTTGTGAGCATGGTTGACAATACAGAATGCTGGTGGACAGGGTACAGGAGTCAAAGCGTTAGATCGGTTGGGATAAAGTCACTCATGGCATGTATTGATGTTCATGATTGGTTGGCGTAGAGTGACAGTATGTACCAATGTTGAGGACTAGTTCATGTATCCTCAGGTTATGATTTGTTGAATCCACAGCTTATGTTGCTGTTATGGTTGGTTAGTATGCTTGCTTGCTGGTTCTTTTTCTGCATATATACTGTATGTAGCGAGCGCAGATAACAAGTAGATTTAAGAAATCGTCAGTAATAGAAAGTTCATGATTTTTTTTGGTTATATGTCTGAAATACTGATCAGTAATATTTGTAGGTTTGTTGAGTGCTTTTGTTGACCAGCATAACATCTAGACCGGAACTGACGTTTACACTGCACTTACTTGTGTTCGTTTATGCATTGCATTTTGATTTAAACAGTTGCGGTTGAATATTTTTAAAGAAATAGGGAGTAAACCTTTTATCCATACCTGCTGTGATAAGACACTGATGTGTGAAATGAAGCCTCTTAGTAGTGTTATTATTGATGTTTTAATAATTCTGTAAAACCCACCATTTGATTGTCAGGTACAAGTATATGCTACTGGTTACTGTGGATTAACCAGTTTAGAACACTAAAGAATGTAGAAAGGTATGGTGACATGAGTGTTTTTCATAGCAAAATATATGGTAAAAACATAACTTACTGAGCTCATTCAAAATGTGATAGTGACTATCAGTCACTTTTTTCTGCATTTATCGATTGCAGTGTTTGTAAACAATGAAACTATTGTGAAAACACGATTCGTAAAACTCGCGAATAATGTGACATTGAACATAGGGAAATTTCTGAACTCTGGCAAATTTCCTTTGCGTCATTTTATCCCTTGTACTGCTATGAATAATGACATGTTGTTTTATCCCTTGTGGTGCTATGAATAATGACATGTTGTTTTATCCCTTGTGGTGCTATGAATAATGACATGTTGTTTTATCGCTTTGTGTATATTTGTGAACAGTGACCAGCATTACCAGCTGGCAGAGATGTGCTCCTACGACAGAATGATCTGTCATCGAGTGGCAGCCTTTTATGGCATGGACCACAATTTGATAAATCTGGAAAGTGTGTCATCGTCTCAAAGTCAAGATACACCAGAATGTAAGTGTTGATTATTGGCAGTATCTCTCACACACACACACACACACCACACACACACACACACACACACACACACACACACACACACACACATACACGCACGCACGCACACACGCACACACGCACGCACACACACACACACACACACGAGAAAAAGGATAAGATTGGTATACTGTCATGGTAGGAAAACCAAGTTAAACAATATTTTTGTTTCCACTTGATAAGGTTTACTTGCAAGTGAATTACCTTTTTGTGGAGTAGCAATTAACAAACTGTGGTGGAAGATTGAAAAAGTTTTGTTTGAATATATGTATATTTGCGATGTAATGAGCAAAGTGATTCTCTTTCTCTCTCTCTGACTCTGTATTCTCTCTCTCTCTCTCCTTCTCTCTCTCTCTCTCTCTCTTCTCTCTCTCTCTCTCTCTCTCTCTCTCCTCTCTCTCTCTCTCTCTCTCTCTCTCTCTCTCTCTCTCTTTGGGTTTTTTGTTTGTTTCATTTTGTTTTTGATGTAAACGTAGTATACTGAAACACTGATGGAGGTAGACAAAAAGACTATAGTTTCCTTTATACTTGTAGCATCTTTTTCAGGATGTCAGTGTGTTTACCCTAAGAAAGATTTGTGCATGGGTTTGAGATATCTGTAATTTCTAGGCTTGGTGAACTTTTAGCATTGTGCACTCTACTGTGTCCATCTAATGGAGTAAAGCACACGATCATACTGTTTTTTGCCTGGAACGGACCCAGATTTTACCAAGAATTTGGTCACAAGGTGCCTCCAATGGGCACTCCAACTTAACCTGTTAGCCTGTGTTGCGTGAGAACAAGAATACCCTTCGTCTTTCCTGACTTCTTGTCATTCTTATCAGATCTCATTAAAAGAAAGCCAGTGAAATCATTTCTTTACTCAGAGAAGTCAAAGTGGACTTATCAGTCCCTTGCTTAAAGGTAGCATGTGAAATTATTTTTCTACTTGGAGAAGAAGTGTGGTTTTGGGGGAAGGGAGGCGGGTTGCATGTGTCCCCTTTCAAACATCAGTCTGTGAATCTAATTGGTTACTGTTAATGTTATATTTATTTTGTTGTATTTCTATTTTCAGCCTGTTGGTTATTGTTATATATATTTTGTTGTATTTCTATTTTCAGCCCTGTTGGTTATTGTTATATATATTTTGTTGTATTTCTATTTTCAGCCCTGTTGGTTATTGTTATATATATTTTGTTGTATTTCTATTTTCAGCCCTGTTGGTTATTGTTATATATATTTTGTTGTATTTCTATTTTCAGCCCTGTGGTTATTGTTATATATATTTTGTTGTATTTCTATTTTCAGCCCTGTTGGTTATTGTTATATATATTTTGTTGTATTTCTATTTTCAGCCTGTTGGTTATTGTTATATATATTTTGTTGTATTTCTATTTTCAGCCCTGCTTTCAGCTGTGAAGAGTATGTTAGAACGGGAGATCTGGATGAATCAAGTTCTGAACGTAAACAGATGAGACTACTAAAAAAGCCTGCTAGCATGGAAGAGCGGGTGAGTCTCCATCACATTGTGTGTGTGTTTGATGCGTGTGTGTGTGCGTGCGTACGTGCGTGTGTGTCTGTTTCAGCGCTTAGATTTGATTTTATCAAGATTTTGCGCTATATAAATATTGTAATTATTATTATTATTATAGGTGGGTGTTCATGCATGCTTGCGTGTGTGTGTGTGTGTGTAAGTATGCACACACTTGAGTATGTGTTACTTTTTATCTTTTGTATTTTACAATACTGTAGCCTCCTTTTCACATATTGTCCAAGGTGGGGAAACAGCCATCCCATTTGTGCCCCCTTTCTAGACTCACATTTTTGCAACTTTGGCCGCCTTATTGCTTAACCCTTACGGTGCGGATGTCACATTTTGGTGACCACCTGGCTCACTGCCGATGTTGCATTTTTGTGAAAAGGGTATATTACGATCTACATTACTCTTGTGGCAGTCGCTCTTTCGTTTAGGAGAGAAAAGTCATATTTTGCACACAGCACAGGGATTCCCGTAACTTTTCAGCAAGAGAATTGATTGAAAAATAGGGAAGTTATAAGCATTTAAAGGCGGTGGACTGTTGTCATTGCTGCGGCTGCAGAAAACACCTGGCGCTGGGAGTTTCTGCATTCCAGAATGTCTTGCATGGAAAGAGTTAAACTGATTTTTAAAGGCTGTATCACTTCAATTTGAAATAATGTCTAGTGAAAATTAATACTAAGAGTATCTAGACTACGAGTATACCCCCGGACCTTCATATTTTTCAGAGGATTTTCGTTTTAATTAAGTCCCATGCTTGAGCATGTTATTGCACATTTCAAAACTTCAGAGTTGTATCAGTCACGCTTGTTTATGTAAATTTGTTGTTGTTTCAGTCGAGAGGGGGAGACAAAAATCAATTTTCTAGTCATCGAACAAAGTCCTTGGAAGAAAGGCAGAAACATTATGACGAAAAACGAAAAATTATTTTTGGGGTAAGTGACCTCAGAGTGTGTGTGTGTGTGTGTGTGAGAGAGAGAGAGGGAGGTGGGGTGGGTTGGAGAGAGATTGGGCATCTTTGCAACTTTAGCTTGAATGTTTATAGTGTTTGTTTAATTGTATTGATTTATGCATTTTGTTTTATTGCATTGATTTGTACACCCCCCTTTTTTTTTTTATTCAAGTAGAAAGAAAATTACAGGTTTTTTGTTTTTATTTTTAATGTATGTGAGAATTTGGAGTGGAACAATTAGTATACCAGAGTAAAAGTATTCTGTGTTTCTGTGATGCATTATACAGTAAACATAGAAGATTTTTCTCTAAGTTTACATGGACCTACTACATGTTGCACATAATACTTTTTAGTGGAACCTCGAGAAATCAAGCTGCCAGGCAACTGACCATTTCCACTGTGTTGTTGCACAGTCTGTATCTTTGGTGAGGGGCATGCATGCTGGGAGTTTTCATAACCAATCCACTGACGTGACTTAAGGATCTTTAACATGCATATTTCATACCAGTCGCCATGGTGTAGTGGTTAGTGCTATGGACTACTGACGGATTTTTCGGCTCTAACTGGCTCCTACGCAGAGTTGGGTGTGCTATGGGCTCATTGGGAAGACTGGGACCATACAGTTGAGTCTTGTCCACTTCACAGATGCGTCATTGAGGGTGTTGCTCAAATGTTCTGAGCAGCACCGCAGGTGTCTGTATCTCTCATGCCTGGTTGACGCCAGGATATATTATGATGGTAAGTGTAGAGTACAGCCCTGTCACACAGTCTCAGTCCTAAATGGAACTCCATAACGTCTTGATTATCATCATCATCGACATCGTCATCATTGTGTTCTTAAATAAAAAAAATGTGCAAGCTTCTGTGGCCAGAAAATGAGATGAGAAAAAAAAAGGTGAGCACAAAGGTAACCTCCCTGAATGAAAAAAAAGGTGAGCACAAAGGTAACCTCCCTGAATGCGATGATCCTTTAAGAAAAAAACCAGCATATTCATATTCAGATGAATATGCACAAGAAGGGGGTTCAGACACTGGCAGATCTGCACACATGTTGATTATCTGGGAGAGATCTGCACACATGTTGATTATCTGGGAGATCTGAAAAATCTCCACCCCCTTTACCCACCATGTGAGGTGTCCAGGTGGATTAAACCTAAGACCTTGCTGTTGGAAGTCTGACATTTACCCACTTGATTGCAGGGTCCATTTCAATACAATATATACAGATACAAAAACTGATTTTGTGTTCTGCTTGTTGTTAGAGTACATTGTTGGGGAAAATCATTGATGTTTGATAGTATTGTCAGTAAATGAATGTTATTTCCATTGTATTTGCAGGCCTCATCAGAGGACGCCCATGGTGGTCCTGTGATAGAGTGAGTTTTTCTTTGTTAATTTTTGTTGTTGTTGTTGTTTCTTATATGCATGAAGCATATCTCATGTAATTTGTTGTTTGTGTTTCTATATGCATGAAGCATATCTCATGTATTTTATAGATGAAGCATACTCATTTAGTAAGTGTGTGTGTGTGTGTGTGTGTGTGTGTGTTGGTTTTCTTTCGTGTGTGTGTGTGTGTGCTGGTTGGTTCTTTCTTTCTTTTTCTTTCTAGGGAGAAGGGGAGAGAATTATGTGAAAACTATCATGGTTGATAAAATAGACCTCAGCTTATCTTTGGAGAAAGGTGCTTTTATATTTTGTCTGGCAATAGAATTTCATCGCATATTTGTCAGTTAGGTATGGGCTTTGTGCAACTTACTTTATATAATCATCAAGTAAAAGCAGCTTGTTGGTAATTGGAAGCATAATTTGTGGTATGAAAGCTGGGTTCCATATGATGAGGGGAAAAAAAGCTTTTTTCTTTTTCTTTTCTTCTTCTTCTTTGTTGTTGTTGTTGTTTGTTTTTTTAGGTGTGTGTGTGTTTCGTTTGTTTTGTTTGTGTGTTAAATTTAATCTTCCTTTGTTTTAACTATTGATACAGACCGTTGTGTGTTGGTGCTTAATTGTGTTATGTGTGTTTCTACGAAGATAAGTGTCAGCATATATGCTGGGGTAGGCGGGATTGTCCATTCTCAGGCAGAAGATTGTAGTTTGTTTCTTTTACTCACGGTAATGGAAGGGCACATGTGTATTAGTTGAACTTTGTTTTAAAAAAGTTGTGAACAGGAAATTTAATAGTACAGTTCATACAATACCAGCATATTCAATTATACTCTATAATACGATTGTATGTGTTTATATAATTGTTTATCTCGATGAGGATGCCAGGGGCTCTTTCATTATTAATAGTATCCACATATTCTGGAAATTCATGCAGAAATTTTCTCTTTTCTGTCACTCTCTTCGTTTCTGCCTTGTTCCTTTGCTTTTTGTCATTTCTACCTATCATTTTCTACCTTGCTGGTCTATTCACCTGTATGTGTTTGATAAAGTTTTTCATACTTTCTCTTAGGATTGATAATTGGGTACATGCATTAAGTGCATTTTTGGCTGTAGGGACATGAGATATGGGGAAGCAATTTAAGGAAATTCAGGCCTCTTTTCCTATGTTTTAGAGTCCTTAGTTATGTTTAAATTGTGTATTCAATTTTTTTTTTTTTGAATCCCTTGTGAAATAAATTGGAGGGAGTGGTCAGCACAGGGGCATCTTCTTAGATTATGTGTACTTAATTTTCTTTTCCCTTTTTTTTTTCTTTTGTATTGTTGAAGTATTGTGTATGTTTGAAACAGTACAGTTTTCATATGGCTCTACGCAGTCAGCTGGGCTTTAAACAGAAATAACAACAGCAATCTATACTAACACATCACTGTACACATCCCATCTGAAGTTGAATTATGCTTGTCTATATTATATGAAACACAACTTGAATAGGACCATCTTATTTGAAATACTTGCCTTGTTTGTATGAATTTTTAAAATTTGTACAGCTGTTACTTTACATATCCTTTTATGGATGTTTACAGTATTGTACCAAACACAGTCGGATGTAAACGGCTCAGCAGTCGCGAATGGAGCAGCACAGACTCTTCGGGCTACGTGTCGGAGGAGGGGTCACGCATGCGGCGAAACATGATGGCCAAGTCCAACAGCTATGGTGGTAAGCCCACCATTCATCTCAGTCCTAACACCAGAACCTGCAGCCTGTCCAAAGCAGGTACTTTCTTCCTCTGTCTTCACACTGCTCTAGTCGTCAACAGTGCTTATCCTTCCTTCTGCCTTCTTCAGTTTTTCCATGTCTTCAGTTCCTGTGTAGAGTTTTCTTTTTTTTTTTTCTCCTGTGAAAGAAAGGTAAAATCATGCTGTTTAATTAGAGGGGGTTCTCACTTTCAAGGTCAGAGCTGGTTGATATTGTCTTTAATTCAGTGGCAAGGTCAGAAATAATCTTCCTGCTGTCAAGTTTTGTGATGAAAGTTGAAAAGTTTAATAGTGGTTATTCTTAAGGTCTGACTTTTTGTTTTTTAAAGAAACACAAAATATATGTCCTAACATTATAAGTTCACTTAAAGCTCTTCTGTTTGTAAGCATCAGTGTACTGTAGTTTTCAGGACTGGCAGTAAAAGAAAATAGAAGTGACTTGTACATTTTTTAAAGGGAACGAAAATGAAACAAAGTCTAAAATGTTTTCAAGACTAGGAGTGACCTGTATCTTTTTAAAGGGAACGAAAATGGAACCAAGTCCAAAAGACAAAACTAGAAGTGACCTGTACCTTTTTAAAAGGAATGGACCTGAAATCAAGTCTGAAAAGTTTTCAGGCATTCAAATTCGATTTTGTGACCTGATATCTGTTCAGACTAATCTGAGCCAGCCAAATAGAATGTCTTTAAAAAAAATATGAGTTGAAATATGAGTTTTTATCTGTTTCTTATTGCCATCGTGTGTCAATGGTGAAATAGTGTAGTAAACCAGCTATGAGATGGTATGATGCTGAGAGCCTCTCTACTGTATGTAAACGTTTCTGTTAATACAAATCTTTTTTAACAAGCCCTTTATCAGTAGGCACTGTGGGCAGTTTTTCAGTTTCAGAGAATTTTTTGTTACATCATTCTTTATGAATCTACAGACTTGTTGATAGCCATTTCTGGATTCCCTCAACAAAAGTGGATGCATAATTGCTTGCAATTTTTGATTATATCACTTATTCTTGATATCTTACCGATCATCGGGAAAACGGTCATGGACTGTCCTTAAAAGTGCTGACAGACATGAGCAATGAAGATGCTAATAATGCAAGTGGGATGAAATTGATAAAGAAGGTTGTCGGCCAATCTTGCTGCAATGTGAGAAAAATTATTAGCATTGGTGTGTAGGGTGTGAGGTGTGTGCCTGTCTTTTCCAGATTATTATCTTTGTCGTGAGAGGACATCTATCATGCAGGGACTTTCTTCAGATGGATGCCAAGAGGGTTTTTTCATCACAGATTTTCTGTCAGTTAGTTAGTAATGTACTGTCATGGTAAGAGAAGAAAAACATTTCTAGTTTATGTAGTGTAGAAATTGTTTTAATTCGCTTGCTACATAGGGTTTTCTCCATTGTCAGTCCCTTGAAACAGACATTTCTATGTTATGAGAAAACTTCTCAGGGAATCAAATGAAAACGATGAGTCTTGAAAGTTATCAGGTTATGTGTCTATATACTGGTTCACAACATGTTGAAATCTTAAAGTGCCATACCTATGTAGCTGCTGAGTAATTTTACATCTGAAATTAGTGAAGATTTCAGGTGAAGAATGTATGATAGCCTATGTACTTGGGGAAGTAAAACGGTTCATAAAGTCTCATTTTGACTGAAGTTGGGTATAGCGCAATTTGTGTTCACTCTAAGAAACTGAAGAAGGGCATTGTGTCTAAAGTATCGTGTCTAAAGTAAGTCCAAATGAAGAAGAGAAAGAAAACCTGCTAAACGGTATCAGCATAGAATACATGTACACATTCACATGCACATGTGCACACACACTCTCACACATGTACATACATGTACATATATACACACTGAAACCACACACAAAGATACAGCATAAACAACATGAATACACAGATAAACACACAAAGACAACACAATAGCAACAGCACACATATGGCACGCACACACACACAATCAGACAGTTCGATTTTTTGACACAAACTGGGCCTTTTAAGTTCGTCCCCTCCCCCCACCCCCCATGCTCCCAATGCGCAGATTTTCTTCTAGACACATGCTTATTTGGGTTACAATGTCGGTCAACAATGCCGTGTTGAAAAACAAGGAGAAAATTGAAAAACAAGGAGAAAGTCTGTCAAGAACATTTCAAAGTGTGCAGAACAAGGAAGTTGTTGGGCTTCCGCCATTTTGGGTCAGCAGTTTACTTTTCAGAGCTGGGTGCGTGCAAACTTTGGACTTGTTGCACAGCTACAGACCAAGTTCAGCTGAACCATGGCGAGATCCAAGGCAATAAAATGAACCAAGAATCAATTTCTGGACATAGTTTTGTTTTATGGGAAATGAGCATAGCAGCGCAATTTTTTTAAAACTTGGTGTTGTGATTCCCAGACAATCACATACGTTATTGTTAGTCATCATCGGGGAAATTCCAGCATTCTTAGAGATCATTAAGTGGACCATAGAAAAATATAAGTATGATAGTTAGTTGCAGTAAAACTTCAAAAAACAGAGAGTTGGCTGCAGTAGAACTTCAAGAAGTAGTAGAGAGTTGGCTGCAGTAGAACTTCAAGAAGTAGCAGAGAGTTGGCTGCAGTAGAACTTCAAGAAGTAGCAGAGAGTTGGCTGCAGTAGAACTTCAAGAAGTAGCCGAGAGTTGGTTGCAGTAGAACTTCAAGAAGTAGCAGAGAGTTGGCTGCAGTAGAACTTCAAGAAGTAGCAGAGAGTTGGCTGCAGTAGAACTTCAAGAAGTAGCCGAGAGTTGGCTGCAGTAAAACCTCAAGAAGCGCAGAGTTTGATACTACTATTTTCTTCAGATAAAACTCTAAGTTAAAACCATATCCAAGCTCTTGTATTTCTGTTGGAAGGATAAGTGCTTTTGACCATCTTCTGCAAATCACTGCACTCTGGTTCTGTTCATTCAGAGAAAACTAATAACTAATAATAACACACTGAGTTTTTGTTGTGGTTTTGTTTTGCTAACTTGGTTGTTTCCTTCAGTTTCTTCTTCATTATTGTACTGGATCTGATTTACATTTTGTTTTATCGTGTCATTTGATTTTTGATTTTGTTCATGCCTTGCTTGTTAACCTTGTGAGCGTATCTTGAACTACATGGTACAACAACAAGGTAAGTTTTAACTAGGCCCTTGTGAATACAACACGTAACATTGTCCATTGTCTAGATAAAATTTTGCACGTTTCTTAACATTCTGTGTCATTTCATGAATTTTCATTTATCTGTGTACTCGGTAGGAGAAACTTAATGCATGGAGAGAGGGAGAGAGAGAGAGTGATTGTGGATGCGGAGAGAGGAAGAAGCTAGTTTGTTTGTAATTGTTCTTTGCTTTTATTCAAAACATTCATATAAATTCGGTAGCATAGTTTTCCTGTGTTGAAAAAAATAAGAGGCGGGGGGATGATACATGATTGGTATTTAATTGTTTTTTGCAGGGATTGGTTTTTAATGCTGTTTTGGGTTGGTTGATAGGTAGATGTATGGATTATTTGTCTGTAAATAGTTTGTGCTGTGTTTGCAAAGAAATGGAAGTTTGGCAAGCAAGATCTGTAAACGAAAAGATGAAATCGTCTTCCTTTCAAATGTTTTGACTTCAGGTATTAAGCAGAGAACATTGCTGAATGAGAAATGTTTATTTCTCTTGCGTGCATGTATTTTATATACAAAATCTAATTTATCATGTTCTGTGCTTATTGTTGTCATTCAGTGTTGCAGTAATCTTTAGCAACTGTTCTTAACCCCTTGACTCCCGTACCATATCAACCAACAGCAAAAACGTAACGCTTTGATTCCCTCACCCCGATAGGGAGAGGGAATCAGAGTGTTAAGTTTTTGCTGTGATAGCATGATTGACAATGCAGGATGCTAATGAACAGGGTGAGGGAGTCATAAAGTTAGATGCAGGAGTTACATATGTCAGTTGTTTTCACTGTATCCAATAGGGCAGATATTCTTTGGAAATGGTTAATGTCTTTTTTTTTCAGTGATAAAACTGGTGTTGAAATGTGTTCAACTGTTTGAACTTATGATTTCATGTCTTAATGCTACCAATTTTGAAGAACAAGGTCTCCCAACAGTGTAAAAATCGCTACTCACAGTTCGTAGCTTTCGATGGCGTTCTCGCCATCTTCGTCAGCGCTCTAATGCTGTCTGCGTGAATCTCTACTCAGATCTCGCGAACATGGGATGAACCCAGTTCACGAGATCGAATCAGAGAATGGTACACCGGGGGCAGGGTGTAACGGCCCCGGTCCCTGTTGAGCGGGGGGTTGGTGGCTGCGATGTAGATGGCCTCCTTGACTCCTCGCTGGAACCACTTATTTTCTCTGTCCAGGATGTTGACATTGTCCGCACTGAATTGATGTTTTTCGGCGTGTAGGTGAGCTCCTACTGGAGAAGAGTCCCTCTTGTGTTCTGTTAGTCTCTTCTGAAGGGGGCGTTCAGTTTCACCGACATAATGTTGGTTACAGTCCTGGCAGTCTATTCTGTATATAATGCCAGCTTTGTCGAGTTTGCTGGTTTTGTCCTTGGGGGTGACCAGCTGGCTGCGTATGGTGTTGGAAGGTTTGGAATGTACAGCCACCCCCAGTTTTCTGATCTTTCTGGACAGAGCGTCACTCACACCTCCTACGTATGGGATGGTGATGTGTCCCTTGCGCTGGTGTTGTTTCACTGGCTGTTGGGATGCGGTGTTGGATTTCCTGCCTCCCGGGCTGTTCCAGGCCCACTTTTTGTAGCCCGAGATGGTGAGCACTTTTTTCAGGTGGTTTGTCTCCTTGTCTTTTGCCTCTTGGGTACTGCATATGGTGTTAGCTCTGTGGGTAAGGGTTCGAATCACTCCCAGTTTGTGTTCAAGGGGCTGGTGGCTGTCGAACTGTAAATATTGGTCCGTATGAGTTGGTTTACGGTAGACCGAGAAGGATAGAATGCCATCAGTTCTGGTGATGAGGGTGTCCAGCATGGCTATGGAGTTGTTCTGTTCCACTTCCCTCGTGAATTTGATGGCTGGGTGTTGGTTGTTCAGATGTTCTGTGAACTGTTCGACCAGTTGCTGGGGGAGGATAGTCATGGTGTCGTCTACGTAGCGCCCCCAGTATCGTGGTGGGGAGTGGAAAGAAGCCAATGCTTTCTCTTCAAAATCCTCCATGAACAGGTTGGCTACTATTGGGCTTACTGGGGAGCCCATGGCTGCTCCTTCTTTTTGTTGGTAGAATTCACCTTGGAAGGTGAAGTAGGTGGTGGTGAGGCAGCAGGACAAGAGTTCACATACGTCGTCCACTGTGAGAGATGTACGTTGGTGGAGGGTTTGGTCGTTTTGTAACCTTCGGCGTATGATCTCTATGCTTTCTTTCACTGGTACGCTGGTAAATAGGGCAGAGACATCATATGACACAAGGAGTTCATCATGAGCGAGGGTGTAGTTACTCAGTTTTTCCACTAGGTCAGCACTGTTGTGGATGTGATGATCTGTGTGTCCTACGAGAGGTGATAGGATGTCCGCCACAAATCTAGCCGTCTCATACATGATGGAACCTCTGGATGCGACTATGGGACGGAGGGGGACTTCTTTCTTGTGATTTTTGGGTAGACCATAGAACTTGGGGACGTCGGACACAGTTGGGTATAATTTCCTGTACTGTTCTAATGACAGGCGGTCCGTCTCTTTCAGGCGTTTCAGTGTGTCTTTCAGTTTGTTGGAAAACTTGGAAGTAGGATCTTTCTTGAGGCGTTCATATGTTGTAGTATCTTCCAGAAGTTTGCTTGCCTTCTCATAGTACATGGGTCTAGGCATGATGACTGTGGCACGACCTTTGTCAGCTGGTAGGATCATCGTGGCGTGTTCGTTCTTTAAATCCGCCAGAGCCCGTCTTTGGTCCGGTGTTAAGTTGGATTTCGGTAGTTTGGCCTGTTTCATGATTCTGACACAGTCTGATCTTAAGTGTGTGGCTTCTTCTGAATTAGGGCCAATATACCTGCAAGCTGTTTCAATGCTTGTGATGAGGTCTACCACTGGAAGCTTGTTAGGGGCTACGGCGAAATTTAGTCCTTTCTCTAGTACTTCCTGTTCTGGTTTAGTGAGTTGGCGATCTGATAGATTGATCACCCACCTCTCTTTGGTCTTTCTTTTTGTTTCTTCCGGTACAGGTGTAATCTCGCTTTTGTCATTCTGTTGTCTCCTGTTGTTTTTTGGTGCTAGAAGTTCGAATTTCTTTCGATGGCGTTGGCGTACTTTGTCCCATTCTATTCGTCGTGTGTTGTTTAGCCACTCTTTGATTTCGGAGAGCATAGCATCTGGTAGTGTGCTAGAGCTCAGTCTTTCCTCGAGGTCTTGGATTTTCCCTTCCAGACAAGTGATGCGGGTGTTGATTTGCTTGATGCGTTCGTTCATGAGTGCTCGTTGTGCCTGATTGATGATATTATTTGCTGCTGTTCCTTTCATCGAAGTTTTGATTTTTAGGCTGGTGGGAAAGACGCCGTGATGTTTGCAGTGCAGTGTGAAGTGTAGATGGTTCCTGAACTTCGCTAGGGAGCGGTGTAATTTCTCTGATTCACGAAAGGTAGTGATGATCGTCCGATCGTAATCGTGAATGAGACGTAGGGGAAGTTTCAACAGTGTGGGGGGTAGACATAATGCTACCAATTTTGAAGAACAAGGTCTCCCAACAGTGTAAAAATCGCTACTCACAGTTCCGTAGCTTTCGATGGCGTTCTCGCCATCTTCGTCAGCGCTCTAATGCTGTCTGCGTGAATCTCTACTCAGATCTCATGTCTGATTGAATTTATACAACATCAGCAGCTGGTGCCCTCCCCAGCAC
Source organism: Monoplex corrugatus (assembly GCA_030674185.1). NCBI lineage: Eukaryota > Metazoa > Mollusca > Gastropoda > Littorinimorpha > Ranellidae > Monoplex > Monoplex corrugatus. The sequence goes on along the minus strand of JAPXFY010000023.1, from coordinate 30,694,642 downwards.
TGAAAGAGTGCAGATGAGACAATTCTAGTTTTGCTGATCTATGCAGAGTATATCATGTGTTGTATCAGCTCACTCCAGTAAGTTGGTGTACAGGCATAGCCTGTGCAACAGCGTGCATCTGGTTTACACCCAGAATATGAGCAATATGCTTTTTTAAATATGGATAGCTTACATGGTACCCCTCTCTCACCCCAAAAGAAAAAGAAAGGGACAGATTAAACCACTACTCCCCCCCCCCCCCCTCAAAAAAAGGGGGACGGGGGTGGAAACTAGGGAGTAAAAATGGAATTGATCATTATTTTTTTTTACTTATCCCCCCCTCCCCTTTTCTTTTTTTTTTCATTTTTATTGTATTTTACTTTTTTTTCTTCTTGGTAGTTGGGGTCTGCAGGTACTGGGTGGAAGATTTTTATTACTGATACGTTACTGTAGAAGTTCATTATCATCTGTGCATCTCATAACAGTCTGGTCATATATCACTTGCAAGATTTTGAATGAGTATAGTCACTTTGCAATTCTTACACAATTGCGCTTTTTAAAACGATTAGTTACCTAACAGAAGACATATTTTTGGTGAAATTGTGTTGTCACTTGGTGAGATAAATCTTTTGTGTTCTTGTTCTGTACGATCTGATCATCTAGAATAGTTATCAGTGGGCTTGCTTTTTCATAATCTCACTAGCATTTCAGTTCCACTATTCAAAAATATGAGAGAACTGTACGACTGTGAAAAGGAGCTACATGCTGCAACAACTTGTTCTCACTAATGATTACACACTGATTAATGATGTGAATGTGAATCCAGTTACAAGTGGTTGATTGTGTACATAAGTATTAGCTGTGCTTCTTTCATAGCCAGACTATGTCATTTTCTGAGTGTGTCTTCTCATTTTAATATCATGACCTGTTTCCTGCTTTTATTTGGCTAAATAGGGGGAAAGGGGGTTGGTTATGGGTATCGTTTCTAAGCATCTTCATCTTGGCCAAATTATTCTTTGAAGACTTCATGCTACCTTTCAAATCGTACATTATCTAATATGCATGTGCACGCAGTTTTTTAGTGTATGTTGATATATTCATGTATTCATGCAATGCGTCTACACCTCTAAAATTGTACGGTGAAACCTTGTAGACTTTACATGTAAATAATGTTCTGGTAAACCTACAGTAAGAAGTACCTGTATTTGTGGGTATAAAGCAGAGACATAAAGCAGTAAAGTCTTAAAGCTTGCCATTGTCAAGCAGAAGATTCCACCCCACTTACCCCCGATCATCCCGTCAGTGGGGTGAAAAATACAGCTTTTTTCCAAAACTCTGAGGTTGTAAGGGAGTGAGGTGGTAGAGACCTAATTTGTTCTCAGTGCTCACTGTGCCTTTTCCTCTCTCTCTCCCAGTGCCTAGCTTCGAAGAAAATCGGGCACACATTTACAGCTGGGTAGACTGGAGATCACATTTCCACATAAGAGTTCCCTGGATGTTTTTCACACCTCTGTAAACGTGCACAAAGAATTGGAAAGTGGGTGCTGTATCTCTGCACCAGCCAGGCATCTAGTTGGGTACTGTGGCTTGAAAAAGACTTATCCTGTTCTTGATCCACAGGAACTTTTTGGGTTGGGATGGGGTTGAGTTTGCTATCCACATACTTTGTTTTTCTCTCTATCTCTATTCTCTCTTGTTTCTTTCCTGTTTTAGTTCTGTCTTCAGTCCCCTGACTTGTTTCCCCTCCCCCCTAAAACTTTTCTCTGTTGTTCTGAAAGAGGACATCTGGATGTGGACCAAAAAATAAAAAAAGAAGGTTGAAAAATGTTGCTCATCTGCAAGGGAGGCATTGCGGATGACAGTACAGTACCACTGACAGCGTTGCTATATGGCTTCCTTTGTCACTTTATCTGTTCTTTCTCAGTCATATCTTTTTGATGTTAGTGTACTGTTGTTGGTTTTTGTTTGTTTGCTTGTTTGTTTGTTTTCTTGTTGTTGTTTTTTTTGTTTTTTTTAAATTAATCTGCAGTCACAACTATTACACCTGATTTAGACTTCTTGGGCATGTCCCAGGCTTTTTTAAACACACAACTGCTTTGTCTTCTATCATTTTGTGTCTCTTTGATTTAATTATGGTACCAGAAATAACAAAACCGTACTCTCAGCATAAGCCAGTCTGGAGTTTTTGATTGAAATACAGAAACAGAACTGTGCTCTAAGCACTGGCCACTGTGTAGTCTTTAATTCAGTGTAATCATAATAGCCAGAACACAGAACTATGTTCTCAACACTATCCGCTGTGCAGCAATGCACTGTTGTGTAAAGCCAGCTTCACAGCAGAGGGGATAAAAAGACCTCATCCTACCTATATAACTGGTTTGTAGATGAAACAAGAAATGCTAATTTTGAAACTCAAACAGAAGGTAAGTGTGTGCAGCAGTCCACTTGGTATTATTGTGCTTTTCTTCCTGAGCAACAAGCATAGTGAAAAACACTTATATACTGACATTTCATAATGCTGACATACATTGTTGCCGCACAACTAGCATTTTCTCAAACTGAAGTACCTCATTGCATAGAGCTTTGAGGTGTTTTTACGAAAAGCTGATATATAGCATCTCTATGGATTATCCTCTGAGGCATTGTGGACTGTAAAATTAAAAGACCAATCTGTTTTTGGAATAGCTGTGTGCGTGTGTTTATGTTTCTCTTTTCTTGTTGCTCTCCTGACTTTTCTATGTTCTATTGTGATTATTTTCTCCTTTTGTCTCTTAGGTCACTTTAGCTGTGATCTTGAGAAATTAAGTCACCAAAAATTTGGTTCAGCCCACAAATTGGCACTGCATGAATGTTTTGTTAATGAAGAGGAGTTCTCAGTTGTTCATTTGTGTTGAAGATATTATTGACTTCTGGATGTAAGTTAAGGCTAGTGTCGTCTCGTTGTGAGCTGGTAGGTGATTATCTCGCATCGGGAAGCTGGTAGATGATTGTCCTGTCAGTGGTAAGGCATTGTTGGTCCGGGTCCCATGCAGCAACCTTGGTTGTTTCTTGTTAACTTTGTTAACAGAAGATATCCAGGAAGTGTGATGATTTTGTCACCATAAATATGTGTCCAACAACTACAATTATTATGATATCAGATGTAATGACCTGATTAAATATATACACACTAACAGAGACTCAGACTTGGTAAATGAATATGAAATGTAAACTTTCTCTTAATTAAAGACACTTCTTCACTTTGGTCATCAGTATTGTATCAGGAATATAAAGACTTTGAGTTCATCAGTGTTGTATCAGGAATATATACTTTGAGTTCATCAGTATTACATCACTATCAGGAATACAGACTTAGAGAGTTCATCAGTCTTGTATCAGGAATACAGACTTTGAGTTCATCAGTATTGTATCAGGAATACATAGGTTGAGTTCATCAGTATTGTATCAGGAATACAGACTTTGAGTTCATCAGTATTGTATCAGGAATCAGACTTTGAGTTCATCAGTATTGTATCAGGAATACAGACTTTGAGTTCATCAGTATTGTATCAGGAATACAGACTTTGAGTTCATCAGTAATTGTATCAGGAATACAGACTTAGAGAGTTCATCAGTATTGTATCAGGAATACAGACTTTGAGTTCATCAGTATTGTATCAGGAATACATAGTTTGAGTTCATCAGTATTGTATCAGGAATACATAGGTTGAGTTCATCAGTATTGTATCAGGAATACAGACTTTGAGTTCATCAGTATTGTATCAGGAATACATAGTTTGAGTTCATCAGTATTGTATCAGGAATACATAGGTTGAGTTCATCAGTATTGTATCAGGAATACAGACTTTGAGTTCATCAGTATTGTAGCAGGAATACATAGTTTGAATTTATCAGTATTGTATCACTGTCAGAGTTCATCAGTATTATATCAGGAATACATACTTTGAGTTCATCAGTATTATATCACTATCAGGAATACAGACTTAGAGAGTTCATCAGTCTAATATCAGGAATATAGACTTTGAGTTCATCAGCCTTGTATCAGGAATATAGATTTTGAGTTCATCAGTCTTGTATCAGGAATACAGACTTTGAGTTCATCAGTATTGTATCACTATCAGAGTTCATCAGTATTATATCAGGAATACATTGAGTTCATCAGTATTATATCACTATCAGGAATACAGACTTAGAGAGTTCATCAGTCTTGTATCAGGAATACAGACTTAGAGAGTTCATCAGTATTGTATCAGGAATACAGACTTAGAGAGTTCATCAGTCTTGTATCAGGAATACAGACTTTGAGTTCATCAGTATTGTATCAGGAATACATACTTTGAGTTCATCAGTCTTGTATCAGGAATGCAGACTTTGAGTTCATCAGTATTGTATCAGGAATACATAGTTTGAATTCATCAGTATTGTATCACTATCAGAGTTCATCAGTATTATATCAGGAATACATTGAGTTCATCAGCATTATATCACTATCAGGAATACAGACTTAGAGAGTTCATCAGTCTTGTATCAGGAATACAGACTTAGAGAGTTCATCAGTATTGTATCAGGAATACAGACTTAGATAGTTCATCAGTCTTGTATCAGGAATACAGACTTTGAGTTCATCAGTCTTGTATCAGGAATACAGACTTTGAGTTCATCAGTATTGTATCAGGAATACAGACTTTGAGTTCATCAGTATTGTATCAGGAATACAGACTGAGTTCATCAGTATTGTATCAGGAATACAGACTTTGAGTTCATCAGTATTATATCACCATCAGGAATACAGACTTCGAGTTCATCAGTATTATATCACTATCAGGAATACAGACTTTGAGTTCATCAATATTGTAACAGGAATACAGACTTTGAATTCATCAGTATTGTATCAGGAATACAGACTTTGAGTTCATCAGTATTGTATCAGGAATATAGACTTTGAGTTCATCCGTATTGTATCAGGAGTATGTAGAATTTGAGGTCATCGGTATTGTATCACGAATATAAACTTTGAGTTCATCAGTATTACATCAGGAATACAGACTTTGTTTAGACTTTTCATATTAATTTAAAAAAGGGACTTATACTAGTTATTGGACTCGTCTGCGTTCCACATTTGCAGTGTTTATCAACGCATTGCTGCAATGCATTCTCCTAATTCAGAACATTTTTTGTTCACACTGGTAAATAGTTTTCCCTTTCTTTATTGAAACAACATTACACTACCTGGGTGATAGGGAAAAAGGAGGCAGGATGGTTGAGACGTTCACCTGCCAATAACTAAACTTGAGGTTCCATGGATTTGTTTTCCATTGAGGCCTCGACTTTTCTTCTCGGTTTGACTGGAATATTGAACTGAACTTCTAGTCCTTCAGAAGGAGAGGAGAAATGAGTCAGACTTGCATGCCTTTGGCCTGCACATGCTAAAAGATCTCAGCAGTTGAAAATGATGAAGAGCAGTGCATCACCCAGCTGCCTTGGCACAAAATATTGGATAGATGGGTTCATTTTCTAGGTCTCTCCCGTTGAAGTCCAGTTAGCTGTTTTGCCTTTCAGAAGTCTTGGTAAAGAAATAAATGAATAAATAAAAAAAAAGAAAGGGTGACACAGCACCGCAGCAACACACTCTCAACAGCGAGAGCAGCCCAAGTTTCTCATGGTAAAATCCAGTGTGTGTGTGTGTGGGGGGGGGGGGGGGGGGGGGAGAAAAAGAATCTGAATATTGATGTATATTCAGTGTGGCAGTCCTTGTGAGTTTGAACTGTGACCAGCTAATATGGAATTTGGAAGTGATGATTGTATTTGATTTTTGAGTAGGTCCCATTGGCTCTGTGTACATGGTTTTAAAGTTAGATATTTTAACATAAGTTAGTTTGAGCGATTCGCACTTCCTCATTGTGTGCCTTTTGAGTGTTTTTTCTTAAAGATATTTTTACGTAAATTATTCTTTGTCATTTTTTTTTTTTTTTAAAGTGTAACATCAGGCAGTTTGAATCATTCACTCATTGTCACTGCTTGCACATAACATATTCTTCGTATTCCAGGTGATATGTCTTCTGCACTTCATAAGCTTTCTGCTCTTTTTCATCCGCTTTGAAGCTTTCACACTGATTCCACGTACTCATTGGAAATCAACTGTGCTTGTTGGGTTTCGTCATGGATAAGATTCACATACTACATCTGTAGTCGATTGCAGTAAATAATTACTTCATTTGCTGAAGAGAGAGGGAAAAAAACATTCCTAAAGTAAATAAATTTTAACAGTTTTTGAAGTAGAGACAGTGAGAAAAAGAAAAACAGGTAACGTTTGTCTGAATGTTGCAGACTCTATAACAAGTGGAAGCTATGAGAGCGCACCTGTTCGAACCAAACAAGCATCACCAGAAAACTCGCAGTCGCCGATCTCTGGCTCTGGGAGAAGTTCCGCTGATGTTAATTCACCGAGTCAGGGTGAGGATAAATGTGTGCACAGTTCAGTTTACAGATTTCTAGTCTCTCCTTGCGTACATGCACTCTGTATACTGTGCATGTAGTATGCTGATTGAAAGTCTCTTTTGGCCTTACTGTATACACTATTCTTGAGAATGGCATTTCACTTCACTGAGTACATTCTGCATGTCTGAAAACTTTCACAGATGCGAAAGGATTGTAGATCTTTGCAGCATGGTGCAGTTCATGGCAGCTCGTACTCTTTGACTCTTGTAGTCCTCGTTTGATTACACAGGCGGGACTTTGTTCATTTGTAGGCTGATTAGGTAACTGTTGAATTGTTCAGCTCCAGACTGAATAGGTTACTGTTTAATAGGTCATTTGCTTTTGAGTCTAGTTAAACATAGGCCGGACTTTGTTCATTTCTAGACTGATTAGATAACTGTTGAATTGTTCAGTTCTAGACTGAAATTTAATAGGTCGTTTGCTTTTGAGTCTAATTAAACATAGGTCGGACTTTGTTCATTTGTAGATTAAATAGGTCATTTGCTTTGAATCCAGTAACTCATCTCAGTTCTACATGTACTCAATGGACAGTTCTTTAACAAGCTGCAGGTATACATTGTGAAATGTACTTGGCACTTCTGTTGCAGTGCCAAGAGCTCGCCTTAATTTGACACATGAGTTAAGTAAGAATTAAATATCATGGATTTAATGTCATGTAAATATTATGGATTTGATATCAGTTGAATGATTCAACTTTAATGTCAGTTGAATATTGTAAGTTTATCAAGTTGAATAAGAGGATATTATTTATGGGGACACCTTACAATTTTGATACCAATTCAATATTAGTCAAACAAATTTAACAGGAGGATATTTATATACAGTTTGTTTTATTTTGTTTTATTTTATGTCTATTTTGTCTCTGATAAAGCAGATATGGCTTTTCGTCTGACCCTGAAACATGTTAAGAAAAAAAACCCAGCAATACAAATCGGAACCAAATACAGTGTATATTTGTCCGATTTCAGTGTGTATGTTTCCAGACAGCGTGTACCTCTCAGAGCTGTTGATTCTTCTGTAAAAGGAATCATTGTTTCAGATTTTGTTTTTAAGATGAGCTTTCATTGTTTGCAACAGGTTTAGTCTGGGACTATTCAGGTCTTGAAGCTCCAGTTACTTTCTTTCATGTGTTCATAAACAACATAACCAATTTGCTGCACATTGTTCAAGGTATTAGATACTGTTAGGCTTGTTCTACCAAGTACTTTCAGCAAAAGCCTCAAGCACCATCACTTTTAATCCGTTTTTTTTCTTCTTTTTTTATCACTATTAATCCATGTTTTTCTTAAACAAATCTGTTATTTATTCAAATTATTAATCAATGTTTTTCTTAAACAAATCTGTTATTTATTCAAATTATTGTAGATGAAAGATATTGTTACACTTTTATTAGTTATTTTTGTTACCACCTTTATTGCCATTATTCTTCTCTCTCTCTCTCTCTCTCTCTCTCTCTCTCTCTCTCTCTCTCTCTCTCCTCTCTCTCTCTCTCTTTCTCTCTCTCCCCTCTCACTCTGTCGTTTGCTTGCTTGTTTTAAAGAGGTAGGGTTTGAGAGTGAAGTCTCTTGTCATTTTCTTTCCCCCCATTTGCAGAAAATTTCATCTGGATTCTGTATCACTCTCTGTTACACTTAATTCCTATTCTGTTTGTGATGCTCAGCACTGATTCTCTGTACTGTCATATGTGAGCGGTCAGTCCCTCTCACCAGTTTCTTTACAGTAAACATGGTTTAACTTGCACAGAATTTAAGGTCAATCTGTGTCAAAATGCTTCTTTGTATATATGTCTAATGGTTGCCTTTGCTGGTTGGCAGCAAATGAGTAGTAGATAGGCAGGCAAATGTTACAGAGATTGAGACATGAAAAGTTTTTTTTTTCCTTTTTTATTTTTTCCTTAGTCCCATTTTCTATGCTACCTTAATGGCCACTGAAGCTGGCAAAGTTTTTACAATACTGTGGTGATGATGATAATCATCATGAAGATGATCATGATGCTATGGGGTTCCATCTGGGATCGAGACTGCATGACAGGGCTGTACTCTGTGCTAATTATCATAAGACATCCACGTGTCAACCAGGCCCAAGAGATACAGCCACCTGCTGTATTGGTTGATAAATTTGAGCAGTACCTTCAGTGACGCACCTGTGAAGTGGATGAGACCCAACTGTGGTCCTTGGTCTTTCCAATAAGCCCATAGCACGCTCAGTTCTGGGTAGGAGCCAGCTTATAGCCAAAAAATCCCACAAAGAATTAGGAAGGGATTGATGGGAATTCGAACCCACAACCTTCCAGTTTGTAGCCTGTTGCACTAACTGCTGTACCACAGTAAGTGGTGAAGACATGAAAAATTAATTTCCTGATTTATGGCCAAATTCTTTTGTCAAAAAGTAGTGTCAGTTTTGGTAAACTGGAGTGAGTTTGGGTTCCTTAACAGGATCAGGTATATACTCTTTATATTCTAATGTTTCTATCATTCCGTTGATGTCAGTTTGTATTTCATAGTCCCCCCTACCCCCCACCCCCCACCCCCCACCCCAACCCCACGTTGAAGACCTTCCCAGCATATAGGCTTTTGCGCAGGCTGGAGGAGTCTGCCCAATAATTGCTGGCAGATTTAGGTGAAGCATTTGTGGAACTGTCAGAGCGCAATGAATCCCTCTTGAGCAGATTCGAACTCCAGTTTATGGAAATGTGCCCTTTGTGAAAAGGGTGTTACCATCATTGGGGTTTTGTGAAAAGATTGGTAGTAGTCATCACTGGGCTGAAGAGATGGCACTCACCTGATGAGTAAATCAAGAAGTCGAGTCATGAACTCTGACATGTGGACATAGAGAGATCAAAACTGAGATACAGTCTTTATGAGCAGTTGTGATAGCAGCTGAATATTGTGATATATGTGAATATTGTGATATAGGTGTGTGTGTATTAAGCGGTTTGAAAAACATTGTTTTGTTTTAAGTATACATCCAAAGAATTATATGAAGGCATGAATTTTGTTTCAAGTTCCTCATGACGTAAACGGTGAATACAGTTACTGCTGCATAGTGTTCACATAAGACATGTATTCATATACATTGTTCACATGTGTACATATAAGACATGTATACATATACATTGTTCACATGTGTACATATTCCCCCATGGGGATGCCAGGGGCTCTTTCTATATAAATAGTATCCCCACCTTCTGGAAATTCTGTGCTCAAAATTTCCTCTTTTCTGTCACTGTCTTTGTTGCTGCCTTTTTCCTTTGCTTTCTGTCGTTTCTTCCTATTAAATAATCTGCTTTTCTGGTCCATTCACCTGTATGTGTTTGATAAAGTCTTACTTTCTCTTAGGATTGATAATAGGGTACATGTGTTAAGTGCATTTTTGGCTCTAGGGAAATGAAATATGTGAAAGCAGTTTTAGGTAATTTATGCCCGTTTTTTTGTTTTTTTTTATTTCTTTGTCCTTACTTATGTTTAAATTTGTATTCTGGTTTGTTTTTTAAATCCCCATGTGCGATAAATTGGACGGAGTGGTCAACGCCTGGGGCATCTCCTTAGATTATGTGTGCGAATGCATTGATATGTGTACTTAATTTTCTTTTCTTTTTTTCTTGTTGAAGTATTGTATATGTTTTGAAATGGTTATAGCCCTGATATGACTCTACGCAGTCAGCTGGGCTTTAAACAACAATAACAATAACAATGTGTACATATACACTGTTTGCATACAACTTGTAAAAGTCTAAAGAAGAGTTACCAGAACAAGAGGGCAGCTATAGCCAAGAGACTTGGGTGTGACGGTGGTGTGTGTTTTGTTCAGGGTATGCTGGGGGTGGCACAGGCCCACCTTATACCGTTCTGGTTGCCACGGACATCAACACAATTCCACCGGGCAGTATGGTGGTCAATCCTCACACCTGTTAGTACTATCACCGTCTTTTTCTCTCCACCAGCCGTTTTCCCTCTTCATTTCCGCTACCATGGAGCATTTAGTGTGGTTTTTTTTCTTTTTTTATCTTCACTTTTTTTTTTCTCTCCGTGCGATGTATCTTGTCCCCTTTTTGTGTATGTACTGATTATTCTTATCGCTGTTCTAGTCACAAGGTCTAGCACTACCTAGCTTGGCCTCACCCTCTTGATTTTCTTGCTTCTTGTAGACTCTAGTCCAGTTGCTTTTTTGTTGCTTCACCCTTTTTTTTTTTTTTTTTTTTAAATCCCTGCCTCTAACGGGATGTGCAGTATGCATTATAAACATAATTTTTTCCTTGTACTTGGCAAAGGAGTTGTTGATTCCAAAGCAGTATTGAACTGCTGTTGAATGGAGGGTTTTATTTTCGCACAATTTGTTGCTGTATTTTTGGTGCATTGTGGTGTTCAACATCATTTATGCATGTTTAGCATACTGGCTGACAAATGTTAAAGCTGTTAAAAAAAAAAATTACGTTGAACTTTTAAAAGTGTGGAGAGTAGTTGTGGAACTGAGCATGTGATGCAGGTAATAGTTGTGGAATTGGAAATTTTCAAGATGTCGATAGTAGTTGTGGAACCAGAAATTTTTAAGATGTGAATAGCAATCATGGAACTGTGAATTGTAAGATATGGATAGCAGTTATGGAACTGTAAACTTTGAGATGTGGATGGTGTTGTGGAACTGTATAAACTTTAAGATGTGGGCAGTAGTTGTAGAACTGTAAACTTTAAGATGTGGATAGTAGTTGTGGAACCGTAAACTTTGAGATATGAATAGTAGTTGTGGAACCATAAAGTTTAAGATGTGGATAGTAGTTGTGGAAGTTGGAACTGTAAACTTTAAGATGTGGATAGTAGTTGTGGAAGTTGGAACTGTAAATTTAAGATGTGGATAGTAGTTGTGGAAGTTGGAACTGTAAACTTTAAGATGTGGATAGTAGTTGTGGAAGTTGAGCTGTAAACTTTTAAGATCTGGATAGTAGTTGTGGAACTGTAAACTTTAAGATGTGGATAGTAGTTGTGGAACTGTAAACTTTAAGATGTGGATGGTAGATGTGGAACCGTAAACGAAAAGATGTGGGTAATAGTTGTGGAACTGTTAACTTTAAGATTTGGATAGTAGTTATGGAACCATAACTTTAAGATGTGGATAGTGGATGTGGAACCGTAAACGAAAAGATGTGGATAGTAGTTGTGGAACTGTTAACTTTAAGATTTGGATAGCAGTTGTGGAACTGTAAACTTTAAGATGTGGATAGTGGATGTGGAACCATAAACGAAAAGATGTGGATAGTAGTTGTGGAACTGTTAACTTTAAGATTTGGATGGTAGTTGTGACTGGAGTTGATTGGTGGACTCCTAAGGTCATTGTCTTACCATTAAAAAAAAAGGGTATTGTGGTGGTAAGAGAATTGAACTGTTGGGTATAATCCATGGAAGTCAGTGTTAACTGTTATTATGCTCCACACACATAAGCAGAACTTTCAGTATATGGTCACTGTCTGTCAGGTTTTGACAGCAGTGAAGGCACAAACATGTGAGCTCACATGCAGGAGTGTGTGCTCATACACACACAGACACACACACGCGCGCGCACACACACACACACAGACATGCATGCACGCACGCGCACACACACACACACACACACACACACAACACACCACACACACCAACACACACACCACACCACACCACACCACACACACACACACACCACACACACACACACACACACACACACACACACACACACACCACACACACACACACACCACAGAGTTGGAAACTGATAGTATGTTCAAAAACCATATGGTTCCTGAGATACAGTGAAACAGAACCTACAGTCCCAAGGCAAAACATCAAGTCTCAGCTCTTGTACATAAAGCTTATCAAAGCTTCTGTCTTTCCTGATAGGCTCAAATTGATCAGCATACTCACATCAGAAAAAAATGTTACTTGATACTGTTGTTTACTTCATATGTTACTAATTTTTGAGGTGGAAGGTTAAGCAAATTGTGCAGATAAGCTGTCCGCTTTGCCTCCGTCGTTAAAGGCGTCACTGTCTTGTTCTTTACTCAACTTTTTCTGAATTTCAAGTGTGCTTTTCATGGATGAGAGATTTGGTGTTGTTCCACAGAAATTTGTGCTAAAATGGTATAAGTGCACTCAGTGTTTGTCCACTTTCTTGTCTTATCTTCACCTGTCTTGGTGAGGGTGGGGTGGGGAGGTTGGGAGAAGAGATATTACAGTTGAATCAGAAATGAAAAATAGAAACATTGAGCAGTTAAATTTTTGTTTTCTTAAAAAAGAAATGTATTTTTCTCACCCATGGATTTGATGTAACATTTAGAGATGGATGAGATACCAACCATTGTGGATCTTTGGGTCTTCAACAAGGTACCAACAGAATATACTGACACATGTACAAGACAGAAATAGTGTGTGGTTTGCATGGACGAGAGATTTGACGTACTGCAGAGATTTAACCCTTTGACTCCTCCACCCTGCATCCGGCATTGTCAACCATGCTAGCAAAGCAAAAATTAACACTTTGGCTCCCGTGTCCTGGTGGATAGGCTGAAGGAGTCAAAGGGCTATTTTTTGTGCAGTTGGTGGGTAGAGTGCGGGAGTGAAAAGGGTTAATTCTGTATTAAATGTGTCTGTATGTTGTTGTACCCTGTTGAGAAACCAGAAGTCAAACCAGTAGTATCTCATCTGTGTCTGTGTAGCAAGTCCAAAGATGAGTACAGCACATTTGTTCACATAAAATTTTTGTCTCACATGCGGTCTCTTTAATTAAAAACTTATCGGTTAAGTAATCAAGGGAAAGGATGACAGTAAGAGAAGAAAAAGTCAGTAGTGTGAAAAACAGTCATATCAACATAATCTTATCAGTGATTGAATGGATAGCTTTTAATGCTGTGGAAGGCAGTAGTCATACTTTAAATACTAGTCTGGTCTTTATTGATCTCTGAACTAGGAAAAAGTGTAATTAAAAGTTTGTCTTGCTTGTTTGTTTGTTTTTGCGGCTTTTATTCTAAATTGTTTGAAAGCATGCACATGCATGTACTGTGGAGTGTTCATGGTGTGTGTGTGTGTGTGGTGTGTGTGTGAGAGGAGAGAGAGAGAGAGACTTATGGATGGATCTTTACTGCATGGAAAAAGTGAGTAGCAAGTAATAAATAATGATTTTGAGCTGACATTTGTTTACCCAGTTTGTTAACAAGGAAGAAATCCTCTGTGATCTTGGTTCACTTTTAATCAACTTTTTGCTTTAGATAACCAACTTTTACAATTTACAGCTTTACTGGTTTGAAACAAAGACTGGGAAATTGAATAAGATTGAACTTTTTTTTAAAAGATTTCTGTAGATTGAACTATTTTTAAGATTGCTGTTTTTATTGCTGGACTATACTTAAGATTATTTTTGGTGTTACACAAAAACTGCGTCTACATTAAGGACTTGTGGTCCCCCCCCCCCCCCCCTTTTTTGTTTTTGTTTTTGTTGTTTTGTTTTGTTTTTGTTTTGTTTTGTTTTCCCAGCATCCCTTTACAGAGAATAAGTCAATGTCAGAACTACTCAAATCATACGAAAAGGAAAAGGAAGATTAAGACATACATGGAAGACTGGTGGCTTAGTGCTAATGCAGGAGAACTGGCCTGTATACCTGTTTAGAAAAAAAACAAGAAAGGAAAAAAAAACGGACGGAGCAGTCACAGATTTGAACCTGAGTTGAAACTGTGATTGTCTTATCAGTACAACATTAGTTAATCCTTTGACTCCCACACCCTATCTACCACCTGCAAAAACTTAACCTTTGATTCCCTCACCCTTTCCACCAGCTTCCTGTAGGAAGCTGGTGGAAAGGGTGAGGGAATCAAAGGGTTAAGTTTTTGTTTTAGCAGCATGGTTGGGCAATGAGGGATGCTGGTGGACAGGGTGCAGGAGTCAAAAGGGTTAATCTGGTAGTAAATGGTTGTTAAGTTGATTAGTGATTATTCTCCCTCTCCCCTAGCCCTCAAAATGGGATCAGAATTGAGACGAGAATGTAAATCTGGGCTCCAAACGCAGCATTTGCCTACGACACAGAGAAGGATCCTTTGCTGCAAAGGAATTGGCCATGGCCAAAAAATCTTGGCGAAATGTTGTAGAAAAATCCATTTAGATTAATTCAAATACTGGTTTAAAAAAAAAGAAAAAAGGGGTGTTGCAGCAGTGTAGTGGCATGCTCCCACTACAGGGAGAACAGTGTGAATCAGAGAAATGTGACCTGTTCTCAGGAAAGGGGGCCAAAATCTTTTTTTTTGGGGGGGGGGGGGGGGGTATAAAGATATATCACTGAAAAAATGGGGTTTTTTTAAAAAAGAAAAAGCTCTTTCCATAGGCGTTTAGACCAAATCTCTACCATTAATAATGCCCAAGTTACAGGTATTTAAATGTAGTATGTAAAGAAGTGGTCAATTTGAAAAAAATTGCAGTCAAAGGTAGGCGCTGAGTTGCCAGTTTATTTCCTCAGCTATAGTTAAAATCTCAAACTTCGAGAATTTGCAAATGCAGTTGTTGTACACTGAGGTATGATATGCCAAGTTGCTGTACAGTCTTATCACTGTAAACACTACGCAAAACTCCGATTTTTGCTGAATAAACTTGTTTGTTTCAGAAAGGAAGTATCATTCTGAAAGGCCATTTTAACATATTTCTGGGTCAAATTTTGCTTTGAGTTCTCACTGCATGATAAATATATGGTTATTAAATATAGCAAAAAAACATCTCAGAATCACCCAGATTGACCCTCCATATGTTTTCTGAGGATGTTGCTAGGCTTGTTATCAGCGACTTTGACTTCCTTTCCTCAAAACAGGCCCCATATGTGTTGTAACAGAGAAATAAATGATTTGATCGTCTTTTGTTTGGGACAGTAGTAGTAGTTGTCATCGTCGTAGTGGTAACAGTAGCAGAACTATGAGTGTCATTAATTAGTTTAAAAGGAATCAGGTCGCATGCTTTTGTAGTCTTTTGACAAAGCAACATTCATAGCTTCTCATGTAAACAGACTTCAGGTTTGGTGTTATTATGCACATTATGGTTTACTGTATTCTTTTTTCCTTTCTTTCTCTGTGCTTGTGAGATTTATATGTTTTCGTTAACTTACCGTGTAAACATGTCTTCTGTATTGAAAGACAGCGCAAAGTTATCCATATATGGCTTCCATGCTTTTCCTATCATCATATGACGTATTGTGCAAGAACAACAAATATTTTTACTTTTTTGTTTCTTTTGTATACTCCCTGCCTTTTTTAAAGACCTGCCTGTTGATCGATTCATGAGATTAACCATTAACTGCTTAGTGTGGGCTGAATTTATCTTCGCAATTCAACCCAGTGATATCAGCGCTTGCTTTTCAAAGGTCAGAATATTGATTGTATGCTCTTTATAGATTTGTCTGATATTTGAAACTGTTAACCGGTATCTCTCTCTCTCTCTCTCTCTCTCTCTCTCTCTCTCTCTCTCTCTCTCTCTCTCTCTCTCTCTCTCTCTCTCTCTCTCAGAACATGTGCGCTAGGCTTTAGCCAGATTCTCTTGTATTAGAAAAGTTCTTTCTTTGTATACATGCTAAAGCTTGTGCTTTGGGGTTATTAGGGCAACTATTCTTTTTATTTAGAACCAGACAGATAGAAGCTGTAAGTTTTGTGTGCTTTTTTCCCCCTGCCGCCTTTTGAAATAAATATCTTTTGAGAATGTTGCAATGACCTACATGCTGAGGCTAAGTTCTGATGTACTCACATTGTGTGTCTGCACTTTGTTGAAATCATGGCCAGTATTTCACTTATGGAATGCACTGTTTTCCCTTCACAATTGTTCAAGCATTGGTATAAACTTAGCTGACTGGTGTAATGTGTATGCATACCACACTTGGTATTTATATGTCGGTGTGTGATGTGGGCCCATGATAATTACTGACAGATTCATAAACTTTACATGGACTTGCAGGCTTTGCATTTTAGTAATAGTTTACAGTTTATGACTTGAATTTTGAAGGTTGAAATAAGGGGCTTGTTTTCTGTGTGTGTGTGTGTGCACGCGCGCGCGCGCACATGTGTGTGTGTGCGGTTGTGCATGCTGTCTATTAAGGGCTGCCTGAGAGTATACGTTTCATTTTTTAAACAGATCCCCAAGAATTCACGTTAATTAGCCATGTAGATTTGTTCATTAAAATATCACTACCAGACAGTCCTAATGAAGCAGTTAATAATTTTAAGATACATTCAGGGTTCTTTTGTATCTTTGTTTTAAAAAAAATATATTTTCAGCACTTCTTCAGGGTCATAGTTGTTCTTCACATTAGATTTTCCATCTGTTTGTGCCCAGCCCCAGCTTGTCTTTCCATATAATTGTATGGTCTTTGGCCTGGTACATAGTGATCATCCAAGAGTAGCTTTTCTTACCATGCACAATTTTTCTGTAGAAATAAAACACTAAATGTTAAATGATTGTCATTAGATTTTAAAGTGGATCATCTAGCCTGCATTTTATTTCAGTAGAAGTAAAATGCTAAATGTTAATGATCGTCGTACTGTAATTTCAAGTAGGTTAATGTAACCTGTACAGTGGAGTTCACCTGTAAGAAACCTGTCTGCGATGAATTTCTGGCTGTTACTTACTTTTTTGTTATCCCATTCCCAGCCCATTTCATTCTCATTTCCATTTTGTAGAATGCTGTCTCTAATGAACGAAATCTACTATCACATATAACGAACTCTTCTTTGTACATATGAGGTGTTTTTTCCCAGAGTTGCCAAGCTTGCTATGTCTGGTCTTGGCGTACAACGAGCGCTGAAGACTTATATAACTGTGCATTGTAACACTGCATGTACGGCATAGCGATCAACATACTTTTTTAGATTTCAAGTCTAAAACTGTCAGCTGTTTTACCAGGCCAGTGATGTAACGCCAGCAGTGATATATGAATGCAGAGAGAGTTTGTGTGTGTGTGTGTGTGTGTGTTTGCTTTTTTTGGATACTTAGTGAATTAGCCATAAAAACTGGTAAAAAAAAATGTCATCATAATGGTGACGTACAAAAAAGGAATGTTGTGAATTCGACATTTGCAGCTACTACTAGAAGTACTGCCATAATGAAACACATATCCATCTCCCTGGAATTTCATAGTAGGAGGACTCCACTGTATGTTGTCTCAGCAGAAATGAAAAGCTAAATGTTAAGAAGTAATTGTTTATAAGATTTATATTAAGTAGAAAAAGTAATTGTTATAAGATTCAAATTAAGTAGGTCTATTTGCCCTGTGTTTTGTTTCAGCAAAAATAAAAAGCTAAATTTAAAGTGATTGTCATTAGATCGCCTAACCGTTTAGCCCCAAACTTCCAACCCCTCCCCTCCCCTCTCCCATTCTTTCCTTCAGCTCTTCAAAGAGCACAGTATGTTTACATTCACATGAGGTCACTGTTTAGGTATTTGTTCTCCTTATTTCCAATATCTTCCGTAGTTTTAGTGATTAGAATATTCATATCACTCCTCTAGTGATATGTTCATTTGCCTAGTTCCATTGTATGCCGAGAAAGCTTTTCGTTGTTCTTATTTCTTGGTCTTTTTTATCCTGCTTTTGTTCTTGTTTCTTTTGTCATTGAAGACACTTGAGTGCACAGTGAATAGCATCTTGTCCCGCACACTGCCGCTTAGCCTAAAGCTCTTAGTATGCGTCTGAGTGTGCGTGTCATTGTATGTGGATGTGTTTTGAAGTATGTGTATGCGTGTGCGTGTCACTGTATGCAGCTGTGTGCTGATAATGTTTTATTGTTTCTTTATAAGTGATGTAAACATGAATCGTTTCAAAATTCAAAGACAGATAAGTATTTGCGTTAATATTGTTTCTTTGTCTTTTGATTACAATTTCCCTGTGATGTGCATTTATATTGAATGATAAAATTCTAGCAGGAGGAAAGATGAACAGTAGGGTAGAACTGAGCTGTTTTCTTGGTCATAAAGCCTTTGTGTGGGTGTACCATTATCAAGTTTGGGAAGCACAGGCTCATAGTGAAACCAAAAGAACAACAATAGTTCATGTACAGAAAAGCTTTGAAAGGTCATCTACTGCCGTTAGTTAACAGATCGAAATTAGAAGTGTTACAAAAACAATTGTATATTAAGAGTGGGCTAATTTTTTTAGTTTATTTTTAGTGTGTGTGTGTATGTGTGCTGTGCGTGCATGCGCATATGTTATCAATACAGTAGTGATGTTAACAAAAAAGGGTTTATGGTAAGTTTGAGTGAGTATAAAGGGAAACAGCGTTTGGAGGAAATGGAAGAATACAGTTAAAATTCTTATCGGCATAATGGATTTTTTTTTTTTTTTTAAATGCAATAAATGTGTGTCTGTTTATGTGCACATATATTTATTTGATACATACAGTCCCATCCCTATCCCTTATTTCTTGATCTGTTTCTGTATCTGTATAGTACCATGCCTAGCGCTATAGACATTTTGTGAACATACACAATTATAAGATTAATGTTAGACTTGCTGGTAAAATTTCCTTAGTTTACACCATTACTAGATTAATATTAGACTTACTGTTCATGTATAACACAGTCGTTTGTTTTGTGCAGTGCAACCACACACAAATGCAGACGGGACCCCCTACCGCTTCAACCCTAACGATCCCAATGGCGTTCCCCCCTGGTTGGTGGGGAGTGGAGCGTCGGCCAATCCAACACAGCAGCCCCCAGGAATAGCCAACATGAGCTTTAACTCTACACCTTCTGTCCAGCATGTGCAATATACGGTCAGTGTATGGACGTTTCTGCCACTTCGTCCATTGTCCATTCAGGATTTGAAATACATGCTCAGCGTAGAAGGGATCCAAAGCTTATTTTCAATATTACAGTTAGGTAAAGAATTGAGATGTTAGTGCCAATGGAATTTTACTTTGAAAATCTGAGGCGATTGATTGATTTCTAGGAGGAGGTGGTTTGCAGTCATTTGAAGAAGAGAAGTAGTTTTACCAGGGAAAAAAACTGTGTGTGAGAATGATTGTTTAAAAAGTACAACTAGGCAACCAAATGAGACATTTGTACGGATGAGATTAACTTTGAACATCTGAAGTGATTGTTTCATTTCTAAGAGGAGATGGTTTGTGGTCGTTTGAAGAAGAGAAGTAGTTGACCAAAAAAAAAAAAAAAAAAAAAACTTATTAAGCCGACAAAAAACTATTATATTTTTGTGTAAGAACAGTTATTTTTGAAACTGTTGTTGATCGTAGTGCTTGATATTTGAAGCTCTTTTTTTGGTTTGTTGATTTGTTGATGGTGATCGGTATAAAATATATGTGTGTACAAATGTGAAATATATGTGTCTAATTTAAAAATGTGTTTTGTATCATAGTATTGCGATCTTTGTGACTTTTCTTATTTTCTGTGTCTGGTCCATACAACTGGAATGGGCTTCCCATGTCTCTCTGACAATCACATACTCTGTCTTCCTTCAAGTCTAACTTGAAGACATACCTTTTTGTCCAGCAATGATTTCCTCCTCTACATGCCCATCCCTTCATCCTACTCCCTTCCTGTCCTCCAGTCTTGACGTGCGTGGCTTTTTGCCCTTAAATTTTTGTCTTTGTGGGTAAATGTTGTGATAAATGATGAGAGTGTGTGCTTTGATTTGATTTGTATATCAAGATTTGGCACCTTATAAATGTCATTATAATTCTTACTAACATTTTTGGTAATAGTAGCAATGCCGTGTGAACCGAAACGCAACGTCAAATTTGTGGTACCAAAAACTGGGCAAAAACGGGGGCCGGCCGCAAAACTGGGGGGTCTTCAATTCAATCAAGTATTACTGCCTCTTTAAGCGGTGTTTCATCCTGATTTTTTTTCTTATATGAATCAGAAATGAATAAAGATTTGAATGATTGCCATTTTATGTACTTACAGCGAAAATGGAATTAGTTATTTGATGAGAAAGTCGAAAATCCGCGTTTCGGGCGTAATCACGGATATGGTATGCGTTTAGAATCGAAGTTTGTCTGGGGTGCTTCACTATTTCGGTCGGTACGGCTATATTTGTGAACCAATCACATTGTAATTTTGCAACCAATGAGAATCAATGTAACAAAATGATATATCCCGACGAGAGCTATGTGTGCCAGTTTCGAACCAAGATCGACGCTTCCAAAGTTTTGCTTTTTTTCATCGGAAAAGTTTGCAGGCAAGTTGCCATTTTTGGAACTTCTCGTCGGCGGGATTCGATTTTGCATACTTTTTTCTATGTGCATGTGTAATATGAAATCAATTTGATGTAAAATACGGCCGTACGCCAACTTTTTACATGAGGATCTGTTCCAGATCAGTAGCAAAACAACGCTGGAATGTGCCTACGCCATAGGCCTACTACCGGCGTAACAGAACGCTGTGCAAGTTTCAGCTCGGCAAGTTTTACGTTGTCAGACAAAGACTAGATCTAGATCTAGCAATCAACAGATCAAGTTCTGTTTTATCTGTGACATTGTATTTTTCAAGAAAAGGACAACTGCGTTTGAACTCGATTCGGAGTTGTCAGCCGAAGCTAGGTTCGTCAACCATTTCCTCCCCGAGATCATGCTATTTGCATGTCGCAGTGTAGATCTGCTCATTCCACGACGGGCGAGCTTACTACTAAAAATACTATGTGCTCGACGTGCTTCGCCGAGCCGTGGAAAATGGGTTTGCCCAAACAGAGGGGTGCGCACACCCGCCTCTCCAACTCTCTCTCTCTCTCTCTCTCTCAAATAAATGAATGAATGAATGTCTAAATATTTTTTTTTTCAAATCAACAAACAATTCTGTGCAAGTTATTGTATTTTCCTTGACATGAATCTCTCTCTCTCTCTCTCTCTCTCTCTCTCTCTCTCTCTCTCTCTCTCTCTCTCTCTCTCTCTCTTCTCTCTCTCTCTCTCTCTCTCTCAGAGAACAAGAAATGAATAAATAAGTAAATAGGCCACAATACATTCATATCCAAGTTGTTAACAGGCATGATCCTCTCTCTCTCTCTCTCTCTCTCCATCTCTCTCTCTCTCTCTCTCTCTGACAACACTCTCTCTCTCTCTGATAACACGCACACACACTAACACACACAGAGATTTAGAATGTCACAAAACAAAATCTTCTGTTCATTGTTATAATATTCTTCATTTAGGTTTTGAAACTGAATAGAAGGCTATGAGTTGTATTATTTGTAAAGTAGGCCATCCATTAGCTTATGTAGTTGTTTCAATTTGTAGTCAATATCTGAAAAGGATAGGCCCATTGTCATTAATTTGTTTTAAAGGGAAGATTGCATCTTATTTAATAGTAGCCTGTTGTTATTGATTTGTATTAAAGGGCAAGAGTACACCGGAAATACTTAGCAGGATTGCTCTGCTTTGGTGGATTTTTACAAGTAATATGCTAAAAATCAAAGTCGCGAGTTTGGGCTTAATGTTAAAGTAATGTTAATGTGAAGACTATGCATTATGGTTTCCTTTCCTTTCCAATCTCTCAATGAATAGTATATATTATGCAGAAATTCATATATTTCTCTATTGTAGGAGTTAAGTGACCTGTTCCTGAATGGTGAGTGGTCCCATATCCTTCCTGAAGTTTTCTTTGGACGCTGGCTGTGCTAAGTGTTCGGGGACTTGACTCATCCACAGACAGTTTAGTCTATTTTTTAAAGACTGATGTATAAAATAAAAATCAAATGTAACGTACATAAATCTTGTCTGTTATGTTTTTCTCTGTGTGTGTATATATGTGTATGTGTGTGTGCATGTGTATGTGTGTGTGTTTAGTTTTTAGTAGAATTTTGATCGGATGATATTTTTGGATAGACTGCAGCATAAAAGCATGCAGTAATTTTTAATATTTCAATTATTTAAGTGATTCCAGAAGTCATTGATTCTCAGATGTCCTTTTATATGTACAGAAACTGATGAAATATTAAAAGTTATTCATAAGACTACTGAAGTAGCGAGTCGTGACTTTTTTGGTTGAATTTGCAGTAATAAGACACTTGAACGATGAGCAAAATGATTTTATATCTATCTCTTGAAATGATTGTTTTGTTTCTAGCTTCATTTTTGTCTGTTATTAATACAATATGGGCAATTATCAATGAAACACTGATAAAACATCCAAAATATCACATGTTTCCTGTAATAAGACAAAAATGGCTCATCACAGAATTCCAATAATGGTTTTATTCAATTCGGCACACCAAAATACATCAACGACCAAAATTTCATGACTTTTGATCCAGTCTGTCTCTCACAATTACAAAATGAATGTCATTTCCAGCAAAATCAGCATACCATGCCATTTGATGGGTTTGTTCTGTGACACTGGTCCTTCTTTGTCCCACTAAAACGTGGTACCAAAATTTAAGAAATTTTTGATGCTTCATATTGGAATATCTCATGAACTATTAGTCTGATTTGAAAAATTTAAACTGCTTTTTACTCAGAATAACAATATTTTCAAAACCATATAAATTTTTTAACTCAAAACCCAATTTCAATTTTTCATGCGGCATTGCTAGTAATAGCTATGAGAGAATGTATGTGTGAGCGCATGCCTGCCTGTCCATGTGTTTGTGTGAAATTTGTGCCCAGCCCTAGGTAATAATAATAATGAGGAGGAGGATGATAGTAATAGTAATAATAAATAATAATAATAATTGTCATTTCACTTCCATAGCACAATCAGTCCATGTTAAAAGCATGTTTGTTGTGCTGTACAGGAATAGAACTAAAAATGCACACGTGCGCACGCGCACGCGCACACGCACACACACACACACACACACACACACACACACACACACACACACACACACACACACACAACACACACACACACACACAAAATATGCTGAGGTAGGGTACGTTTATGGTGAATAACGTCATTCTTCTTTCTTTTGCCCAGCAGCAAAATAGCGATCTGGTCAACCGTTTTTCGGCCATGGAGATAGCAGCGCCGATGGAGACCCCGATGGAGGGTCAACAACAGATGGTGGCCTTAGGGCACCATCCTCCACAACCCCAGCACCAGCCACAGCAGGTGCCACAGCCACACCTACAGCAGCAAACAAACCAACTGCCTCTTATGGTATCCACCACCATGCAACCCACTCCTCAGTTTGTGTCATCGTATCCAGCCGGGGCTGCTCAGGTAGGGAAACTTTGTGACTTGCTTATTTTCCTCTTCAAGTTGTAAGTGATAATACTTGACAGTTGGAAAATGTTTTCCTTACATTGTTGTTAAAAATTATAAGAAAAATTTAAAGTTATAAGTAAAATGTCACCTGCTTATTCCAGTGCCATTTTTGAAGGCTTTTGTCTGTCCTGTAAGTTTTTGTTTTAATTTAAGCATTTTGATTTTTCCTTCATTTGCGTAAGTCCTACATTTTGCCCACACCGTGCAGATGGTATGTTGTTGCACAAGTCTGTATTATCAATCTTTGGTGGGCATGCACGCTGGGAGTTTTGATGTTTCCATAAGGTGGCCCCGTACATGATTTACAGGATCTTTAATAAACATGTATATTTGATGTTCTGTATGCATATGTACATGTAGGGGATTCAGGCGCTGACAGGACTGTTCACATGTTGACCTGGGAGAATCGGGGGAAAAAAAAAACTAGGTGGAGATGTCTAGTCAGATTAAACTTAGGACCTTCCACTGGAAGTCTGATGTTGATCCACTTGAACACCGCTGTTCCTCCCGGTCCCATTTTCTATGCCACCTTCATGGCCACAGAAGCTGGCACAGTTTTTACAATGCGATGATTATAATGTCAATGAGGATGATAATCATGATGCATGGAGTTCCATCGAAGACCAAGACTGCATGTCAGGGCTGCACTCTGTTCCTACTGTCATAATATATCCTGGCATCAACCAGGCCCAAGAGATACAGACACCTGCAGTGCTGGTCAGAAGATTTGAGCAACACCCTAAATGACATATCTGTGAAATGGATGAGACTCGACTGTGTGGTCCCAGTCTTCTCAATGAGTCCATAGCACGCCCAATGCTGGGTAGGAGCCAGTTAGAGCGGAAAATCCCACAATGATTTTTGAAGGGACTGGTGGGGTTTTGAACCCACAACCTTCCAGTCTGTAGTCTGTTGCGCTAACCACTACACCATGGCGACTGGTGCTCTTGTCGTTGGCTGTCTGATGAATTTAGACTTTGCAGGTGAGAATTTCTGTACTGATCATCACTTGCTTTTGGATTGTGTTCTACCTTGCTTGTGGAGACTGAAACCTGTTAGGGCATTGTGAGGTGCGTAGTATCTGTACTGTCTCCACATTGCCCTTAAATTATTTTATTAAGAGGACAGCCAAAGGTTCGTTGCAAAGATGCCCTGAAAAAATCCCTCCAGAAATGTGACATTGATGAAGAACAATGGGAAATCATGGCCACAAACAGGTCTGAATAGAGGCAAGCTGTTTGCAGGGAACAGCAGCTTATGACAATGAAAGATGAAGCAGCCCAGTGGAAAAGCGTGCAGCAATAAAGGCCAGAACCAACTCTGCAGAGCATTCCATCAAGTGTCCTGTATGCGGCCACATGTGTGCATCAGACTTTGGCCCGAAAACCTACGTGAGGGTACACAAATGAATAAAGTGCTAGGTTGGGCTTTATCAACCACGATAGTTGACCATATGTATATATACATGTATATTATTTCAAATTTTATGTGTACAATTGTATTTGAAATGACTATGTAGTAGTACTAATGATCAGCTGCATTTTGTACTTGGTATTCAAATTGTCAGGATCCTGTCATGGGGATGCCGGAGGATTCTTTCAGTATGAATAGTATGCCTACCTTTTTGGAAATTCTGTGTTGGAAATTTCCTTTTTTCTGTCATTCCCTGTTTCTGCCTCCTTCTTTCAATTTCTGTCATCTCTGCCTATCATTTTCTGCCTTTCTGGTCTATTCACTTGTATGGGTTTTGTAAAGTCATGCATACTTTATGTTAGGATTGATGATTGGGTTCACTGCATTTTTCGATCTAAGGAAAGATGATGTACAGAAGCAACTTAGGTAATTTTGGCCAGTTTTAATATATTTTTCAGTGTCTGTTGTTAAATTTGTACATTTGTATTCAGGCTTAAACCCCCTGGTGATAAATCAGATGGAATGGTCAATGCCAAGGGCATGTCTTTAGATTATATGCATGAATGCATTGATGTGTGTATTTAATTTTCTTTTTCCAGGTGTTTGTTTTCAGGGTCATTGAGGTTTTTTTGAGATGGTTATAGTGTTGATATGGCTCTGCAAACTTGTCTGGGCTGTAAGCATTAATAATAATGATAATAATGATAATGATGTAATTATCAAGACTATAATTACATTTATACATTGTACAAGTTAACATCTGTGTTTGCTGCTACAAAAATTGTTCAGAGTATGTTAACAAATGAATACATAATTTCTATCTTTGTATTTCTCTGTTTAAAAAAAAGGTTTAGTTTGAACACAAGAGCTGTGATTGCAGGGTCAAGGGTTCTACACAGGGACACAATTACAGTTTGTTCCTATGGAAGCGCAGGGTCAGTGTTTACCTATGGCCGGGCCGTCAGGGGGATCCATCCAGTCAGGCATGGTCAGCTATGGACAACCTCATGTTATACAGACTGCCTCCACCCTGCAGCCAGCCATGCTGGACCAGTCCAGTATACCCCCTGGGGGGCTGTATGGACAGAATGTGTATACAGGCACTGTGACAGACACCGGGGCGAACCCCAACGGGTATTGCATGCCCTACATGTCCAGTAGTGTAGTCTACTCAAACACCCACTACCCTCCTAACGGGGTCAGCGGGATGGCCATGACCCCGACAGGCGCCGCCCACTACGCCCCTTACAACGGGGCCCAGCAGTCCCCCTCCCCTCAGCTGGCGTTCGCGCCCATGCAGAACGCTCAGGTGCGTCCGGCCACTCCACCCAACCTGCCCATCGGCCAGCCCGTGGGCTACCACAGTCAGCAAGCCCCGGGTATGGGGTTGGGTCACGGGGTGTCCTCCCCTCCCCAGTTTCAGCACGGAACCTACTACACCGCCCAGCCCCACCCCTTCTCCAGCCAAGGCCAGCCCATGGGACAGGTCATGCAGGTGTCCGTACGCCCTCAGGGAGCAGGGGGAGGTGGTGGGGTGCCGGTCAGCAGCGGCCACCCCCATCCCCAATCCCTGCAGGGGAGTCACCAGCACCAAGGTCACCACAACACCCCCACCCTGCAGCACTCACAGTCCTTCCCCTTGCTGCGCACCGTCCCTTCCACGGGTCCCACCCCTCTCACTCTGGGGCCCGCCCCTAATCCCGCCCCCACCCCACCTCAGCACTCTATGATGTCTGTGAAAAGCATGTCGATGAATAGTATGCGTGGGGGTGGAGGCGCGGCCACCCCTGACAAGGAGACGGCAGGAATGGGTCTGAGCGGTACCACATTTATACCTGGCATCAACCAGGCCACCGCCGTGCAATTCCCGGGCAGCTGGTGGCTCAAGGCATGCGTCAACCCCAACCAGGTGCTGTTAGCGTCTTTTCGTACTTCTGACAGACTTTATGGGTTTTGATCCTGTCATTATTTTTATCTTTTTTGGGGGGTGGGGTGAGGGTTCCTTTGTTATTTTGTTGTTATTGTTTTTCATGCCAGTTTAGTATTATTGCTTTCAGTGTTTTTGTTGGTTGGTTGGGGTGTTTTATTTGTTTGATTTTTGCAAAGCACAAGGACCAAGTTATAATTATTTTGTGTTGACCGTGCAATATGTTTTTGTTTTGGTTATTTTTTTTATTATTATTATTTCATTGCTTTTCTAGGAAGGAGTGCAATTGTGTGTTTGCTTAGCTTTTTTAATCTAATTGACACACAAATATGATATTGATTGCAGGATTGTTGTTCATGTTTAAAACAGTATGTTTTATATGTGTTTTTTCCATAAACTGAAGGTTGCTTGTCATCACTGATGGCTTCTTGACAAGACTTCTTCATCCATTACGGTCCTGATGTGTGTGATGTATTTAGATTCTTGTTTCATAGTCCATCACATTGAGTCATTTAGCTCCTCATGTGGATTATCCATACAAAATACCATGTGCAGTTTGCTTGAATAGATCACATTTATACATTGTTGATGACAAGTATGTTTAAATGCAGCCACACAGAAACACTATTTTCAAATTTGACAGTTCAGGCAGACCAATTCGCAGCTGAGAATGAAATAATAATAATAATAATTATAATAATAATAATAATAATAATTACAATATTTATATAGCGCAAAATCTTGATAAAATCAAATCTAAGCGCTGAAACACACACGCACGCACGCACACGCACACACACACACACACACACACGGCTATAAATGGGGAGAAAGAATAAAAACAATGGAAAATTATAGAGAGCATATTATATACAATTATATATTGCAATGTGATTCCCCTCCGAGTGGAGACAGGCTGCAGAGGGGATTGAGTGAGGTCAGGATTTTATGCAGAGGAGAAAAGGTGAGTTTTGAGAGCGGACTTGAAGGAGACAAAAGTAGGTTGCTGACGGACAGAGAGAGGAAGTTTGTTCCAGGAGAGCGGACATGAAACAGAGAAGGCTCGTGGACCATAGGTATTGAGCTTAGTGCGTGGAAAGCGAAAAGTCAGAGAATCGGAGGCAGAGCGGAGGGTACGTGAGGGAACATAGATCTCAAGTAGGCTTGACAGGTAATCGGGGGCTGCGTTATTGAGGCTTTTGTAGCACATGGTGTCTAGTTTGTACTGAATGCGCTTTGATACAGGGAGCCAGTGAAGTTGTGCCAGGAGAGGAGATATGTGGTCAGCTTTTTTCTTTTTGAGTACAAGGCGTGCAGCATTGTTTTGAATGCGCTGTAGGATGTGAGTGGTGGAGGCAGGAAGACCGGACAGGAGTGAATTGCAATAGTCAATGCGAGACATTATGAAGGAGAGAACGAGTTTTGCAGTTGTTTCCACAGAGAGATACTTCCTGATCAGGCTTATACGATGGAGGTGATAGCAAGATCTGGCAGTTTGAGAAACAAAGTTGTTCAGGAGAGGGTAGAGTCAATGCAGTTTTGAGTATATGTGCTCCCACGTGTGGAACATCTGACTATGATGTCACTCCTAGGCCAAAAATGTCTGCATGCAAGTTCATGTTCAAGAGTGGATCTGGCCTAATTCCAAGTCAAACCAGTGATGGTCTCGTCCTTTCCACAATGGATTTGGAAGATCAAGAATGAGAAAATCAGAATCGTGCTTGTGGCTGGCACTATTGCAGAACACAATTATCAAGTTTTATCTTGTCAACTTGAAAAGATGGTGATAACAACAACAAACAAACAAATCAAAGAAAAAAAGTTACACACACAAAATGATGACAGTCAGTCTGGATTGAAAAAAGCTAAAACCAGTGCAGAAGTATTGGGAGGAATACTGACAGAAGTATCCTTGCTTTGTCCATTCTTCTGACAACATCCACCATACACCATGCACAGTAAAATGTAGGCTTTGAAATTGAGATTCCATGTTTGAGTTTGTGTATACTGAAGTGCACTTGTGTTTCTGTTTGTTTATACTGGTGTGCACATGAGATTCTGCGTTTGAGTTTTGTAAATACTGATGTGTACTGTGCTGCACTTGCACATCATTTGCTGTGTTCACCTTTGCCTGAGTAGTTCTGTTGAGTATTAATGAGGGTTGGCAGTTCTGTACATTTCTTTTGTTTTTATGAGGATAAACCCAAGAAATGGAGAAAGATTACAAATATTACATTAAAAAAAGAAAGAGAAAAAAATGTTAGTCATATAAGATTGTCTTGACTTTCATCAGGTGATTTACGAGTGATGGGAGCAGCACCTGTACGTCCCCAAATGGCTCCACTGATCGCTTTCCAGCCTGGTCAGCCAGTTAGAAGTGGCAGGTGAGAGGTTTCTTCTGTCTGAATGTGTACTGTGCGCTTTTATTCTTTTTGTTGTTTTTTCACATTTGTGTGTCTTTGTCGGTTGTTGTTATTTATTTGTTTGTTTGCTTGTTAAAGAGAGATTGTTTCGTATCAACCAATGAGAAACAAAATATACTTAGCAACATTTTTGCAGCAATTCCCGGATGGATCTTTTTCGAATCTGCATTAATCGCTTACGTCATGTCTACTACAGGGGTGTTTTGACATGTCGGTACACCCGTAACTATGTCTGCCATGGGAAATTTTCGTCATCAAAATTTCGAGGGGAGAAATAGGAGATAACACTAGAAACTTGGCTGACATCTTGTGGAGATGTCAAAGTGCATTTTTTTCCCTTTGACCATTCAGAGAATTGAATATCAGTCTAATTAGCATGGGAAAGTATGAAACCCAATAATGCGATTCAAGATGGTGGAACGACTGCCTGTTCTACCTCTTCCTCCACTGCGCCACACCCAAGAACATTATTGACTGTTGCGTAGAAAAACATTCACAGAGAGTAATAATAGTAAGAAAACTTTTTCACTTGATATTTGTTATATACAAAAACAAATTTTGCTCTGTTTTGTGTTTTTTTTGCGCTACTGTGTGTGTATGTATGTTCTGAAAGCATTTTATTTTTAGAAAAAGACTCATTATACCAGCTCTAATCGTACTATTTTTCAACCAAATCAAATAACTATGACATCAAACCATAGCCATGACATCAAACCATAGCCAAGGGTATAAGGAAAAAACATGCCAAAAACTGAAAAGATACCTTAGGAAATGAGTGAGCAGTGAACAAATTGGAGAACATACTGAAAAATAGCAAGATTTTGTCCTGGCCAACAGCAATGCGAAAGGCCACAAATGCTGTGGTAGAGAAGGGGTTAAACTTAAAGGCCTGAACCCTTGATGACAGGTGAAGGCATGAGTTTGGAAGTCAGAACAGACAGGATTGGTGAATCTTGGTTGCCCTACATATATTTGACACACTGAACAGTAGGTCTTGATTTAGAGTCACAGGTCTGCTTTTTACTGTAGTTTTGAGTAATTAGGCAATGAAGACTCGCTATAACAGATGTGTCTTTAGCTTGTTGAAACCCTCTAAGTCCTGCACCCCGTCCACCAGCATCCATTTTTACAACCATGCTGGCAAAGTCAAAATTTAACCCTTTGATACCATCACCCTGTCCACCAGCTGCATGCAGGAAACTGGTCAATAGGGTAAGAGAGTCAAAGGATTAAGTTTTTGCAGTTGATGGATAGGTTGCAGTTGTCAAAGGGTTAAGTAGGTTTTGAAAATAGGAGGAGAAGGGGTGCTGTGCGTTGTCAGGGGAAAAGAGTTCAAGGTGACAAGCAGCTTGGTAGCTAAATGATCACTGGCCACCCAGAGTTGAATGTGCAGTGGGCTCGTTGGAAAGACTGGGACCAGACAGTCGAGTCTTCATGAATGCAATTGACCGATCGTGTTGCTCAAATCTAACACCACAGATGTGTGTATCTCTCATTAGTCCCAGATGGAACTTGATGTCATGATTATCATCCCTTTCATCATCATCATCTTAGCATTGAGAAAATTTGGCTCAACTTCTGTGGCATTTAATGGGGCATAGATATGATGCAGGGAATGAAAAAATAGGTGAGCACTAGTAAAACTATCTCATTTCCATGTGTGTTTGTTGACAGATGTAACCACTGAAGCAGTGTTCTTGGCACATGTAACTATTGAAGTAATGTCCTTGCCATTTATAACTATTGAAGTAATAATCCTTGCCTTTTGTAACTACTGAAGTAATGTCCTTGCCATTTGTAACTACTGAAGTAATGTCCTTGCCATTTGTAACTACTGAAGTAATGTCCTTGATATATGTAACCTCTAAAGTAATGTCCTTACCACATGTAACCGCTGAAGTAATGTCCTTACCACATGTAACCACTGAAGAAATGTCCTTACCACATGTAACCACTGAAGAAATGTCCTTGCTACATGTAACCACTAATGTCCTTACCACATGTAACCACTAATGTCCTTACCATATGTAACCATTGAAATAATGTCTTGCCACATGTAACCACTAATGTCCGTACCACATGTAACCACTGAAGTAATGTCATTGCCACATGTAACCACTAAAGAAATGTCCTTGCCACATGTAACCACTGAAGTAATGTCCTTACCACATGTAACCAATGATGAAATGTCCTTGCTTGCCACAGGCCCTCAGGTCCACGTCAGTCACGCCCACCAAAGCGTAACAATAGCAATGCCGGCAGCAGCAATCAAGCCACCACCACTGCCTCTGCTTCTGTTGCTAGAGTCATGTCTCTTGACACAGGCTCGGCGCTTCATCAGAGTATAAATAGGTGAGTAATGCCAGCAAGGTCTGAGATTGATGTATCTATGCAAGTTTTCAATTTTGACTCTAGGTCGGGTAGCTATGATACTGGTCTGTTTTTGTCATGTGTTATGAAGTGAACGCACCAGCCTGGTGTGCATAACTGTAAAGGGGTACTTGTCCCTCTGTAAGGAAGAGGAAAGTTGGGAAGGAGGTTTGAGTGCGTTGAAGAGGGATTCATCACACAGGGACATTTCACAAGCATTCCACTCAAATCTGCTAGCAGTTGTCTGGCTGGCTTCCTGAGCTTATGCAAAACCCTATGTGCTGGCAAGGTTTTGGAATGGAGGAGTTGGCAGGGGGGAGGGGAACAACAGAGATTTATGAAATACTAAGTTGACACCATCAGAGTGATGGAAACATAACAATGGGTAGCCAACAGGCCAGTGTGTAATGTTGATGTCCAGGATTGAGCTCAAGACACCAGGTCTCAAATGCAAGGCTCTGTCAAAAGAGCCAATCAGCCTATAGGGAAAAAAAAAGAGGACCAAAGGAGAGGAGGTGGGCACTGCCTTCATTGTGCTGACCCTGAGAGAATTGAACTAACAAAAGCGTCTCACTTTCCTACAACACTGGGGTATAGGGGAAACATTACAGCACATACAAGTTTACCAGTTTGGTAATATTTCAGATCATGGTTGTTGGTGAAGGTTTTTCAGTAATATTTCAGATCATGGTTGTTGGTGAAGGTTTTTCAGTAATATTTCAGATCATGGTTGTTGGTGAAGGTTTTTCAGTAATATTTCAGATCATGGTTGTTGGTGAAGGGTTTTTTTTTTCTGTTTTTGTTGATTTTGTTTTTCCCTGCCATGCCTCAAATGATCAGTTCTGGTGGTCTGGATGATGATGTGGTTCTCAAAGTTGTTGGTCGTTTTTGTACTTTTTGGCTAGAAATCTTGCTGCATAGTTCAGGTTCATAAGTTGTGATACCAGCTAGTTGTGGCATGGGATTGGTGTTCTGTACCCTTCATGGTATTTGATGTGCACTGTGATTTGTTGACTGTTTAACTCTTATTGTCCAGCGAGCCGACTGAGTCGGCTTTCCGCCAAACCTGAATGGATGGTGAGCCGACTCAGTTGGCTTTTTCAGTTACCGGACATCTTCATTGTGACAGTCGCTCGTTTCCGACATCAGCTTGCTTTACGGCAATAGATACTTCCACTTTCATTTCACACTTTTCTGTGCTGGTGAAATAGTTTGAAGTGGGGGGGGGGTTGCATCTTGTACTGTTTTGATTTGTCATGGCATCAGGTGGGCGGTGCCCTGTGAGACTGACTGCTGAGCAGGCAATAAGATTGTTTCAAGAAACACTGGACGGTAGTAATAGCAATGATATCATCAATGATAGTGATGAGAGTTTTCTGACACTCAAATGATGAGTTGGTTTCTTTGGATGGTGGTGACACTTCAGCAGGGTCTTCTTCAAAGAAATGACGACTTTCTGAAACTCACCTGACATCATATGATCAGTTAAAAAAAAAGTCTACAGATGAGCACACACTTTTTTTTTTAGTGGTTTTTACTTATTTTTGCATCAGATGATGGTTCTACACTAGAAAATTTGCAGCCACTATAGAAAAGACGACTCACGAACAAGTTGTGACATGTGTAACTGCTAAAGTGTCTGTTTTTTTTTAAGTCAATTAGAGGTGAAAAGCATTAAAATAAAGCAACAATGACATTTTTTGTGGTGGTGAACTTATTGCTAGGATGTCAAGGAACATCTTTTTTCCCTCGAGTTTGAATGTACAAGGATTACCTGGTCAGCTATCATGCTCTGAGTATCAACCATATAACTGTTTTTTGTGTGCACTGTAAAATGTGTGTCTGTAATTAGCATTTCTAATTATCTCACTATGACAATAATATTAGTGTAACATTATTCACAAGATGCACAATTTTATTCTGAACATGGGCTTACCAAAATGTTTGATGTAGGTTGGATACCAAAAAACTTATCATCATTTTACTGACCTGAACCCCTCTTTGACAATTTGCATCTATAGTGCAAAGCCTTCGGCCAGACTGAAAACCCCTGAGGGACGATAAGAGTTAAAGAGTCATTAACACTTTGACTCACGCAGCTTGTCCACTAACTATGAAAACTGAACCGTTTGACTCCCTCACCCTATCCACCAGCTTTCTGCAGGAAGCTGGTGGATAGAATAAGGGAATCAAACGGTTAAGTATTTGCTTTGCTATCATGATTGACAATGCAGGATGCTGGTAGACAGGGTGCGGGAGTCAGAGGGTTAATTCACTCATTATATCACGTTGTTCATAGCTATAGAAAGTGGCCAGTTGATCTGTCGAGTAAGAAACGGTTTAGATTTGCTTGTATTATGAGTCACCAGGTATTGTTAATAATTTAATCTCAATTTGTTTACAGTCTGTACAGATGTTCATGTATGTATATGCACATTACAGAAGCTTGCATGCACACACACACACTCTCTCCATCTGTTTTATGTACTGATATATGCATGAAATTTTGCAACCCGCTGAAGTTAACCTTTTTTGTCTTGTTTGTTTTGCAGGCAGTAAGAGTGGACTCCACAGCAGAACAACTACTAGTAGAAGAAAGATCTCATTTTCCTTCCCCCCGATCTTTAGTCCACCCACCCACCCATCCACCCATGCACCTACCCCAGATCTGACAGCTACAGCGATGTTGTAGACGCTTAAATCCACAATCTGATCAACTTGCACACCACAGGGTTTGACACACACTTTGGGCAGCAGGGAGGCTACTCCATCTTCACCACCACCACCACCACCACCATCATCACAAGTCATCATTCGTGTTCGGCTTCGTTACACTTTGTCATCGTCATTGCCATTTGTATGCCACTACCATGGAGACGTGTGAGGAACTAGCAACACATGGTGCCACACTTCACTTTTTTTTTCTTTTTTTTTCTTTTTTTTTTGACATTTCCAAAACTTGCGACATGAAACTTGTGAACCTCTCTCAAGGAAGGTGATTCTACTTTGGCTTCCAACAGAAGAAAATAGGATGGAAACGTGGTGTAACGTCACAGCTGAGAACAACATCACTATCAGTGGAGTGTTTATCAGAGTGTCAGAGAGAGACTGGTATACGTTTGGGGTGGGGAAACGTGTCGCAATAGGAGGAGTGGCAGAGACACAAACTAAAAGGCTTAAAGTGTGGGTGAAAGACAAAAGTTGTGGCTGAGTGAGAGACTCTGACTGAATTCAGTTTGTGGTTAGATGTAGGATTTATATCACAGAATGGTGTTACGAAGGATAAGATATACTTCACAAAATGGTGTAACAAATGACATAAGATCTGTGTAGTAGGATGGTGTTTTGAAGGGACATAAAGGTGTATGTCACAGGATGGTCATATGAAGGGACATAAGGTCTATGTCACAGGATGGTGTTATGAAGGGACATAAGGTCTGTGTCACAGGATGGTGTTATGAAGGGTCATAAGGTCTGTGTCACGGGATGGTGTTATGAAGGGACATAAGGTCTGTGTCACAGGATGGGGTTATGAAGGGACATAAGGTCTGTGTCACAGGATGGGGTTATGAAGGGACATAAGGTCTGTGTAGTAGGATGGTGTTTTGAAGGGTCATAAGGTCTGTGTCACAGGATGGGGTTATGAAGGGACATAAGGTCTGTGTAGTAGGATGGTGTTTTGAAGGGACATAAGGTCTGTGTCACAGAATGGTGTTATGAAGGGACATAAGGTCTGTGTCATAGGATGGTGTTATGAAGTGTCATAAGGTCTGTGTCACAGGATGGTGTTATGAAGGGATATAAGGTCTGTGTAGTAGGATGGTGTTATGAAGGGACATAAGGTCTGTGTAGTAGGATGGTGTTATGAAGGGTCATAAGGTCTGTGTCACAGGATGGTGTTATGAAGGGTCATAAGGTCTGTGTAGTAGGATGGTGTTATGAAGGGACATAGGGTCTGTGTCACAGGATGGGGTTATGAAGGAACATAAGGTCTGTGTAGTAGGATGATGTTATGAAGGGACATAAGGTCTGTGTCACAGGATGGTGTTATGAAGGGTCATAAGGTCTGTGTCACAGGATGGTGTTATGAAGGGACATAAGGTCTGTGTCACAGGATGGGGTTATGAAGGGACATAAGGTCTGTGTAGTAGGATGGGGTTATGAAGGGACATAAGGTCTGTGTAGTAGGATGGTGTT
Source organism: Monoplex corrugatus (assembly GCA_030674185.1). Taxonomy (NCBI): domain Eukaryota; kingdom Metazoa; phylum Mollusca; class Gastropoda; order Littorinimorpha; family Ranellidae; genus Monoplex; species Monoplex corrugatus. The sequence goes on along the minus strand of JAPXFY010000023.1, from coordinate 30,658,624 downwards.
TTGAAGGGACATAAGGTCTGTGTCACAGGATGGGGTTATGAAGGGACATAAGGTCTGTGTCACAGGATGGTGTTTTGAAGGGACATAAGGTCTGTGTCACGGGATGGTGAGGAAGGGACATAAGGTCTATGTCACGGGATGGTGTGAGGAAGGGACATAAGGTCTGTGTCACGGGATGGTGTGAGGAAGGGATAAGGTCTATGTCACGAGATGGTGTGAGGAAGGGACATGTATACGTATGATACAATGTGCACAATGCTTCACATGAAAGCTCGTGCATGTATGGACTGGATATAGGTAACGTGTATACGCCAGGGGAAATATACAAATATGCATGCACTGTCAATACAGATTAACATACCATCACAAGAATAACCTTTATCACACTGCATCACTGGTCATAATTCGTACATACCACATATCACACACCACACACACGCATATGAATACTTCACATCACATGCAGGCGCACACACACACGCGTCTTTGTGCTTGCAGTAACAAAGATACATATATACAAAGAAAATTAAAAAAATACACGAGCCAAGCCTCACCAACACAGTGCATTTGCTAACTTACGCAATCACTACATTAACAAACTCACACACACACACACGTTTACATACATATACACACATTCACATACACACATTCACATACACACACACACACAAACACACACACACACACACACACACACACACACACACACACACACACACACACACACACACACACAACACACAGAGCAGGGCAACAGGAGAGGGATAATAAACTCACTGTTTATCAAGAAATGAAAAGAATAGTTTTCAGAGAGGATCTGAAAGATAACAGAATCAGAACAACAGAGCGACAAAGGAAGTTTGCAAAGCCAGGCCAACGTGGAAGGAAGCACAGTAACGCCTGGTGGGACATGAAGAAAAAAGTTGTGATAGAGACACACAAATGAGAGGAATCTGTGGTGCTGGACTAACGGAAAAGTCCATGCACTTATTTCAAGTGTCATTTAGTCATCTGTAACACAGGTGTTGTGTGGTACACTGTGTGAAGGACAGTGCTCGACTGTGTTGTGCGTGGTTGTTCCAAGACGGTTGAGGGGGTGGGGTTCCTCTTTCTTTCCAGGACTGAAGTTACTGAGTTGAAAATATAAATTTGATGAAAATAAGTTTAAAACAGACTATGTTGAACTGGAAGGGGTGTCTCTGGTGTCTTTTTAGGACTGGAAGAGAAATTTGAATAAATGAGTTGAGTTAAATCGACTTAGATATCGTAGATTGGATGTAATTGCATTCCTGTGTAATGAGTATACAGATATGCATAAAAATACCCACCCACCCTCCTGCCCCCATACCCCCCTTCTCTCCCCCTCTCTCTCTCTCCCTCTGAAGTTCTCTTGCCTTCTGTCTTTTTCTTGCCTTCCATCATCTTTCTCTTAGATTGATGCGTACTTGTGTACTCATTAAATTTAGTTTTAAAATGTATACTTTATAGGAATGTTGAAGGATTATGATTATGTGTCATATATTGTTGCGTTTGGGTATCAGTCGATGCTAGAGACGGTTGCAGAGGGATTTATCACACTTCTTATACTTTGTGCTCTATCCATTTGCCAATAATGATCAAGACTTGGGAGATGAGAGGAATAGTGCAGGGAGTGGGGGGGGAGGGGGGGGGGAGCAGTTCACAAAGAAGAAAACTAACCAGTGGGTGAAGAGGGGTAAGGGGAAGATGTTTCAGATAGTTGTCTTTTTAATAGCAGAATTTTATCATGGTTGTTTTCATCGTGTTAACAGGTAAGAGGAGCATTGTAAAGAGACAGGTTCTATTGAGTTTTGTAACTTAGTTTGATTTCTGTGTTCATGGTAGTAGTCGGTATTCAAACCGCAAAGTTATCAGAGGGGATTTTTGAGAGTCTTGTTTAAATTTTCCACCACAGCCTGTCCTTACAGCATTCTAGATCATATGAAACTTACTGAGAAGATATAACAAAAACAACCAGATCAAATCTTGGGGGAAGTTAAAAATAAAACACATTTTGTTAGACTTTACAAGAAGGATTGTAGACAGAAGGGGATGGAGACAGCTGACCGGGCATGCGTCAGTGGCTACCATCAAGAATGATGTCGCCGACAGGTGAACAAAAAAAATATGGAGTGTTTGACTTGAGTGCATGGATGCTGAAAACTTTGGTTTTCTTTTAGTCTAGTATAGTTTCTGCTGTTGTTGCTTTAGATCGTGTCAGACACATGGAACATGAACCAGCTGTGTTCAGTATACTGTGCTGTAAGGAAAATCTGGTGTGAAGGAGGAAGGTATTAATCCTTCCATATGTGTTCCATATGATCTTCATTAGGGCAAGTAAGTATATATTGAGTAGCTTAAAGCAAGTTTGTCACTGTAGCTGTAGGGCATTGCTATGCAGATCTCTCTGTCTCTGTCTGTGTCTCTCTCTCACTCTCTCTCTTAAATACACATCAACAGGCACAATTTCAAAAGGTGTAACTTTTGTAATCCCTCCTCCTTTCAAACACAAACACACACATACACACACCACACACACACACACACACACACACACACACACACACACACACACACACACACACACACACACACACACACACACACATCAACAGGCATAATTTCAAAAAGTGTAAGTTTTAAATCCCTCCTCCCCCCAAACAGGCACACACGCACACGCACACGCACACACACACTCACACACACACACACACACTAAAAGTAGATTTTGGAAAGAAAGAAATGAAACATGGCAGAGTTGTTTTTGTATTTTTTAGTTTTTTTCCCTCGTTCAGACATAAAGAGAGTGCCACAGAATGACAGATATCTCTGTGTATAGCATATCATAGCTCATGTCCCTTTGCTTTGATTGCTGTAAACTAAATTACTCCTTCAGGAATTTGGTGTAGATGCTGCTGATCCATTGACACCTGTTTGCCAGTGGTAAAACCTCCAATTTTTAATAATGAACAGTAGCGGGTAGGTTATACTGCAGACATGCTTTTCTGTCCTGATATTTTGGAGTATGTTTTGTTTTGATCTGGGTTGGGTTGGGGGAGGGAGAGGGCAGTGTAGGGTGTCTGTTTTCTGTTTGGTGGACTAGTTTACTGTTGATGCCATGGCGGTGTTTGAAATATCTCTGTAAGTCTGGGAGAGATGGAGCCCACTTACATAAATCCCTCTGTTCCCTGAAGATTGGTGCTGTTCCCTTTTGATCCTTACATGGGTCTGCTGGGGGATTCCTCAGCCAGGAACATTTCCCTGGTTCTTTGACCTTTCATTTTTGATTTGCCAGTGAACTCTTCAGTGAAGTCCTACGCCTTTGAAGACTAACCAGATCTCAGGAGATGAGTGATGCCTCAGCCTGAGCCTCAGAAGTCCGAACAAACAGGGCTGTGGCATGAAGCTGAGGAGTGTTGGGGTAGAAACTTCAAGTCACAAAGCAGCATCTCCATTGATTTGTGAGGACTCTGTCTAGACAGTGATATTGTAAAAACTGATGGAGCAAAAGCTGTCCGTTCTGTAGTGTTAATTCACTGTTTGGCTTTTTTTTATGCTGTTACTTTTCTGGTAGTGGGTTTTTTCTTTTCTTTCTTTTTTTTTTTTTTTTTAACTGTTGGAGGTAAATTTAGTGAAACAGCTGGCTCATCCAGCCATGTACACAGATTTTGTGCTGGACTACAATTAAGTTAAATATCTCATTGGGTCATTGTCACTTTTTCTATTCTTCAGTTATGATGACGAGTGAAACTGTCAAGTCTGTTTTTGGTTTTTCGATTCTTCAGTTGTGATGGAGAGTGAAACTGTAAAATGTGGGGTGGGGGAATGGGGTGTTTTTCTAGCCCTGAAATGGATCTAGATAGCTGGGGTGTCAAGAGTTACTTGCCCTGCAACCCACCTGCTGTGACTATTTTGTCGGTAGGAGGGACATAGTTATTTTGTCGGTAGGAGGGACATAGTTCAGAATCCAGCATCTGTTCTATTGATGACCCTGTGAAGTAATGGAGAAAAGATGCATGTACATCATTTGGCAGAAATGTTGGATATGACCTTTGTGTATGTAGTCTATCATCCACCAACAAGTAGCCTACTCACACCACACAACCTCACAGCTGAACAGTGCAATAGTCTCAAGAATAGGTCATCAAAAAGCTGATAGAGTAATCAGTGTCATTGGCTTTGCAAAGTTTCTTTTTTGTTACTGGTTGATGGAGTAAGCAGTCCAAGGTAAATGTGACTTTCCGCATTCAGGCAAACAGGAACCAGAAAAACCACGAAAACACGTGTGGGTTTTTTTCTGGTTCCGGAGTAAGCAGTGTCAGTGGTTTTGCAAAGTTTTTTTGTTTCCAGTTCAAACATTTCAGTTTCTAGTGTCTCTAGATGCTGGCACAGTCTTTGATTAACATCTCCTTGATATCACCACATGTAAGATTACTGGCTATGGCAAGTACATAATATTTCTGTAAGTCTGTTATAGCATACAAGACGTAGGAGTATTTTCTTCATTACTATTAGCAATATGAAAGTAAGAATGATCAAGAAGATTCAGCTTTTATGTATGTTTTATTGCATACAAAACAGGAAAAATTGTCTTCATTACTATCAGTAATATGAAAGTAAGAGTCAAGAAGATTTAGCTTTTATGTATGTTTTATAGCATACAAGATATTTGAAAATTTTCTTGATTAGTGTCAGTAAATTTGAAAGTAAGAATGATCAAAAAGATTCAGCTTTTATGTATGTTACTTTGACACCCATTACACAGTCATTACAGCAGATCAGTGATTTATCTAAATAAAAAAAACTAAAAAAAAACTGCGAAGTAATGTTTTTGGTGCTCTTTTATGAGTGCTGCATTGGAGGTGTAAAAGTAGACTTTTCATTTTACAAAACAAAGGTAATCTGCATGGTAATGTTTTTGATGCTGACTTATGAGTGCCATGTAAGGGAAAAAAGTAGTTTCATTTTTAGGAGAATGAATGTGGCATTCGAATGTGTGTGCTTGTTGTTTTCTGAACAAGGAACTGGCCTGAAGGGAGGGAGGGCAATGCAGTACTGACATCAGATACAGCAAGTATGGGTCATCAAAGTTTCTGGGTTGATATACTTAATACAAGTGCCACAAGCTTATAATAGATGTTGTTTAGTTAAAACTAAGAAAGTATATAAAGACATCATATTGTGTATAGACATAAAGACAACATATTATGTATGCACATAAAGACATCATATTATGTATACTCACACTGATTTTTAGCCAGCTCCTCACTCCCTCTGTCCTTCTCTCTCCCTCTCCTTCTCTCTCCCCACTCTCTCTCTCTCTTTTCCTCTGCCATGCTCTCTCTGACTGTCGTTGGAAGACAAATCTGCCAGATTAAGCTAAAACAACTTTACCCCTGGGTCAGGGTTGTTCAGTTGTGAAAGTTTACAAGCATTTGTGTTACTGTGGTGTCAGACGTTTTAACAGGAGTTTGTCTCTTCTCTGTGCTTGTTTTGAGGATAAGAAGCCAAAGAATATCATCAACTTACAAAGGAGTGGTTTATACAATGTGAATGTTAGATCTATGATGCTGCCAAATTGAAACAAGGATACCTTTGAACTGAAAGAGTATTGTCTCTTGTACAGATGTTTTCAGCAAACACAGAGACTGTACAGAGCGATGGTTGTTTGATAAATCATGAAGAAACAGAAAAGATTAAGATAACAACAATGCAAAACCTACAAAAGTATTTTTCTAATCCTGGTGTTGTCATTTTTATTGTTTGTGGACTGTGCAGATGTGTGCGTCTAGCGGTATCTGTCCTGTAACATTAGGAGTTAACAATCTCGGTTTTGTCACATATTGTATAACATTTTGCTTTTAGTGAAATCGGTATGTTTGAAGTTAGCAGGCTTTTCATGTTGTGGTGGTCGTCTCACTCATCAAAAGCTGCGGTCACAGTTTAAACTTGTGTGTTCCCGGACAGGACCCAGTTCATCGTGTTCAGATTTCCTGTCATGTTATGTTGGAGTTTGGGTTCAAACAAGTTGCCTTAGTGTTTGTTGTTTGCCCAGAGAGTGTGATTGGATAGTTTTACAGAGTAAACCAACATTGCTTCTGCATATGATTTGTACTTGTTTCTTCTTGAAACTTTCTTCTGCTGCTGCTGTTCTTCTTCTTTTAAATGGAAATCACTTCGGCCTGTTTATTGCAGCTCCTCCATTTCTTGCCTTTCATTTTCTTTTCTCTGTCAGTGAAGGTTCAGTTCAAAGCTTGTACTGATTAGTATATGTCACAAGTTTGTAATATAGAAGTGTTAGGTGAGAATGTAGTGATGTACATTATATGTAACAAATAGATAATAGGTGAGATTGTAATGATGTACAGATACATTGCAAATAACAAACGAATATTAGGTGAGGCTGTATTGATGTACAAATATATATTACATTTTATGAATGTCATGAAACGTCATGTACAATCTAGTGACAGTGCAAGCGTATAAGTTTGGAGGAGGGGGAGGCATAATTTGCAAAATGTAACATTTGAACAAAAATCTGAAATACAATGTTATAAACTTACTCTATTTAGGATAGCTAAATCAAATATTGAAAAACAAATACAATATATGGTAATTTTGTTCTCTTTGAAATCACTGATATATCTCCAACTCTGACAATCATTGTGCTAAATATTTTTGCCAAAAAGTTAATTGTTTAAAATTGAATTATGTATCATTAGTCAGTACTAAGTATGGCTGTGATTTGACAGGCGAGCCAGGAAGTTCTTCGTAGTCTTAAACATGTACACACATATAGAAAGAATCATTGTTTTGTTAATTTCATGACAACCTAGTGTTCTTTCATTCTTAATCATTTCTTTTTCAAGCAGATGAGCTTTACTTTCATCGTCATTGACATACGTGTTGAACATCATATTTTATTTTTATGCATTCATATATTGTTAGATTAAGTCAGTCGTGAATACCTTCATCAGCAGAGTTACTGACATACGTTCATTCTTAAGTGCATATATTTGTTTACAGTTTTATCTTTACCAAAAGTGTGTCGGTCACATGTCACTCGAACCACTAAGAAAAAAAACAAAAACATGATGAATCAAAATGGTTGTCAGAGTAAAAGTAGGTCTTGCTCAGATGAAATGTTGAGAGAAATACAAGAAGCGTATACTGGCTTTGGGTTATATCAAAAAACCTTTGGTGTTGCAGATACTGTTATTTTGTATAACTTTGATATGCATGGTGGTTTGCATCTGTGAGCAGCTGAACAGGATGACGTCCATGTGGGACTGGAGACGTTGAAGATTGTTGTGATCTATTGCATTGTGCGTGCGTGTGTGTGTATGTGTGTGTGTGTGTGTGTGTGTGTATGTGTGTGTGTGTGAGCATTTGTGTTGGTTGATTCTTCCCCTCACATATCAGACCCTGACAGTGGAACAGCGTTGCAAGAACAGAGAATTGCTTTGACTTAGTTTAAGGATTCTGTGTGAAGTTGAGCGTAATTCTTTCCTTGCAGTTGTTGTCTTTCCTGTTGATCAGTACTCCTTCCCTTTCTTTTTCTTTTTTTTTTTTTCTTAATAATAAACCATCTTGTTTGTGAAGAATGTAGCATTGATCTTCTGTAAACATGTAAAACGCTGTAGCAGAATGTGTTTTCTCTTTCTTTGTTTCTTTCCCCCACCCCCTGTCCCACCATTCCATCTGTAACGGTCCATTTTCCCCTGCCAATTGCATTACACAGTTTGTTCCACTCCTTCTCCTTTCATCATGTCCCTTTGTCTGAGTTTTCCTCTCACTCAAGTCTGTTTCTGCTTTTATGTGTGCTTTAATTATCTTTTCCTCATCACATCTATAATTCATGAGTTCATCATCAACCTTTAAAGATGTATACATTTCAGAAAGCTGATTGTATTCTTTGCATGTTCGTTCACTTTCTGTGTGTTTGGTACGTTTTCACCCATGTTTTTCGTACTTTTAGAACTGTCATTTGCTTATCAATATTTTTTTTAAAAATTAAAAACAAAACAAAACAAAACAAGAACAGTTGTGTTTATGAGTGAGTGTGTGTAATGAATCTGTATGTGTGTGTTGTGTGTGTGTGTGTGTGTGTGTGTGTGTGTGTGTGTGTGTGTGAGCGAGCACTCTGAAAACAAAATGCTTTACAATAAAATGCTATATATCACAATATTCTTATCCATTATTTCATTGCCTTTTCAGCTTCGGCTGATTGTTGTACGTGTGCTTCAAATACTGTGAAAGATCTGATTACTCAGATCTTTGTATGAAATTTAAAAAAAAAAGATTCACAGGCTTTCCATCAGAGTTACCTGTGTGGGTTTATGTTTACTTACATGTACTTCTGTTTACAAGTCTGGTTCTGATTTCTGTGTTTTCCTGTGTACTCGTTTGCCAAGCACTTAAAAATACGCGTCTTGACAGCCATAGTGGGCCTGACAGGAATTTTTGTCGTTTGAGATTTGTTATGCACTGGCTTCCAGGTATTCACTGTCTTGCACAGAAAGCGTCGCCTCAAACACTTGTTGTTCTGTATATGAAGTCGTGTTCTTGTACCAGAAGATGCCATTGAGGAATATGTGAAATTCTGGTTAGTGCTTGGAGGAAGCAAGCGGTATGATGATGTGATTTTGTAGTATGTGGTCGTCTTGTCCGTTTTTCTGCTTGCGCTCTCTTCTCTCTCTTCTCTCTCTCTCTCTCTCTCTCTCTCTCTCTCTCTCTCTCTCTCTCTCTCTCCTCTCTCTCTCTCTCCTCTCTCTCTCTCTCTCTCTCTCTCTCTCTCCTCTCTCTCTCTCTCTCTCTCCTCCTCTCACCCTTAAGTTTTCTTAATCTTCCTTTTTAGAAAAATGGAGATATTTTCATATCTACTGAAGAGAGGTGTCAGTCTGTGTGTGTGTGTGTGTGTGTGTGTGTTTGTGAGACAAAAATGTGTGAACACAACCTCCTTGATTCTTCATGTCAAAGATGAGAACGGTTAAGTAGTTGCAAAGGGTAATTTTGAAAGGTAAGATACCAAGGTCAAGGTCACCCCCCCCCCCCCCAAATAAAAGTGCCTAAAATCAGCAGTTTTTGAGGAAGGTGCATAAACAGCACTTCCTCAGGAACCCTTGACCTTGAGACTATAATTAAAGTCTGTTTTCGCTGTGTGACAGTTGATCATTGCCCTCAATATACATCAAGTTTCATTTCATACAAAAAAAAATTTTCAAGGTCACAATGATTGATATTGTAGACCATCTCTGTCTTTAGCAGTTACACTGCCTGAGTGAAAATTGTTGAAAATTTAAGGAATTTATTTTTTCTTTAACCTTATGCGGGAAAATTGTTTTCTATATTACATCTAATATTCTTCTTCAATCTGTCTGTTGATATAGGACAGTGAAGAGAATATCACTATAGTACAACTGAAGTGTAGTTTGAGGTCTTCCTCTTCTGACAGAAGCTGAACTTTTAAGAAATTGACAAAGACATATTGAGGGAGGAAGGTATTATGGTCTCAAACAACTGTTCTTACATCTTGAAAAGCACTTCCTCAGATACTGTATGTAATGAATTTATTCCCTGCTCAGAAAAAAAAAAAAATTCTTCACTTAAGATCTCCGTTCCTGAAGATAGAGCTAAAGAATGATTATTGCGTGTATCATTACAAATATAATATAAGCATGGTGACTGTCTTGGGTCTTGGTTGTTTAACCCTTTGACTCCTGCGCCCTGTCCAGCAGCATCCTCTATTGTCAACCATGGTAGCAAAGCAAAAACTTTACCCTTTGACTCCTTTTCCCTTTGACTTTCTCACCCTATCCAGGGAGTCAAACGGTTAAGTTTTTGCAGTTGGTGGATAGGGTGAGGGAGTCAAAGAGTAAAGTTTTTTGCAGTTGGTGTATGGGGTGTGGGAGTCAAAGGGTTAAGGATCCATTGTACCATTTGGTGTAAGATCCATTGTACCATTTGGTGTAAGATCCATTGTACCATTTGGTGTAAGATCTCGGAAGTTTTCATGAAAAGTTCACTTTTAAGCAACTGTGCTTTTTTGTTTTCCCAAAAAAGACGGAAGATGACTTCATTTTTGACACATTGAGGCTATTTAATTCTCTCGTGTAACAGACAGATCTCAGCATATTTCTTAGATTACGATAAACATACTTTTATTTCTGTTATACTGTTTGACTGTATTAAAACTTGATGGAAATTTCGTTACAACTGGTAGGCTATATATGTATATAATTATACGCTATCTGAGGGTTTATTTTGTGTCTTTGTTAGTCTGTCTAACACAGCCACGAAAACAAATTAAAGCAATTCTGGATCCGTCTTAGTTTCTCAATTGCATGGAGATTTGCAATAAGAAATGCTTGTCGTAGAAACAGATATTTGTTTTGTTTTTATCAATTTTTGTATAAGAAGGGAGACTATAGACCAGCTTGACCATTCTCAGTTTTGTTTTGTTTTGTTTTTTTAGTAGTATATTCTCTTTGTCTCTCTCTCTGTCTCTTTCTCTCTCTCGCTCTCTCTCTCTTGCTCTTGCTCTCTCCTCTCTTTGTCTATCTTTTCTCTCTCTCTCTCTCTCTCTCTCTCTCTCCTCTCTTTGTCAATCTATTTTCTCTCTCTCTCTCTCTCTCTCTCTCTCTCTCTCTCTCTCTCTCTCTCTCTCTCTCTCTCTCTCTCTCTCCCGCTCTCTCTCCCCCCTCTCTCTCATTCTCTGCTGCTTTCTCTTTTTCTATCTCATGATGCATGGACCCATTCTTACAGATCACTAGCAGTAAACAAGCTGATGGTTTTGTGTCCCAGTGGTCACACGGAGAACCATTCTTGCAGATTATGCAAGTAAACAAACAGGTCAGAAATAGTAATTGTCAGTTTGAAACAATTTCTGTGCTACTTTGGATGGATTTTTACGCAACTGAGGACTTCAGCAGGGTATGCATGCCGCTGTCAGTTACTATTTGAGCGACCCTGGTCCAGTTCTTGGTTGAGAGTGACTTAACAACACTGAATTGGACACAAGATTTATTTATTATTGATAGTGTATCACTATGAAATTCAGGTAATACATTTACCTATTTGTAGTCTTAACAAACAGAGTGACTGTTGCTGTAATTTGAAATGTGAAAAAGAAGATGCAGAGAGAAAGACGTGTTTAAAAAAGTACTGTTGGCCTACTCGCCAAATTATATATGTATATTATATATATATATATATATATATATATTATATATATATATATTTTATATATATATATATATATATATATATATAATATATGTGTGTATATGTATGTATATATAAACACAACCTTAATATTACATAAAATGTTGTCAGAGTACCGTGTTCGTAATAGATGGGTTGTCAGTTCAACCAGTAGGCAGGAGTTTTTTAATGCAGGTGGAATGGTTCTTTTGGTAGAGTCCGTGGACTGAGATCTGGTATCTTGAAAAATTGACATGTTCAATGCCCATCTTAATGTTTCCATCATTCTGGTGGTGTCAGCTAGGTGTTTCATAGGTCTCTCTACCTCCTCCAATTTCAAGACCTTGCTGACGCATAGTGTTTTGCACAAGCTCATGAAGTCTGCCAGATAATTGTTTGCAGATTTCAGTGGAGTGCATATGGGATTGTCCGAGTGCATTGAATCCCTTTTGAGTCTTCTATGGCAAATGCAGGAAACACATTTTCAAGACATATCCTAGACACTCAGAGTACGTTTTTGAGACGTATCAAGACACAGAGACAAGTTAACCATAAAAAAAAAGATGGAAGAGCTTTGCCTTCTGCCCCCTCTTCTCTGACTTTGTAACCCACTTCAGCCAACATCCTCTTCCATTCTAACAGAGTCCTGTAAGCTATTGGAGAAGTGAAACCTGTTTTTGCTTCTCTGATAAAAATGATAATGTTGTATATATCACTCATGGAAGAACCAAAGCTCAAACTTGTTATAAGATGTGTTCATTTAGCTGTTAAGTGCCCATGACATGTGTTGTCATTTACCAATACGAGAAGAACCAAACATTAAAATGTGTTGCTATGGTACCTATACATTTAGCTGTTGAGGGTTCACACAAACTAGATGTTTTCCATTATCAGTACTTCAAGAACTAAATGTTAAAACGTGTTTGCTGTATTACATATTGTACACATGGCCAAGGATTTTTGACTAGTAAAATCAATTCTGTGTAACTTATTTTCTGTGAAGCTTGTCCAGTTTGACTGTCATATTTACAAGGTCAGAGAAATTGTCAGTGTGGATTGGACAGTTTTAAATTTCTTTTCGTAATGTACGTTTGTGGATTAACGTTAACTGAAAGCAACAATACGCAAGACAAATATTGTGCCTTTGTTGAGGTTTTTATGTAAGAAGCAGCAGATTGATGGCAGTAAAGAAAATATGACATATTAAGATAATAACACCCCCCCCCCCCCCACAGAGAGTCACCCCTGCCCCCCTCCTCCTTTGCTATTGATTAAAAAGTAAGGGGAGGGTGGGGGGATGGCTTGGTCTTGTATAGAGCAGTGGATACAAGAACCGATACCTTTAGTTCAGACACAGCCTGCAATGTAAAACTGACCCGTTCGCTGCCCATCTTAATGCTTTAATCTTTCTAGTGGTAATACCTTTGTGGTTTGTTGGTCCTGTCACCACCACCGCCACCACCCCACCCCCTGTCCATTTCAAGATATTGCCAATGCATAGGGTTTTGCGCAAACTCGAGGAGTCTGCCAGAGAAGAGACGGCATATTGGGTGGAGCGAGTATGGAATTGTCCGAGTGCTATGAATTCCTCTTGAATGCTGTGAATCCCTCTTGAATTAACCCTTTGACAGCAACACACTGTCCAGCAGCATCCCGCATTGCAAACTGCGCCTAGCGAAACAAAAACTTAACCTTTTGATTCCCTCAAACTATCCACCAGCTTCTTGCAGGAAGCTGGAGGATAGGGTTAAGGAATCAAAGGGTTAAATTTTTGCAGTTGGTAGATAGGGTGTGGTTGTCAAAAGGTTAACTCCAGCCCCCTTGCTGTATATAGTTAGTAATGAAATGACAAGGTGTACGAAGAGTTGCATGCGTTTTGAGATGATTACAACCCTGACTTAGCTCTGGGCAGTTGGCTGGGCTTTTAAACATTAAATCATAGTAATATCTCAGAAGTAAGTGCATGTAGGTCAAAAGCCTTCCTCCCTCCCCTCTCCCCTCCTCCCCCCCCCCCCCCCCCCCCCTGCAGACATAAAATTTCAAGGGATGGTTGTGAAATCCTACTTGATTGACACAGAATAATTCAATATTGCAGGTGTAACGTTTTGTTCCTAAGCTAAAAGTAGCACAAGTCTGTAGCCATTCCCAATGCATATCGAGCGTTGTGTGTGTGTGTGTGTGCGCGCGTGTGTGTGAGACTGTGCATGCAAGCATGTGTGCTCTCCTCCCGTCATTGAAGTGTGTGGATAAAAAGCCCTGGATGTACATGATTGGCACTGCAGTATTCTGTTCTATTTGACACTCTGCTTCTGTTTTTACGTACGATTACACCGCCTCTGTAGGACTTTTCAGTGATGGTATTAGTCATTGTGTGTTTGTTTGTTTTTTTGTGTTCATAGTTTCTGTTGCGATGTGCTTTCATGATTTTTACCTTCACACCTCTTTGTGTTTGTTTATTTTTTCCATGAAAAAAAAATTAATGAAATTAGATGGTGGAGTGTGTTTTTTGTTGTTGTGATTTTATTGTCTGGATGTGTATGTGACTGTAGTGTATTTGAATGTGAGATTTCGATTTCTCTCTCTCTCTCTCTCTCTCTCTCTCTCTCTCTCTCTCTCTCTCTCTCTCTCTCTCTCTCTCTCTCTCTCTCTCTCTCTCTCTCACCCCCCCTTCTCTCTCTCCTTCTCTCATTCTCTCATATGCACTCACTCACGAGCATGCACGCGCACACACACACACACACACACACACACACACACACACACACACATACACATAGTGACATACAACACATACTTTCACTGACTGAACTAAAGATGCTTTCAAGAAATAAAACTCAATGTGTGTTTCCTGTGATTCACAGCCAGTGTCGTTAAATTTAAAATGAATAAATACATAAATACACAATATGAAATAATCTCTCAGAAAAAAGGGGATATTACAAAAATTATATTGTCAAGCCATACAATTACAAGCTATCTTTTTTTTTTTCTTCACTGAAAATCAATTCATCTCAGTGATTTTTTTTTAAAGCAATTAGTTTTCCAAATAGCACAAAACGTACCGAAGTATGATTCATAGATAGCCTGGACATAGGTGGTGGTTTGCTATCGAGTTTGTTTGTTTTTTAGTCCCAGAAGTCCAAATATTTAATCACGTTCATACCGACCTCTTTTTATGCAGAATATTTAGAAAAACAAGTTAAGATGGTCATGCCATTCTAACATTCTCCCTTTTTATACAAAATTATTACTGAAAACCATGGTTATTATGACCTTTAACCCTTTGCCTCTTGTCACCCTATCCATCGGCATCTTGCATCCTCATGAGTGATGGCAAATCAAAAATGTAACCCTTTGTCTTCATCACCTTATCCACCAGCTTCCTGACAGGGTGAAGAAATCAAAGGGTTAAGTTTTTGCAGCTGGTGGATAAGGTGCGGGAGTCAAAGGGTTAACAAACTATCAGCTGAAATGTAATTTAAGAAGGACAACGGGAGACTGTCAGAACAGTGAACACAGAATGTAGATATTGTCAAGCATACACAAAAGACAACAAAAGAACACTTGAACAGAAAACTTAGGACAAAAACAACAACAACAACAATAGAACTTCCATGATGTATTGCTGACAGGAGACAGTGACTTTCTGTGTCAGAGAAAAGTTATTGAGTTATTTTCTTCCACTCAACGAAGCATCATGGATGTTCTGTTGTTGTTGATGTTAATAACTTTCTTCCACTCAAAGAAACATCATGGAAGTCTGTTATTGTTGATGCTGTTGCTGTTGTTGTTGTTGTTATCGCTGTTGTTGTTAGTTATTTTGCCTTGGAAGCAACCCTGTATATGTTCTGTCTTGTCTATGTGTGTGTGTTTGGTCAGTTCAAGAATAAAAGACTATGTCAATCTTGAACATAAGACCAATATATTGTATTATTTCTCTCCTCTCTCATAGTTGTGTGTAGGGTAGTTGCAGAGTATAAAGGTAGGCTTGGGCGCTCCTTTTTTGAGGAGTGTTCTGAGCTTACGGTTTTTGTGCTTTGTATCTGCTTCTATGCTAGCTGAATGGGTAATGCAAGCTATGTTAGATTTGAGAAGTTCAACAACATGGGAGATAATTTCTACGTGACTCTCAAGAGTTACGTCCTTTGGTTGATATTATAAAAATTCTCCCTGCTTCCCTCTTATTTCTTTGGTATCACTCTTTTCTGTTTCACAATGTAATATCACAAGAAACAAGGAAGGAAAGATATTTATTCAGCACTGTCGTACTAACACAAGAACATTTTCTTTTTCACATCGAGTGGCCCCTTTGTGGAATAAACTCCCAACTAACATAAAATTTGCACAAGATACAACAAATTCAAGAATTTTTTGGGCGAAATTCCAAAATTCAAAGAACTTTTCATTGATTATGATGATTAAAGGCCTAATTAGGCTTATGTAAACAAAAAGAAAATGCGCATTTTAACACCTGTATTAGAAATAGTTGAGAAAGAGGGGACGTAAATAGGCCGCAAGGCCTAGGCCATTGAAAGTCAGTCCCTATTACTACTACTACTACTACTAACACTACTACTATCTGGAGAAACACTTTGGTTGCTGAGAAGATAACGGCAGGGCTGACCAGGTGAGTTCATAGTATCTGCATGTTTGCTTGTGTCTGCCCAATGTACCTTTGTGTGATGTTGTGGACAGGTCATTCTGAACAGTTTGTTCGTGTTTCTCTTTCTCTTTCTCTGTCTCTGTCTGTCTGTCTGTCTCGATCTGTGTCTGTATGTCTCTCTCATGTCTGTACTGTCTGTCTGTCTATGTCTTACTCTGTCTCTGTCTTTCTCTCTCTGTCTCTGTCTCTGTCTGTCTCTCTATCTATCTCTGTCTGTCTCTCTATCATGTCTGTTTGTCTCTGTCTCTGTTCGTCTGTCTGCCTCTCTCTCTCTCTCTCTCTCTCTCTCTCTCTCTCTCTCTCTCTCCTCTCTCTCTCTCTCTCTCTCTCTTTCGCGTGTGTCGGTTTCTCTCTCTGTTGGTAGTAGTAGTAGGTATTATTGTTGTTATTAGTAGTAGTAGTATCATTATTATTATTGTCGTTGTTATAAACAATCAACACAATGCTGACCGGTTTGAATTTAAAATAAAGATTGTCAGCAGCGTCTCCATCTAAAGAGACTAACAACTCTGGAACTGTAGACAAAGCCCATCAAAAATCAAATAAAATTCCAGTGTGAATGAATGGTTTTATCCTTCGTTTGTATCATGTGTAAACGTAATCTACTATACCCACAAACACCTGCAAATAAAATAATACAATAATGACTTCATTTCGAGTTTAACCATTTGATTCCCACAGCCTATCTACCAAATGCAAAAATTTATCCCTTTAATTCCCTCACCCTATCCACCAGCCTCCTGCAGGAAGCTGGTGGATTGGGTTAGGGAATCAAAGGGTTAATGTTTTGCTTTGCTAGCATGGTTGACGATGGTGCATAGGGTGTGGGGGGGTCAAAGGGTTAAAACAAAGATGTGCCAGCATTGTCTCCAATATAAACAGACTAACAATGCGGACACTGTGGAGACAAAGCCTATTAAAGACAACATCTACGATGACCATGGACATTCTGCTGGTATAAAACACCATTGTCTGAATTATCCTCTTTTTTCTACTCCCACAGTAATGTCGTCACTTGTAGTTGGGATGGGAGGAATGATCAAACACAAACAGCTAAAAGAAACTTCAACTCGGTCTCAAAGTTGTAGCGACAAGCAGTTCAGGCATGTGCTGAGATTTATCCAGTCTTTTGAAACACCATTCCCCAAATTATTCTCGTTTTTCTACACCCGTAGTTAATCTGGTCGCTTGTAGTTTGGATGGGACGAATGATCAGACGCAACAGCTGAAATGATGTTCAGCTCTGTGTCAAGGGTAGAGCAACAAGCAGTTCAGGCATGTGCTGAGATTTGTTCAAGCTGTATTATTGGTTACCCAGCTCCTTAAAAGAAAAAGAAATATCGTACGAACACACTCTCTCTTTTGAGTACTTAAGAGTAGAAATCCAAGGCACAAACCGTGTTAGTCTTCTTTCTCCAAACATGATGGCAATCTTTATCAATCCAAACAGTGCCCTTTGTCCGGCAGTTGATAGGAAATGTCGCGGCAGACGTCCAGTGCTCCGCTGTACTAAACTAGTTAGTGATAACGTTACTGATTAATTTTTCTCCCCGCCATATTGAACTAAAAATGGCAGAATAACACATCCGCCATTTTTTGGACTAAACCGTGAATTTACATGTAAGTAACATCAATTCTATTTCAAAGTATATATCTTAAATGTTTTATGACGGTAACTGCTTCGTTTGATGCTATTCTTTTGACTGTGGTTTCAGCCAAAGTACTTTCCTGCGGTAATCTTTATTTTGAAAAAAAGGAATTTCAAACGTGTACAATGGTGTGGAAACACGGAAGTGGCCAACGGTTTTCTTGAGGTGAATACAAGCTTCTGTTGAAGATGGTTAATGAAGTGATGGGAAAGTGCCAGAGCCGGTGATCATTTGTGCAAATAGGGTTAGGAAGATGTGTACGTAACACAAGTAGTATAGTAAAGATTTGTATCAATATTTGGGTATCCAGGTGGATTGTGAAGAGACGATGTGTAGACAGAACAGCCTAACGCTTAAGGAGAAGATTTAGACTTACAAAAGAACTCCAAAACAAGTGCGACTGCCTGCGTTCAAGCAAATAGGAACCAGATTTACCTGTTCAAGTAAATAGGAACCAGAATTACCTGGTCAAGCAAATAAGAACCAGATTTACCTGGTCAAGCAAATAGGAACCAGAATTACCTGGTCAAGCAAATAGGAACCAGATTTACCTGATCAAGCAAATAGGAACCAGAATTACCTGGTCAAGCAAATAGGAACCGGGAAAAAAAAACCAAAAAAAAACACAAAAATGGAATCAGAGCGCGTATTTAATACAAGCAGACAAAACAGGTTCAAATTTTCGGCCAGTGGCCTTTGTCAAGCGTAGACGTAAGATCACAAACGAATAAACACCAAATACAAAAATTAGGAGAAAAAGACCGAAACTTCCCTGCTAGCTGCTTCGTTCAGTGGTGTTTATTCGTTTGTGTTCTTACGTTTACGTTTGACAAAGGCCATTTGCCCGAAAATTTGCACCTGCCTTGTCTGGTTTTACAAAAGAAAGTTGGAGTGTGAAAACGAAGACCCCAAAGTAAAAGTTCTCATTTTTCTTGCTTTGGCTGGCCATATAGTTTCTAAGAAGAATGTTGAGAGTTCCATGGACAGCACAGAAAACAAACGAGACAGACTTGATGGAGGCAGACACAAGAAGATCATTGATAAAAAAGAGTAGGAAAAGACAGGCAACATTTATAGGCCATTTTATGAGGACAAGGGAATTACAGTACCAGGTCACAATAGGAAAACTGGAGGGAAAGAGTATGCCAGGTAGACCCAGTGAGAAAATATTGGACAGACTTGCAGGGTGGCTGAGGACAGAGAGGTTGGAAGATGTGCTTGCAGCGACAAGGGAAATATGCATGTGGAGGGCCATGATCGCCAACGCTATGCGGCATGGCACATGATGATGATGATA
>JAPXFY010000023.1:30624792-30634792 GCA_030674185.1 Monoplex corrugatus | reverse complement strand
AAACAAACAAAAACTCTTTGGAGAGCTGGACAGCAAAAGGTCTTCAGAGGAGAAGCCTCCCCACCCTTCCCCCTCAAACAAGTGTTGGGCCCTCACTCCATCTGTTGCTGTTTTCCCTTGCAGACTGTCCGGTAGACTGGGCGTCCTTTGGTGACAATTGTTACCGTTTTTTTGCCTATCCCACACGGCCCTATGACGAAGCCTCACAGGCATGCCACGTAAGTAAAACAAAACGATCAGCTGGTGTTAAGATCCCCTGTGGGGATGCTGGCGGCTCTTTCAGAATAAATATTATCCCCACCTTCTGGACATTCTGTGCTAGAAATGTCCTCTTTTCTATCACTCTCTTTGTTTCTGCCGTGCTCTTTTGCTTTCTGTCATTTCTTCCTATCATTTTCTGCCTTGCTGGTCCATTCACTGGTATGTGTTCGATAAAGTCTTACGTACTTTTTCTTAGGATTGATAATTAGGTATATGTATTTAGTGCATATTTGGCCCTAGGGAGGTGAGATATGCGAAAGCAATTTAAGGTAATTTACGCCCATTTTTATACATGTTTTAGTGTCTTTATTTATGTTTCAATTTGTTTCAGGTTTGTTTTTTAAATCCCCATGTGCGATAAATTAGACAGAGTGGTCAATGCCCGGGACATGTCCTTAGATTATGTGCGCGAATGGATTGATGTATGTACTTAATTTTTCTTTTCTTTTTTCCTGTCGAAGTATTGTATCTGTTTTGAAACAATTATAGCCCTGATATGGCTCTATGCAGTCGGCTGGGCTTTAAACAACAATAACAATAGCAATAAAATGTATTTAGATGAGTGAATTCATGAATGAATGAGTGAAACAAAGTGATAAGAAATTGTCAACTATATCAAATAACGGTAACAACCATGGCGCTGTCAGCTTGATCATAGTGATGGCGATTCTGACGAGAATCATGCCGATAACAAAAATGAAATTAGTGTTACTATGATAATCATTATAATGAAGGTTACAGTGTTTATGATGATGACGATGATGGTGACGATGCTGCTGCTACTGCTGCTGCTGATAATGATGATGACAGTGGTAATGATAGTGATTAAATGATAATGATAACAATGAAGAAGATGGAGAACAAGAACAATAAGAAGAAGAAATAGAAAAGAAAAAGAAGAAGAGGAAGGAACAGGAAGGGAAGAAGAAGGAACAGGAGGTAGACGAGGAGGGGGAGGAGGAGAAGAAGATGACGATGATGATAATGTCGATGATGGTGATGATGATGATAATGATATAATGTTGATGATGGTAACAATCAAGATTGTCATAATGATGATACGATGATGAAGACAGTGATGACGATGATGACTGCAGTGGTGATGAAGGTGATGAAGATGATAAATTTTGCAGCAAGACGGAGCCAGCCTGGTCAGTGTGAACTCAGCAGAAGAGAACAGCTTTCTGGTCAACTGGCTTTCGCGCTATCATGGAACCAGGTACAGCTTTTTATTTAAAAAAATTGTTTTTATTGGTGTGTGTGTGTTTGTGTGTGTTGTTTGTTGTGTGTTTTGTGTGTGTGTGTGTGTGTGTGTGTGTGTGTGGTGTGTGTGTGTGTGTGTGTTGTGTTTGTGTGTGTTGTGTGTGTGTGAGAGTTTTGTGTGTGTGTGTTGTGTGTGTGGTGTATGTGTGTGTGTGTGTGTGTGTGCATGTGTGTGTGCGTGCATGTGTGTGTTGTGTTGTGTGTTGTGCATTTATTCTTTTTGTCTCTTGTATACGCTTGACAAAGGCCAGCTTGCCGAAAATTTGCACGTGTCTTGTTTAGTTACACTAAATACGCATTTCCTTTTTTTCTTTTCTTTTTTTCTTTTTTCTTTTTTTCTTTTTTTTGTCTGGTGGTATACGTTGTTAATGTTAATATTAAAACAATACATGTTCAGATTATATTTTGTGTTTTCTGGTTCCTGTTTGTTTGAATGCGGGCAGCCATATGTGTTTTGGATTGTTGATCAGTCTGTGGAGACATTTGTTCCCTTCTGGTTGTAATTCATCCTTCAACGTGTGTGTTCAGCCTGAACCAGTGGTACACAAGTGGTATGGAACTGAAAGGGGTCAGGTCGTGGACAGGGGATGGAAACTCCATGACCGCTCAAGATGTTTACTGGGTCATTGACCCTGCCACCGAGAGTGAGATGGCCAAAACCTTCTCTGAAGCACACCTGATCTATCAGTATTCAGGTATTTATGTTTTGTGTTACAATACATAAAAAGCAAAGATCTGTCAAAAAAAATCTTGTTTTGTCTCTTTGTTTTTTCGTTTTGGCTTACTGGTGCAAGGGAAACAATCTTGTCATCCCTTTCGTGGGACAATAACAATTACAAGTTTTCTTTGGACAATAACAGTATACTCACATCGACTTTCAAAAGCGAATGTTTATTTGTGCATGAAACGTTATGTAAAAATGTTCTTGTTGTGTGTCAGGTAGCGAGTTTTGCCCCAGATATGTGCTTGCATAAAAACCAGTTTTAAGATGTTTGGATACTTTGTATGAGTTCTTGAGATATCCATGCTATGTATGACAAAGTATTCAGATAATTATGTTGTCTACGAAAAAGAAAACTGACATGTATCATGTGATTATGTTGTGTGCATTTATTTGTTTGTTTATTTACATACGCTTTTCAAATATTTGTGTCGAGCAGAGCAAAGTTTCAGCTATCAGTTATTCACTCCACATGAAGGGGGAAATTTTCGTTATTCCAAGTTCTGTGTTCTGAAATTTAACAAAAGGTTTCACCATCAGTTTTGTGTATGAAATTATCAAAATGGCAGTTGAGGGGGTCTGCTTCATAAACGCACTGTTTACTTTAAGAAGACCGGATGAGAAACAAAAACAAAACTTTTTAAAAGAGTAATCAAACAAACAATAAAGAAAGAAAGAAAGAAGGAAAGAAAAGAAAGAAAGAAAGAAGAATAGAACAGAGGAAAGAAAATAAAAAAGAAAAGAAGAAGGAAAGAAAGAAAGATAGAAAAAAGAAAGAAGGGAAAAATAGAAAGAAGAAGGAAAGAAAGAAAGAAGGAAGGAAGAAGGAAAGAAGGAATGAAACAAAAGATAGAAAAAAGAAAGAAGAAAAGATAGAAAGAAGAAGGAAAGAAGGAAGAAGGAAGGAAAGAAAGAAAGAAAGAAAAAAAAGAAAGAATGAAGGAAAATTTTCTGAGTATAAAAATCTACACATTTTGTAGTCTGTACAGCGTTGATAGTGTCAAGATGTTTTAAATTGCAAGTTTCAGCAACATGTAGTCTTTTTTATAGACCTCTGTTACTTAAACTAAGTTTGTATGTCCACAAAGGAAGCAAGTGGATGATGTAATCTAACCTTATGTGAGCGCAATTCTTCAGGAAAAAGAGAAAGACTGTTTTAGGACTATTTGATTTGATCAAATAGGGTTGTTTATTTGTTTGTTTGTTTTGTTTGTTTGCTTGTTTGTTTATCTGTTTTGTTTGTTTTGTTTTGATTATCTGTTTATTTTAGTTTTGTTTTGTTTTGTTTGTTTGCTTGGTTATTTGTTTGTTTGTTTTTCTATCTTTCTTACTCTTTACTCCTTGGTTTTTTAATGTCTTGGATTGGATACCATTGTTTTATGATGGATTGGAGAGTGTGTGTGTTTGTGTATTTGAGTGTGTGTGTGTGTGCGCGTGGGTGCGTGTGTGTGTGTGTGTGTGTTTGTGTTTGTGTGTGTGAGTAGTGGTTGTTAGTTGTGTGAGTGTGATTGGAGCGTACATGTGTGTGTGTGATGTGTGTGTGTTTTTGAGTGTTTGTATGAGTGTGGATGATGAGATGATTAATGACGATGGGGATGATGATCATGATGTATAGGAGTTCCATCTAGGATTGAGACTGCGTAACAGGGCTGTACTCTACGCTTACTATCATGATACACCCTGGCGTCAACCAGGCACGAGAGATTCATAAACTGCGGTTTTGGTCAAGAGATTTGAGCTACACCCTCGATGACGCATCCGTAAAGAGGATGAGACTCGACTGTGTGGTCCCAGTCTTCACACTGCGCCCATAGCACGCTTATTTCTGGGAAGTAATCGGGTTAGAACTATTCCCACAATGGTTTTGACAGGTCTTGTGGGGAATCGAACCCACAACTTCCAGCTGATAGTCTGCAGCGCTGACTGACCACTGCACACGGCGGCTAGTACTGGATTGGATTGTTTTAGCGATATGTTTATTTTGATGGTTTTATCGTTGAGGTTTTTCTTGTTGTTGTCGATGTGTTTCTCATTCTTTACTTATTTTTTCTGGATTTTTCTATATCGGATAGAATACTATTGCCTTGTACCACATTGGATTGGATTGGATTAGAAAGGATTATTTTATAACATGTTTGCAGATCAGCAGAATCGGTTTGGCTGGGCCTGGGCCAGCAGGACATTGTCTCTGCCCTTCATCTGTGAAATCAGGCGCAGCGAAGTCTATCGCATTTACCAGCGTGACAGGGACTTCTGTAAGTAGCTCCGTAATTCAGAAGATGTGTACAGCGTTTTCACCCCCCGTGGGGTTGCCGGGGGCTCTTTTAGTATAATTAGTATCCCCTTGTAATTCATAATGACTCTAAATTCATGCATATAGAACTTTTGTTGAGGATGTAGGCGTTTTGCATGTTTTTAACTTTGGGTCTCATGCGGATAATCTTGCTTTGCTAATGCGTTTATCGTTGACTTTTTGCTGAGGGCGAATACAAATAAACTTAACAAACAAACAAACAAACAAACAATTAAAAACATAACAGACTAACAGATATGACATGTGTATATGAGTCTTGCTCAATCCATTGTATACAAATCTTGTTCAGTTTTCTCAATGATATTGTAATAATGTTCAGCAAACATTGTATTTATTTGTGTTTTGTCAAAAAAAGAATTAAAAACAAGGTGGAAAAAAGTAGAAATATATCCCCACCTTCTGGTCATTCTGTGCTAGAAATTTCCTCCTTTGTATCACTGTCTTTGTTCTGCCTTGTTCCTTTGCTTTCTGTCATTTCTACCTATCATTTTCCTTTGCTTTCTGTCATTTCTACCTATCATTTTCTGCCTTAATGGTCCATTCACTGTATGTGTTCGATAAAGTCTTAGTACTTTTTTTAGATTGATAATTTGGTACATGTATTGAGTGCATTTTTGGTGTCCTTATTTTTATTGTATTTGTATTCAGGTGTGTTTTTGAAATCTCCCCTGTGCGATAATTGGATGGAGTGGTCAACGCCGGGGGCATGTCCTTAGACTATGTGCGTGAATGCATTGGTATGTGTAGGCCTGCTTAATTTTCTTTTCTTTTTTTTCTGTTGAAGTTTTGTATGTTTTGAAGTGATTATAGCCCTGATATGGCTCTACGCAGTCGACTGGAATTTAAACAACAATAACAATAACAGTGATGTTTGTTGTTTTGCTAGCATATGGCAGCACAGAGACCGACCCCAGTAAGTGGTTGATAGGGCCCAAGTTTGTACATCAGTCCACTGGCATCGTCTTTGTTGGCCGGGCCAATAGAATAAGTCTGGAGTGCACGGCTACAGGAAATCCTATGCCAACGTACAAGGTAAAGTTCATGTGTATACTGCATTATATAGACATATCACCCTCTTTCTGTGCACATTACAACAAGTAGACATATCACCCTCTTTCTGTGCACATTACAACAAGTAGACATATCCCCCCTTTCTGTGCACATTACAACAAGTAGACATATCAACCCCCTTTCTGTGCACATTACAACAAGTAGACATATCAACCCCCCCTTTCTTGCACATTACAACAAGTAGACATATCAACCCTCTTTCTGTTCACATTACAACAAGTAGACATATCAACCCCCCCCTTTCTGTGCACATTACAACAAGTAGACATATAACCCCTTTTCTTGCACATTACAACAAGTAGACATATCAACCCTTTCTATGCACATTACAACAAGTAGACATATCACCCCCTTTCTATGCACATTACAACAAGTAGACATATCAACCCCTTTCTATGCACATTACAACAAGTAGACATATCAACCCCCTTTCTATGCACATTACAACAAGTAGACATATCAACCCCTTTCTATGCACATTACAACAAGTAGACATATCAACCCCCTTTCTATGCACATTACAACAAGTAGACATATCAACACCCTTTCTATGCACATTACAACAAGTAGACATATCAACCCCTTTCTGTGCACATTACAACAAGTAGACATATCAACCCCCTTTCTATGCACATTACAACAAGTAGACATATCAACCCCTTTCTTGCACATTACAACAAGTAGACATATCAACCCCTTTCTATGCACATTACAACAAGTAGACATATCACCCCCTTTCTATGCACATTACAACAAGTAGACATATCACCCCTTTCTATGCACATTACAACAAGTAGACATATCACCCCTTTTGTGCACATTACAACAAGTAGACATATCAACCCCTTTCTATGCACATTACAAAGTAGACATATACCCTTTCTATGCACATTACAACAAGTAGACATATCAACCCCTTTCTTGCACATTACAACAAGTAGACATATCAACCCCTTTCTGTGCACATTACAACAAGTAGACATATCAACCCCTTTCTATGCACATTACAACAAGTAGACATATCAACCCTTTCTATGCACATTACAACAAGTAGACATATCACCCCTTTCTATGCACATTACAACAAGTAGACATATCAACCCCTTTCTATGCACATTACAACAGTAGACATATCAACCCTTTCTATGCACATTACAACAAGTAGACATATCAACCCCTTTCTGTGCACATTATTTACAACAAGTAGACATTATCAACCCCTTTCTATGCACATTACAACAAGTAGACATATAAACCCCTTTTCTATGCACATTACAAACAAGTAGACATATCAACCCCTTTCTGTGCACATTACAACAAGTAGACATATCAACCCCTTTCTATGCACATTACAACAAGTAGACATATCAACCCCTTTCTATGCACATTACAACAAGTAGACATATCAACCCCTTTCTATGCACATTACAACAAGTAGACATATCAACCCCTTTCTATGCACATTACAACAAGTAGACATATCACCCTTTCTAGACTTACTGAATTTCACATTTTAGACATTACAAGTAGACATATCAACCCCTTTCTGTGCACATTACAACAAGTAGACATATCAACCCCTTTCTATGCACATTACAACAAGTAGACATATCAACCCCTTTCTATGCACATTACAACAAGTAGACATATCAACCCCTTTCTATGCACATTACAACAAGTAGACATATCAACCCCTTTCTATGCACATTACAACAAGTAGACATATCAACCCCTTTTCTATGCACATTACAACAAGTAGACATATCACACCCTTTCTATGCACATTACAACAAGTAGACATATCAACCCCCTTTCTATGCACATTACAACAAGTAGACATATCAACCCCTTTCTAGTGCACATTACAACAAGTAGACATATCAACCCCTCTTCTATGACACATTCAACATAAGTAGACATATCAACCCCTTTCTATGCACATTACAACAAGTAGATATCAACCTTTATGCATACAACAATCTACCTTCTTGCACATTACAACAAGTAGACATATCAACCCCTTTCTATGCACATTACAACAAGTAGACATATCAACCCCTTTCTATGCACATTACAACAAGTAGACATATCAACCCTTTCTATGCACATTACAACAAGTAGACATATCAACCCCTTTCTATGCACATTACAACAAGTAGACATATCAACCCCCCTTTCTATAGCACATTTACAACAAGTAGACATATCAACCCTTTCTATGCACATTACAACAAGTAGACATATCAACCCCTTTCTTGCACATTACAACAAGTAGACATATAACCCTTTCTATGCACATTACAACAAGTAGACATATCAACCCCTTTCTATGCACATTACAACAAGTTGACATATCAACCCCTTTCTATGCACATTACAACAAGTAGACTATCAACCCTTTCTATGCACATTACAACAAGTAGACATATCAACCCTTTCTATGCACATTACAACAAGTAGACATATCACCCCCTTTCTGTGCACATTACAACAAGTAGACATATCCCCCCCTTTCTATGCACATTACAACAAGTAGACATATCAACCCCCTTTCTATGCACATTAACAAGTAGACATATCAACCCCTTTCTATGCACATTACAACAAGTAGACATATCAACCCCTTTCTGTGCACATTACAACAAGTAGACATATCAACCCCTTTCTACTCACATTACAACAAGTAGACATATCAACCCCTTTTCTGTGCACATTACAACAAGTAGACATATCAACCCCATTTCTATGCACATTACAACAGGTTAGACATATCAACCCCCTTCTATGGCACATTACAACAAGTAGACATATCACCCCCTCCCCCCCTTCTATGTACATTACAACAAGTAGACATATCAACCCCTTTCTATGCACATTACAACAAGTAGACATATCAACCCCTTTCTATGCACATTACAACAAGTAGACATATCAACCCCCTTTCTATGCACATTACAACGAGTAGACATATCAACCCCTTTCTGTGCACATTACAACAAGTAGACATATCACCCCTTTCTATGCACATTACAACAAGTAGACATATCAACCCCCTTTCTATGCACATTACAACAAGTAGACGTATCAACCCCCCTTTCTATGCACATTACAACAAGTAGACATATCAACCCCTTTCTATGCACATTACACAAGTAGACATATCACTCCCCCCTTTCTATGACATTACAACAAGTAGACATATCAACCCCCTTTCTATGCACATTACAACAAGTAGACATATCAACCCCCTTTCTATGCACATTACAACAAGTAGACATATCAACCCCCTTTCTATGCACATTACAAACGGTAGACATATCAACCCCTTTCTGTGCATATTACAACAAGTAGACATATCACCCCCTTTCTATGCACTTACAACAAGTAGACATATCAACCCCCTTTCTATGCACATTACAACAAGTAGACGTATCAACCCCCTTTCTATGCACATTACAACAAGTAGACGTATCAACCCCCTTTCTATGCACATTACATCAAGTAGACATATCACCCCCTTTCTGTGCACATTACACAAGTAGACATATCACCCCATTTCTATGCACATTACAACAAGTAGACATATCAACCCCTTTCTGTGCACATTACATCAAGTAGACATATCAACCCTTTCTGTGCACATTACAACAAGTAGACATATCACCCCATTTCTATGCACATTACATCAAGTAGACATATCAACCCCTTTCTGTGCACATTACAACAAGTAGACATATCAACCCCATTTCTATGCACATTACAACAAGTAGACATATCAACCCCTTTCTGTGCACATTACATCAAGTAAAGTATCAACCCCTTTCTATGCACATTACAACAAGTAGACATATCACCCCCTTTCTATGCACATTACAAAGTAGACATATCACCCCATTTCTATGCACATTACAACAAGTAGACATATCAACCCCCTTTCTTGCACATTATAAGTAGACATATCAAACCCGTTTCTATGCACATTACAACAAGTAGACATATCAACCCCTTTCTGTGCACATTACAACAAGTTGACATATCAACCCCTTTCTGTGCACTATAGTAGATATCAACCCACTGTATGCACTTCAATGCATATCAACCCCTTTCTATGCACATTACAACAAGTAGACATATCTAACCCCCTTTCTATGCACATTACAAAAGTAGACATATCAACCCCTTTCTATGCAATTACAAGTAGACATATCAACCCTTTCTATGCACATTACAAAAGTAGACATATCAACCCCTTTCTATGCACATTACAACAAGTAGACATATCAACCCCTTTCTGTACACATTACTCCAAGTAGACATATCACCCCCTTTCTGTGCACATTACAACAAGTAGACATATCAAACCCCCTTTC
>JAPXFY010000023.1:30594792-30622292 GCA_030674185.1 Monoplex corrugatus | reverse complement strand
GTCACAGGGTCGAATTGCTGGCGACTAAACCAGCAACCCCACCAGTCCTCTCAGGAGGATGGTGAGGAGGGTGGCTAGAAACCCTGGTGGAAATAAATTAGATCCATCAAAGGGCGCCAGCTCTGGAGAGCTACCCGCGGCCATCTAGCTAAGGGAGTAAACCCTGACAGTAAATCCGGTGTGGGGCCCCTAAGGCGGTTGGATGGCAAACTTTGTCACTTTCCGGCAGCTCCTGCGGCCGCGTTGGCACCAAAACGTAACAGCCCTGCTGTTCCTTTGGATCTGTCAGCGAGGTGGAGAGGGGGGACAAGTTGCATGGGCAACAGCCTGTCTTCCATACTACACTGCCCAGGCTTACATCCGTCCATTCATCCACAAACATTCTGCACCTACGACCTGGAGAGGACACTCCAGCCTCGCTACTAACACTAGTGTCGGCACAACACGGGAAGCAACAGATACCGGTGATAAGTCATTGCTCAACTGGCGTAGAGCTGACGCCAGGGGTTGCTTTTGACGGTGGGAGAGACCTTTGTGTCTTACTGGACAGCTACCGCCCACCTAAGCTGGGCAGCCCCAGCCAGTTAGGTGCTGTCCCGCCACGACCTGCCTTCTTCATTGGGTGCATGAAGATTAGGAGAAAATCTGACAAGCAGGTCGTTAATTACCGCACCAAACAAAAAGAAAAATTCAAATTCAAGAAACGGATCAGGAAAAGGATCAGCAGTGAAACTTGGCTGTTGGAATGTCCGAACAATGATGCCTGGGCTCTCCCAAGATCTGCAAGACATCAGCGACGCCAGAAAAACCGCCGTCATAAACAGCGAACTAAAGAGGCTCAATGTGGACATTGCCACTCTGCAGGAAACACGGCTGGCTGACTCAGGAACACTAAAGGAAAGGGACTACACCTTCTTCTGGCAAGGAAAGAGTTCTGATGTCCCCAAGAGAGCACGGAGTAGGCTTTGCAGTAAGGAACAGCCTGCTGAACATGATTGAACCAGGCAGCGGCGGTTCAGAACGACTCTTGACTCTCCGCCTCAACACCACCGAAGGCTATGTCACTCTCATCAGCGTTTATGCCCCAACTCTGTCCGCCTCTCCAGACACCAAGGATGAGTTCTACGAAAATCTTGCATCAACCATAAGGAACATCCCCAGGACAGAACAACTTGTTCTCCTGGGCGACTTCAACGCCAGAGTGGGTGCAGACAATGACTCATGGTCCTTCTGCCTTGGTTCCTTTGGAGTGGGGAAAATGAATGAGAATGGACAGCGACTGCTTGAGTTTTGCGCCTGCCATGAACTGTGCATTGCCAACTCCTTCTTCAAGACGAAGCCTCAGCACAAAGTCTCCTGGAGGCATCCCGCTCAAAACATTGGCACCAACTGGATTTGATCCTAGTAAGACGTGCCGCTATCAAAAACGTTCTCCACACTCGCTCTTATCACAGCTCAGACTGTGACACAGACCACTCTCTGGTATGTTGCAAGATCAGGCTACAACCAAAGAAGTTCCACTGCTCAAAGAAACAAGGGAACCCTCGCATTGACGTCAGCAAGATGTCTCAGCCAGATCTTGTAGAACAGTTCGCAGAGGCCTTTCAGAGAGAATACGATGCATTGCAGCCCAGAGACTCTGCCACTGAGAGATGGGAAACGCTACGAGACACCATGCACCGCATTGCTATGGCCACATTTGGGAAGAAAACTGTGAAGTCCCACGACTGGTTTGAGGCCAAATCATCAGAGATGACTCCCACTGTTGAGGCCAAGCGTGCCGCACTCACCAAGTATAAGCGGTCACCCAGTGAGAAGAACCTGCAAATCCTCAGGGCTGCCAGAAGTAAGGTTCAGCTTAACGCCAGGCGCTGCGCAAACGAGTACTGGACAGAGCTCAGCGAAGAGATACAGAGTGCTGCTGAAAGAGGCAACATCCGAGGAATGTATGATGGCATCAAGAAGGCACTGGGACCAACACAGAGCAAGATCGCCCCCCTCAAATCCTCCACTGGAGAAGTAATCAGCAATCCTAGCCAACAGATGGAAAGATGGGCGGAACACTACTCCGACCTCTACTCCACACAGAACATGGTGTCCCCCTTAGCCCTTGATGCCATCAAGTGCATGCCGGTAATGGAAGAACTTGACGCAGAGCCAACTGCGGACGAACTCAGCAAGGCCATTGATAGCCTGGCATCAGGGAAGGCACCTGGCAACGACGGAATTCCCCCAAACCTCATCAAGCACTGCAAGACTTCTCTTCTGCACCCTTTGCACGCAGTTCTCTGTCAGTGTTGGAATGAGGGAGCTGTACCACAGGACATGAGGGACGTCAAGATCGTCACCCTGTATAAAAACAAGGGCGAAAGGAGCGACTGCAACAACTACAGAGGTATCTCGCTCCTCAGCATTGTTGGCAAAGTCTATGCTCGGGTCCTCCTAATCCGCCTGCAGAAACTGGCTGAACGCGTCTACCCAGAATCACAGTGTGGTTTTCGAGCAGAGAGATCCACGGTAGACATGGTCTTCTCCCTTCGCCATATCCAGGAGAAGTGCAGAGAGCAGCGGATGCCCCTGTATGTGGCATTCATTGACCTCACCAAGGCCTTTGACCTAGTCAGCAGAGATGGCCTTTTCAGGGCTCTCCGAAAAATCGGCTGCCCCCCCAAACTGCACAGCTTAATTGAGTCCTTCCACTCAAACATGAAAGGGATGGTGCAGTTCAACGGAAACCTCTCCAAGCCCTTCGACGTACGCAGCGGTGTGAAACAAGGCTGCGTCCTGGCCCCAACCCTCTTTGGAATCTTCTTCGCTCTCCTCCTGAGGCATGCGTTCAGCACAGCGCAAGAAGGGATCCACCTGCGGACCAGATCAGATGGCAGGCTCTTCAACCTCGCCCGCCTCAGAGCAAGGACAAAGGTCCGTGAAGCCCTCATCAGAGACATGCTATTTGCTGACGATGCTGCAGTTGTGACCCATACTCAGTGGGACTTGCAGTCACTAATGGACCGCTTCTCCCAGGCCTGCAAAGATTTTGGTCTGACCATCAGTCTTAAGAAGACAAACGTCCTGGGCCAAGACACGCCATCTCCACCAGCCATCACCATTGATGACTACGAGCTTGAAGCCATCCATCAATTCACATATCTTGGGTCCACCATCACCGATAACCTCTCCCTTGACACAGAGGTCGACAAGAGGATCGGGAAGGCAGCCACAACACTAGCCCGCCTCACACAAAGGGTGTGGACAAATCCCAAGCTGACCACAAAGACAAAGATGGCTGTATACAACGCCTGTGTCCTCAGCACCTTGCTGTATGGCAGCGAGGCGTGGACCACGCATGCTCATCAGGAGAAAAGGCTCAATACCTTCCACCTGAGAAGCCTACGGCGCATACTTGGCATTTCCTGGCAAGACAAGGTGACCAACACCGAAGTCCTAACCTGCGCTGGCCTCCCAACCATGCATACTATGCTGAGACAGCGTCGGCTGCGCTGGTTGGGCCACGTTCGCCGCATGGAAGATGGTCGCATCCCAAAAAACATCCTTTATGGTGAGCTTGCCACAGGGCAGAGAAACATTGGCCGCCCACAGCTGAGATACAAAGACGTTTGCAAGCGTGACATGAAAGCGCTTGAGATCAACTTTGAGTCCTGGGAGGACCTCGCAGACGACCGCAACAGCTGGAGAACTACTCTCAAGAAACAGCTGCGGATTGGTGAGGACAAACTGTCAGCTGCTGCAGCAGAAAAGCGAGTTCGCAGAAAAGGGATGACAGCCAAAAGACCAGCATCAGCATACACATGCGACCGCTGCGATAGAGACTGCCTCTCTCGCATTGGTCTGTACAGTCACAGGCGACGCTGCTTGGACCAAGCAGACAGCCCATCTAGACATTAGAACGGATGTACTTTGTCCATGGTCAGTCATGACCGAAGAAGGCCTACTACTACTATGGGTCTGATAGTATAATACGCTGATGTTACGGGTCTGATAGTCTCAGTATAATACTCTGATGTTACGGATCTGGTAGTCTCAGTATAGTACTCTGATTAGGTACCGGCAGCAGCGCTCATTCAGTGGAGGAAAATTAGCAAACGCAGCAAAATTTGCCAATATTCCACACGCTCTATTTTCTAAACTACTTGGATAATAAATAAAAAGTCATACAATAATAAAGAATGATCTTTCTGCTTTTAAATGGCGTGGTTCTTTTATTTGTGGTTAGGACTGAAAAGGAGAGAATTAAGTTGAAAGTTGCACACTGGAAGCCGTGTCACGCCGCCGTGATGAAGTCCGCGCGTCACTGTCTGCGATCTCGAATTTCGCATCACTTGGCAAATCGCTTGGCGCGTCACGGCCACTGCATACATTAACCCAGTTTTGAGTTCTTCCAAAAGAGCAGAAGCTAATCTTTCGTTTGGACTAAGTTATAACGTGAAGTATCCAGTATAAATCAGTCTAATTTTGTGTTGAAAATTACCCAAATTTTCTCGGTAAAATTTTTCATGTAAAATCTAAAATTGAGTTATATGTTTTTGATCGCCAGAAAAGTTGAAGATTCGAGGTTTACATTTCTATGCAAATTAGCTCGATCAGTGACGTGGCCATGACGCGAGACCCGTTTAAAATAAGGACCCTGATCAGTTGATCCGAGGAAAACCCTCATACGTTTAAAGGGGTAACTGCCGATCCAATGGATCGGGACGCATGCGCAGTAAGCATGGGCGGGGCTAAACTAAATAAAGAAAAGCACGTGGCTGAGGGTAGTAAACAAACACGCTAACAGTGACGAACAAAACAGACACTTCTTAGTAACTGATAAGAAATTGAAGCAAATTCCGTCCTCACAACTCCCCAGAACTCGAACGTTTTCCTACGTAACACATGATGTGTATGAGGAAATGGGTTTTGTAAGTTCATTTTAGGGGGTGAAGGTAGTCAACTTATGCTTTCCGTTGTATTTTCTTATAGGAAAAGCATGATGTAGTTTTAGAGAAATTATAGCTTGGTCCCCCTTCAATGGGAATCAGTACACCCCACACTATCTCCGCAGTCCTGGTTTCTCCTGCCTGGGGCATAACCAAAGTTTGGACAGGGGGACATCAGTTTGTGTTCAAGACTATTTATCAAATAGTATGAACACTTGATCAGAAGCCTTTGTATTTCTCGACAGTTTGTCATACACACACGCTGCATTATTACTGTTGAGAGCCCCTGACTTCGTGCGCAGATCTAAATTGCAGATTGATAACCTCATCCCTTCATCCCTAAACAGTTGATTACACTCCGGGCTGGCACGCGGTAACTGGGGCCTTGACTAGGAGATCCGGTAGATCTATGTAAGTTACTTGAACCTTGCTAAGAATGAGAACAAAAGATGAGAAGGAAAGGATGGTGCTAATGGAAACTGCATGACTGCTATCCCATGCTTGGCCTCTCTCAGGGTGTGAAAGAAATAGCGCCAGAAATCTGTGGTCAGACCTATTATTGTCTGTAAGCAAATTTGCGCGCTCATTCTTTCTGGGTTCTACTGAAAACGCACACGTCTAGTTTGAGAGAGTTTGTCTTTGACGAAATAATGAATTTTAATTTATTATTGCTGGATATAAACGAAGAAAAGAAGGAGGCTGTAAGACAACTGTTTGAAAGCTGTGGTTGGGAGTGGAAATGTGAAGTGCTATCACAAGTTACAATCAGTGAAGCTGACAGTGTCAGTGAGAGTAGTTCTGTGTGTGTTGCCAACATTTCCTGTGTAGATACCACAGCATCTTGTACACCTACTTCAGTGGCTACACTGTCCTCAGCAAGTTATAGATTTACGCTGGCGACAGATGTAGTGTGTTCCTCATCTGGTGCTAGTGTCAGTGTAGGTGATAGATCTAGTGTTAGTTTACAGCATGCAGTTAGTCAGGGCAGATGCCAGTTTTGTTTTTGTGAGCCGTGTATTACTGCAAACTGTCAGAGGTGGCTGGGTAATGGACAAGTCAGCACATGTTAGGAATTCTGGACTTAGGAAACAGATATATAGAAAATTTTGGAACATACTAAATTCTAGGAATGCGTGGAGACATCCACAATATTTACGAAAGATATGGGTGATTATGGGGCGTGATGGTGTAGATGAATGTGTGGTGACAGCCCTTCGTGAGATAATGCCAGACAGTGTGCTGTCGCTTGCAAGACTTGTATCCTAACCCACCTGGTAAGCCGTACATGGGACATAAGTGGTGGTGACTACAGGTCAGTGTTGTGTGTGTGTGTGTATGTGTGTGTGTATGTGTCTGTGTGTGTATGAGTACGGTGTATGTGCGCACAGCTTGTGTGTGCATATAGATCTATTGCATGTGCTTGATTTCTTTTCATACACTACACAATTTTAATTAAGCTGAACGTTTAATTCCCTGGACGTCTATATTGTAGGCCTTTCAGGTGTGTGTGTGTTGTGACAACATGCCTTCGTTGTTTTCTTTCCACGTGCTTTTCTATTTTTGGATGGCGCGCCTGTCAGATGTCTCGTCATGTTTTGTAGCCCCGCCTCTAAGTTCGTCCAATTCAGATTTTAATTTCCTAATAAATTCATATACGCACATTTTTCGATAAAAATATAACAACAGTTTAAAAGCAGAGATTGAGATTGTACTGTGTGACAAATATGAGCCAGGTAGCTCTCCGACAGCGTCCGAAATCTGTAATTAACTCAGAGCAGACAGCTGGTGTTGCTTCGGCAAACGTTTGAATTCAAGTGACTTCCGATCTACTTCCCGCCTTATATAGTCCTGCTGCCCCTTTAACGACAATGGCGTCTGCTGTGCCGCGAACAAATTTGCTGTCATCTGCCATTTCGATGTAGGAAGAATAGATCTATATCGGTAAGTATTTTTGGCTGTTTCGATTATTACTTGATTAATCTATACTTTAGATCTGAATTTGATTAAAGAAAGGATTGTGTAACTTCGAAGTTTGAATCAGTGACATGATCGAACATAGCAAGGTCTTTCAGTGTATCAGCGACACATTTCAAGCTCGAGAATTTATTAGCCTAAATGTGCTTGTGCAGATCATGTAATATCAGCATGATTTAGTCAGAAGAACTGTTGATGTTTTCTGGATCTGGATCTGGATCTAGCTGTATACGTCACTGAAACCAACTTGATTATATTGCGCAATGTGCAGTACTTAACAAAAAGCATTTTATTCTTTTACCAGTTTATTAGTATCATTATCAGATTGCCCCTCCCAGCTCTTTTGTGTGTGTGTGTGTGTGTGTGTGTGTGTGTGTGTGTGTGTGTGTGTAACACAGACATGTATTTATTTGATCAACTTCAGAGTTAAAAGAACAGTGTTAATTAAATCAATCTGCAGATTAGAAATCTTGTTCATACAAGAGAGAGGAGAGATGAAAGGCTTAATTCTTTATTGTTGTCTGAATGATAATAAAGTGTGTATGTGTATTTGTTAATGTAACTAGTAGCCTAATTGCATTAAAAATGAAAATGTGTGTGTGTGTGAGAGAGAGAGACAGAATGATAATAAGTTACAGGCCTATGCCTATATTGTATCATGTATGTGTGCATGACACTATTTGTCTACCTCTAGTCCTGTACCCCACTCTAAACCCCCATATCCACACAGAATTTCTTAATTTTTTGAGTGCGCACTGTCACATTATTGTGATTGAAAAAAAATTGGGGGTGCTTGCAGCAAGTACCTGTGCAGCATGCACCTGTGTGTCATGTTAAGTATGTATAAAATACATATATTGTGAAAATGCCCCTGCTCCCCCTCTCTCTCATCACACACACACACACACACACACACACACACACACACACACACACACACACACACACACACACACACACACACACACAACCTTCTTTTTAATTAACGGTAGAGTAAAAAAGACAAAAAACATACACTTAAAATCTAAATCTTTCGTATTTTCAGTTGATAATGACTACAACACCATGAGGTCAGAGGGGAGAGGCAGGCGGAAGACCTTGACCAAATGTCCTACAACCAACAAACTTCTTCTCCAGCTTTATTAAGCCTTGAGGGAAGATTGAGACAAGACATGGGAAGAGATGGCAGCCCTTACTCCGACTGTTATTATTGACATGACCTCTTTTGAGAAGAATATCAAGTCCAAAGTGCATGCAGATGTGAGGAAAGCTTTGAGTCTTATCATTTCTTGCTTTTAAGCTTGCAGATGCACTTGAAAAGAAGAATATGGACAGCTTCCTCCTTGAGTGTATGCCACCTACAAGGCCAAGTTCTGCTGATGTGCAAGTCTCCCTCCCATTCCCCCCTGATCATGATTGCTTGACAGAGACAGTGTTTTGGTAGAAAACAGGTTTTGTTTATTATTAACATTTTTATATACATGTGGATTTCTATGACAATAAGACTAGTAGAACAGTGTTACACAGCCATTTTTTTATATTTTAAAGTATAGTAGTGAAAACAAATATATATCTTGTGGTGTAAAATGAGGTAAATGAAAAACAATTTTTAAATGATTGTGTGCAGACTTGTCATTTGCTATTTTTTATCGTGGACAGTGATGAAAAAAACCCTGATGTAAGCCAATATACATTTTGGAACATATTAAATATTTGTATGTATTGCTGTGAACATAGAGAATAAGTACACAAAATTTCATGACAATACCTTACGTAGTTTCTGAGATATTGGTGTTTAAATGACGTTACCCCTAAACCAACCCATTTTTCCGCCATGAAAATTAGTGATTTTAGCTAGTTTGGTGCTTTTTTTCTCAGGAACCAATGAACTGAACAACTCAGAAAAAATGGACACAATAAAATATGATATATACTCTACAGAAAATAAGTTTGAAGCATATCTCTTGGTTTATATTAGCACAGGGGCATGTTGAAAATGGACATTCTAGCAATTCCGCGATACTCAGATTTGGATTTTTGCCATGTTTGACATGTTATTACTCATTTCTCATTCCTACAGATGGTAATATTTCTGGTGGTTTTAACTGTCTGTTACACGTAGATTTGGAAAATGCATTTTGACAGTTTTATGTCCATTAGAAAATGTTCTGTGAGTCTCCAGTTTTGGAAAAAAATCAATGCATGCATTTCTCGACGCAAAATTAAATATGTAAAAAATCATATCTCAGGAACCAATAAAGCTAGACACTTGATTTTTGTTTTGATTTCTTTGTCTTGATATGCTCCTTCGATGTTGTATGGTTTTAAAACTCTATTTCTGATTTGAAATTTTGGCTGCCGGTACCTACTCTGATGTTACAGGTCTGATAGTATAATACTCTGATGTTACGGGTCTGATAGTATAATACTCTGATGTTACAGGTCTGATAGTATAATACTCTGATGTTATGGGTCTGATAGTATAGTATTCTGATGTTACAGGTCTGATAGTCTCAGTATAGTACTCTGATGTTACAGGTCTAATAGTCTCAGTATAGTACTCTGATGTTACATGTCTGATAGTATAATACTCTGATGTTACAGGTCTGATAGTATAATACTCTGATCTTACGGGTCTGATAGTATAGTACTCTGATGTTACAGGTCTGATAGTATAATACTCTGATGTTATGGGTCTGATAGTATAGTACTCTGATGTTATGGTCTGATAGTCTCAGTATAGTACTCTGATGTTATGGGTCTGATAGTATAGTACTCTGATGTTACAGGTCTATAGTCTCGGTATAGTACTCTGATGTTACAGGTCTGATAGTCTCAGTATAGTACTCTGATGTTACAGGTCTAATAGTCTCGGTATAGTACTCTGATGTTACAGGTCTGATAGTCTCAGTATAGTACTCTGATGTTACGGTCTGAAATCTCAGTATGGACTCTGATGTTACAGGTCTGATAGTCTCAGTATAGTACTCTGATGTTACGGGTCTGATAATCTCTGTATAGTACTCTGATGTTACAGGTTGATAGTCTCAGTATAGTACTTGATGTTACGGGTCTGATAATCTCAGTATGGTACTCTGATGTTACAGGTCTGATAGTCTCAGTATAGTACTCTGATGTTACGGTCTGATAATCTCAGTATGGTACTCTGATGTTACGGTCTGATAGTCTCAGTATGGTACTCTGATGTCACGGGTCTGATAGTCTCAGTATGGTACTCTGATGTTACAGGTCTGATAGTCTCAGTATGGTGCTCTGATGTTACGGGTCTGATAGTCTCAGTATGGTACTCTCGATGTTACGGGTCTGATAATCTCAGTATAGTACTCTGATGTTACAGGTCTGATAGTCTCAGTATGGTACTCTGATGTTACAGGTCTGATAGTCTCAGTATGGTACTCTGATGTTACGGGTCTGATAGTCTCAGTATGGTACTCTGATGTCACGGTCTGATAATCTCAGTATGGTACTCTGATGTTACGGGTCTGATAATCTCAGTATGGTACTCTGATGTTACGGGTCTGATAGTCTCAGTATGGTACTCTGATGTTACGGGTCTGATACTCTCAGTATAGTACTCTGATGTTACAGGTCTGATAGTCTCAGTATGGTACTCTGATGTCACGGGTCTGATAGTCTCAGTATGGTACTCTGATGTCACGGGTCTGATAGTCTCAGTATAGTACTCTGATGTTACAGGTCTGATACTCTCAGTATGGTACTCTGATGTCACGGTCTGATAGTCTCAGTATGGTACTCTGATGTTACGGGTCTGATAGTCTCAGTATAGTACTCTGATGTTACAGGTCTGATAGTCTCAGTATAGTACTCTGATGTTACAGGTCTGATAGTCTCAGTATAGTACTCTGATGTTACGGGTCTGATAGTCTCAGTATAGTACTCTGATGTTACGGGTCTGATAGTCTCAGTATAGTACTCTGATGTTACAGGTCTGATAATCTCAGTATAGTACTCTGATGTTACGGTCTGATAGTCTCAGTATAGTACTCTGATGTTACAGGTCTGATAGTATAATACTCTGATGTTACAGGTCTGATAGTATAATAACCTGATGTTACGGGTCTGATTAATAACATATTGATGTTACAGGTCTGATAATAAAATACCGAATGTTTATGGTCTGTATTTATAGTCTCTGATGTTACAGGATAGTATAATTACTCTGATGTTACGCCTGAAAATAGTATGTACTCTGATGTTGGTCTGATATATATACTCTGAATGTTACAGGTCTGAATAAATGACTACTGATAGTTACGTCTCGATAGTTGAGATATCTTGTTTACAAGGGCTGTGTAAGATTTACTCGACTAGATTATGTTGCATATACAGTATGTCTCTCGATTTACAGTTGATATTCTGAGTAGGTTTAACTGTATGTTAACGGTTTGATAAATCATACTCTGATTAGTTTATGTCTAAAATTCTCTGATGTACTAGTCTGATAATATAATACTCATGATTTACGGTCTGCAATAATATAAACATCTAGTTACGTCTGGAACAATAATACTCTGATGTTTACTGTCTGATACTTATACTCTTGATGTTAGCAGGTCTATTAAATACTCTGATTGTATCGGTCTGATACTGTAATACTCTGATGTTACGGTCTGATAGTATAATACTCTGATGTTACGGGTCTGATAGTATAATACTCTGATGTTACGGTCTGATAGTTATAATACTCTGATGTTACGGTCTGATAGTATATATTCTCTGATGTTACAGGTTCTGATACGTAATATATACTCTGATGTTACGGTCTGATAGTATAATACTCTGATGTTACAGGTCTGATAGTATAATACTCTGATGTTACGGGTCTGATAGTATAGTACTCTGATGTTACGGTCTGATAGTATACTATGTATGGTTAATCTCTGATGTTATGGCTGGGTCTGATAGGTCTATAGTATATACTCTGATGTTACGGGTCTGATAGTATAATACTCTGATGTTACAGGTCTGATAGTAGTATAGTACTCTGATGTTACGGGTCTGATAGTCTATAGATACTCTGATGTTACGGGTCTGATAGTAGTATAGTACTCTGATGTTACGGGTCTGATAGTCTCAGTATGGTACTCTGATGTTACGGTTGAAGTAGTATAGTACTCTGATGTTACGGGTCTGATATCTCAGTATTACTCTGATGTTACGGGTCTGAGTAGTATAGAAGTACTCTGATGTTACGGGTCTGATATCTCAGTATGGTACTCTGATGTTAAGGTCTGATAGTCTCAGTATAGTACTCTGATGTTACGGTCTGATATCTCAGTATGGTACTCTGATGTTACGGGTTGAAGTCAGTATAGTACTCTGATGTTACGGGTCTGATAGTCTCAGTATGGTACTCTGATGTTACAGGTCTGATAGTCTCAGTATGTCTCTGATGTTACGGTCTGATAGTCTCAGTATGGTACTCTCGATGTTACGGGTCTGATAATCTCAGTATAGTACTCTGATGTTACAGGTCTGATAGTCTCAGTATGGTACTCTGATGTTACAGGTCTGATAGTCTCAGTATGGTACTCTGATGTTACAGGTCTGATAGTCTCAGTATGGTACTCTGATTCACGGGTCTGATAATCTCAGTATGGTACTCTGATGTTACGGGGTCTGATAATCTCAGTATGGTACTCTGATGTTACGGGTCTGATAGTCTCAGTATGGTACTCTGATGTTACGGGTCTGATACTCTCAGTATAGTACTCTGATGTTACAGGTCTGATAGTCTCAGTATGTACTCTGATGTCACGGGTCTGATAGTCTCAGTATGGTACTCTGATGTCACGGGTCTGATAGTCTCAGTATAGTACTCTGATGTTACAGGTCTGATACTCTCAGTATGGTACTCTGATGTCACGGGTCTGATAGTCTCAGTATGGTACTCTGATGTTACGGGTCTGATAGTCTCAGTATAGTACTCTGATGTTACAGGTCTGATAGTCTCAGTATAGTACTCTGATGTTACAGGTCTGATAGTCTCAGTATAGTACTCTGATGTTACGGGTCTGATAGTCTCAGTATAGTACTCTGATGTTACGGGTCTGATAGTCTCAGTATAGTAACTCTGATGTTACAGGTCTGATAATCTCAGTATAGTACTCTGATGTTACGGGTCTGATAGTCTCAGTATAGTACTCTGATGTTACAGGTCTGATAGTATAATACTCTGATGTTACAGGTCTGATAGTATAATACTCTGATGTTACGGGTCTGATAGTATATATACTCTGATGTTACAGGTCTGATAGTATAATACTCTGATGTTATGGGTCTGATAGTATAGTTCTCTGATGTTACAGGTCTGATAGTATAGTTCTCTGATGTTACGGGTCGATAGTATAGTACTCTGATGTTACGGGTCTGATAGTATAGTACTCTGATGTTACAGGTCTGATAGTATAGTACTCTGATGTTACAGGTCTGATACTGTAATACTCTGATGTTACGGGTCTGATAGTATAGTACTCTGATGTTATGGTCTGATAGTCTCAGTATGGTACTCTCGATGTTACGGTCTGATAGTCTCAGTAGGTACTCTGATGTTACGGGTCTGATAGTATAATACTCTGATGTTACAGGTCTGATACTATAATACTCTGATGTTACGGGTCTGATACTATAATACTCTGATGTTACGGGTCTGATAGTATAATACTCTGATGTTACGGTCTGATACTATAATACTCTGATGTTACGGGTCTGATAGTATAGTACTCTGATGTTACAGGTCTGATAGTATAGTACTCTGATGTTACAGGTCTGATACTATAATACTCTGATGTTACGGGTCTGATAGTATAGTACTCTGATGTTATGGGTCTGATAGTCTCAGTATGGTACTCTCGATGTTACGGGTCTGATAGTCTCAGTATGGTACTCTGATGTTACGGGTCTGATAGTATAATACTTTGATGTTACAGGTCTGATACTATAATACTCTGATGTTACGGGTCTGATACTATAATACTCTGATGTTACGGGTCTGATAGTATAATACTCTGATGTTACGGGTCTGATACTATAATACTCTGATGTTACGGGTCTGATAGTATAGTACTCTGATGTTACGGGTCTGATACTATAATACTCTGATGTTACGGGTCTGATAGTATAATACTCTGATGTTACAGGTCTGATAGTATAGTACTCTGATGTTACGGGTCTGATACTATAATACTCTGATGTTACGGGTCTGATAGTATAGTACTCTGATGTTACGGTCTGATAGTCTCAGTATGGTACTCTCGATGTTACGGGTAAGGTAGTATAGTACTCTGATGTTACGGGTCTGATAGTCTCAGTATGGTACTCTGATGTTATGGGTGAGGTAGTATAGTACTCTGATGTTACGGGTCTGATACTCTCAGTATGGTACTCTCGATGTTATGTGTCTGATAGTCTCAGTATGGTACCCTCGATGTTACGGGTCTGATAGTCTCAGTATGGTACCCTCGATGTTACGGGTGAGGTAGTTATAGTACTCTGATGTTACGGGTCTGATAGTCTCAGTATGGTACTCTCGATGTTACGGGTGAGGTAGTATAGTACTCTGATGTTACAGGTCTGATAGTCTCAGTATGGTACTCTGATGTTACGGGTCTGATAGTCTCAGTATGGTACTCGATGTTACAGGTCTGATAGTCTCAGTATGGTACCCTCGATTTTACGGGTTGTATATAATACTCTGATGTTACGGTCTGATAGTCTCAGTATATTTTGGTACTCATACTCGATGTACTGTGTAGGGTTGATATAGTATGTACTCTGATGTTACGGTCTGATACTCTCAGTAGGTACTCTGATGTTACGGGTCTGATATTTCAAAATTACTCTGATGTTACGGTCTGATATCTCAGTATGGTACTCTCGATGTTCAGGTCTGATACTCAGTATGGTACTCTGATGTTACGGGTCTGATACTCTCAGTATGGTACTCTGATGTTACGGGTCTGATACTCTCAGTATGGTACTCTGATGTTACGGGTCTGATACTCTCAGTATGGTCTCTCGATGTTAGGTCTGATACTCAGTATGGTACTCTGATGTTATGGGTCTGATACTCTCAGTATGGTACTCTGATGTTACGGGTCTGATAGTCTCAGTATAGGTACTTGATGTTACGGGTCTGATACTCTCAGTATGGTACTCTGATGTTACGGGTCTGATACTCTCGTATGGTACTCTGATGTTACGGGTCTGATA
The DNA here is from genome assembly GCA_030674185.1 of Monoplex corrugatus. NCBI lineage: Eukaryota > Metazoa > Mollusca > Gastropoda > Littorinimorpha > Ranellidae > Monoplex > Monoplex corrugatus. The sequence goes on along the minus strand of JAPXFY010000023.1, from coordinate 30,607,128 downwards.
ATCTCAGTATGGTACTCTGATGTTACGGGTCTGATAGTCTCAGTATGGTACTATGATGTTACGGGTCTGATACTCTCAGTATGGTACTCTGATGTTACGGGTCTGATACTCTCAGTATGGTACTCTGATGTTACGGGTCTGATACTCTCAGTATGGTACTCTGATGTTACGGGTCTGATACTCTCAGTATGGTACTCTCGATGTTATGGGTCTGATACTCTCAGTATGGTACTCTCGATGTTACGGGTCTGATAGTCTCAGTATGGTACTCTCGATGTTACAGGTCTGATAGTCTCAGTATGGTACTCTCGATGTTACGGGTCTGATAGTCTCAGTATAGTACTCTGATATTACGGGTCTGGTAGTCTCAGTCTAGTACTCTGATGTTACGGGTCTGATAGTCTCAGTATAGTACTCTGATGTTACGGGTCTTACAGTATGGTACTCTGATGTTACGGGTCTTATAGTCTCAGTATAATTCTCTGATGTTACGGTCTGGTAGTCTCAGTGTAATACTCACGATGTTACAGGTCTCATAGTCTCAGTATAGTACTCTCGATGTTACGGATCTGATAGTCTCAGTATAGTACTCTGATGTTACGGGTCTGGTAGTATAATTCTCTGATGTTACGGGTCTGATAGTCTCAGTATAGTACTCTGATGTTACGGGTCTGATAGTCTCAGTATAGTACTCTGATGTTACGGGTCTGGTAGTCTCAGTGTAATACTCGCGATGTTGTTTATATAGCACAATCACAATGAAACAGAGAGTCGCATCTGCTCATTATTTCTCTTTAATTCAACGAGCCCCCATGATTAAGAAAATAGTCTTCACCTAGTTGATAGACAGCTGAGCAATCTGGCATTGATTTAGGGGGGGGGGGGGGGGGGGGTTTGGAGTGTTCTGTCTTGTGAGACGAGTTTATGCAGGATAGCTAGTTGTGTCATGATTCATACCTCTAATTTGAAGGTAAGATACACAGATACACGTCATTTACATGTATCCAAGATTATTCCAATAGCAGGCTGATAAAATGCAGTATGAAATATAGACTAGGTAAAACATAGTCTATGTAGGGCTTCAGGACCTGGCCAGCTCATGGGTGTATGTGCAGGTTTAATTTAAGGCTTGTGCCATGATCACCATACACATGGCACCTGTGACCTTAGTGCATAAGGAATTCGTTCCGAGCGTGGAAACGTCATCTTCTGAAACTGAAACTGAAACTTTGACTCTATCATCAGTGGTACAAGGACTACGGAAAAGCAAATCAGATGTTGATCATTGCCACGAAGCGCTACACAGTAACGAATGGACGACTGACGATTGCAAACCCTGACGAGACTGCAGACGCTGGTGACTACACGTGTGTGGCTGAGAACTCAATTGGCAAAGTCTTCAGCAGTCCAATCCTGGTTGCTGCCGGCCGTAAGTAGGGGTGGTGTGTGTGTGTGGTGTGTGTGTGTGTGTGTGTGTGTGTGGTGTGTTTGCATATGAGGCTATATTGTGGGATCCACATTCCTGTTGATTTTAATATACACACGTGCACAGTCTTGATGGAGGCAGACACAAGAAGATCATTGATAAGGAAGATTCGGAAAAGACAAGCGACGTTTATAGGCCATTATATGAGGAAAGGGGAATTAGAGCACCTGGTCACTACAGGAAAGCTGGAGGGAAAGAGAACACCTGGTAGACCCAGGGAGAAAATATTGGACGGACTTGTAGGATGGCTGAGGACAGAGAGGGTGGAAGATGTGCTTGCAGTGACAAGGGATAGATGCATATGGAGGGCCTGATCGCCAACGCCATGCGGCACATGATGATGATTATGACACCTGCACATTTTGTGCTGTGTTGTGGGACCCATACTGTTGCTTTGTGGCTTGTTTGGGACCTACTCTTTGTGTGCTTTGTGGCTGTGTTTGGGACCCATACTCCTGTTGTTTTTAATATACACACGTGCACATTATGTGGACTGTGTTGTGGGGGACCCATGACTCCTGTTGTTTTTAATATACACACGTGCACATCATGTGCTGTGTTTTGGGGATTCTATTCCTGTTGTTGTTTAATATACACACGTGCACATTATGTAGCTGTGTTGTGGGACCCATACTCCTGTTGTTTTTAATATACACACGTGCAATTATGTGGCTGTTTGTGGGACCCATACTCCTGTTGTTTTTAATAGACACACGTGCACATCATGTGGTTGTGTTTTGGGATTCATACTCCTGTTGTTTTTAATAGACACACTGCACATTATGTAGCTGTGTTGTGGGATTCATACTCCTGTTGTTTTTAATATACCACACGTGCACGTTATATAGCTGTGTTGTGGGACCCAGACTCCTGTTGTTTTTAATAGACACACTGCACATTATGTAGCTGTGTTGTGGGACCCAGACTCCTGTTGTTTTTAATAGACACACGTGCATATCATGTAGCTGTGTTGTGGGACCCATACTCCTGTTGTTTTTAATAGACACACGTGCACATTATGTGGCTGTGTTGTGGGACCCAGACTCCTGTTGTTTTTAATAGACACACGCGCACATTGTGTGGCTGTGTTGTGGGATCCATACTCCTGTTGTTTTTAATATACACACGTGCATATCATGTAGCTGTGTTGTGGGACCCATACTCCTGTTGTTTTTAATATACACACGTGCACATTATGTGGCTGTGTTGTGGGACCCAGACTCCTGTTGTTTTTAATATACACACGTGCATATCATGTAGCTGTGTTGTGGGACCCATATTCCTGTTGTTTTTAATATACACACGTGCACATTATGTGGCTGTGTTGTGGGACCCAGACTCCTGTTGTTTTTAATAGACACACGTGCACATCATGTGGCTGTGTTGTGGGACCCATGCTACTGATGTTTTTAATATACACACGTGCACATTATGTGGCTGTGTTGTGGGACCCATGCTACTGATGTTTTTAATATACACACGTGCACATTATGTGGCTGTGTTGTGGGACCCATGCTACTGATGTTTTTAATATACACAGTGCACATTATGTCGCTGTGTTGTGGGACCCATGCTACTGATGTTTTTAATATACACACGTGCACATTATGTCGCTGTGTTGTGGGACCCAGACTCCTGTTGTTTTTTATATACACACGTGCACATTATGTAGCTGTGTTGTGGGATCCATACCCCTGTTGTTTTTAATATACACATGTGCACATTATGTGGCTGTGTTGTGGGACCCATACTCCTGTTGTTTTTTAATATACACACGTGCATATTACGTAGCTGTGTTGTGGGACCCATGCTCCTGTTGTTTTTAATATACACACGTGCACATTATGTAGCTGCGATGTGGGACCCATACTCCTGTTGTTTTTAATATACACACGTGCACATTATGTGGCTGTGTTATGGGACCCATACTCCTGTTGTTTTTAATATACACACGTGCACATTATGTGGCTGTGTTGTGGGATCCATACTCCTGTTGTTTTTATTATACACACGTGCACATTATGTGGCTGTGTTGTGGGACCCATACTCCTGTTGTTTTTAATATACACACGTGCACATTATGTGGCTGTGTTGTAGGATCCATACTCCTGTTGTTTTTATTATACACACGTGCACATTATGTAGCTGTGTTGTAGGATCCATGCTCCTGTTGTTTTTAATATACACACGTGCATATTATGTAGCTGTGTTGTGGGATTCATACTCCTGTTGTTTTTAATATACACACGTGCATATTATGTAGCTGTGTTGTGGGACCCATACCCCTGTTGTTTTTAATAGACACACGTGCATATTATGTAGCTGTGTTGTGGGACCCATACCCCTGTTGTTTTTAATATACACACGTGCATATTATGTAGCTGTGTTGTGGGACCCATACCCCTGTTGTTTTTAATATACACACGTGCATATTTTGTAGCTGTGTTGTGGGACCCATACTCCTGTTGTTTTTAATATACACACGTGCATATTATGTACTGTGTTGTGGGATTCATACTCCTGTTGTTTTTAATATACACACGTGCACATTATGTGGCTGTGTTGTGGGACCCATACTCCTGTTGTTTTTAATATGCACACGTGCACATTATGTGGCTGTGTTGTGGGACCCATACTCCTGTTGTTTTTAATATACACACGTGCATATTATGTAGCTGTGTTGTGGGATTCATACTCCTGTTGTTTTTAACATACACACGTGCACGTTATATAGCTGTGTTGTGGGACCCAGAGTCCTGTTATTTTTAATATACACACGTGCACATTTGTCTCTGTTTTCCACTAGGCATTATGTACTGTGGTAATACCGTAGGGTTTTAGAGAGACGTACCGTAAAATACGAGGGGAAATGCATATTCTACTTTGAAGATTGAGGAACTTACTGTCAGACTGTGTGGTCTGTGTTGACAGACACAGAATCTCTGTAACTTTTCCTATCTAAACACTGCTCACCAGCGCAAAGCATATGGAGAAAGGAATAAACTGACCAAAATGACATCATAATGTTTTTGCGAGTAAATATGATGTCAGAGCGGAAGTGAGATCAATTCTGCAATTTGAAAAGTGGTCATGCCATATTAATTAATATTGTTTTATCCTGAAGAGGGTCCAGGGCTAAAGTTAAAACTATGATGCACTAGCTAAGTTTAGTCCTGTTCTCACACTGGACGAAGCAGCAGGGAAGTTTCAGTCTTTTTCTCCTAATTTTTGTATTTGATGCTTGTTTGTTGTGATCTTACGCTTGACAAAGGCCAGTTGGCCGAAAATTTGCGCCTGTCATGTCTGGTTGTATTAAATACACGTTCTGATTTTTTGGGGTGTTTTTTTTCTGGTTCCTGATATACACCCAGTCATTCACTTCTTGTTTACGTTTACGTTTCAGACCTGGGAGAGTTTTCTAACGACAAGCCAGGAGCACGCACAGCCATCTTGTATCAAGGAGCTGTTGTTGATTGCAGTCCACCTTCTTATAACCCAGGTATTGTTCAGGTGTTTTGGTCTGATTTTGGTCCCCTACAGTTGTAGTGGGGGCTGTTTGACTTTAAATATAGTATCCCTACCTTCTGGAAATTCTACGCTACAAATTTCCTCTTTTCTGTCACTCTCTTTGTTTCTTCCTTGTTCCTAGGCTTTCTGTCATCTCTTCCTGTAATTTTCTGTCTCGTTGATCCATTCACCTGTGTGTGTTCTGTAAACCCTTACATACTTTCTGTAAGGATTGATAATTGGGTACATGCATTAACTACATTTTTGACTCCAAGGAAATATAATGTGTAGAAGCACGTTGAGGTAATGTAGGCCAGGTTTTGCATTTGTTTTAGTGTCCTTAGTTATGTTTATATTTGAATTGAGTTCTTTTTTAATCTCCTGCTTTTGAATTGGGCGGAATGGTCAAATCACAGTTGTCGTTGAGACTCTTTCCGTCATTTAGCGGCTTTTGATTTTGTTGCATTTTATAAATTTTGTACATACGTATTGCTCGAATTGTGTGCACAATGTGGTTGTTTTTGATTATTTCCAAGCTAAATTATGTGCATTTGAAGTATGTCAGCATACTATTCACGCTTGCCTGACAATAAACGGTTGATGATGACTATGACGATGATGATCATTATCATCATCATTATAATGACGACGACGATGGCGATGACGACGACGATAATGAGTATGATGATGATGATGACGATGATGATGATGAAGAAGAAGAAGTTGATGTCGATGTTAATAATGATGATGATAATGATGATGATGTATGTGTGCTCGTGTGTGTGTGTTTGTGTGTGTGTGTGGCTGTGTTTGTGTGTGTGTGTGTTTGTGTGTGTGTGTTGTGTGTGTGTGTGTGTGCGTGTGTATATGTGCACGCGCGCACTCGCGTAGTCTCTCAGAAACAATCACAGATTTTTTTATAATTCGTAATTCCATTATTTTTTCAGCGGTGGTGTACCAGTGGAGGAAGAACGAACTTTTCATCAGACCAGCCATGAACCCCCACTCTTTCCTCTCCGAAAACGGAAAATTGTACTTCTCCGAAATCCAGGCCACAGACGCAGCGGAGTATCACTGCATCGTCACACTGGTGGCTCCCCCTGGGGAGAAACTGGCAACATCTCAGCCTATGTCGCGCTACAGTCTCGGCATCCCACTGAACATCCACGGCGAAAGTTAGTCATTTTCCCAGCATTTTTGTTGTTATTGTTATTGTTTTTGTTGTTTAAAGCCCAGCCGACTGCGTAGAGCCATATCAAGGCTACACCGCTTCAAAACACACACAATACTTCAACAGGAAAAAAAAAGACAAAAGGAAAAGAAACTGATTACTGGGTCCGAATGGGCCATGCAGCGCACAGATGGCCCTCCTTTGCTTGATGAAGTGGTTACCGCTTGGCGTGTGGCTTCAGGGTCGAGAGATGATAGTCTGGCCAGTGGTGAGGCATTGTTGCTATGGGTACCACCCAGCACCCTCGAATGTTTTTTAACAGTAGAAGATTCACATGTAAAAACTGAGTGGATTTGATCAGTATTGGGGCTTGAAAAAAATTTTAATTCAGAGGGAAAAACAACACCAAGGAGAAAACATTGTACGGCGCCAATATAGACTAGGTAAAACATAGTCTAGGTAGGGCCTCAGGACCTTGGCCAGCTCATGGTTTTATGTGTAGGCTTAAGGCTTGTGCCACGATCACCATACACATGGCACCTGTGACGTAAGTGCAAATGGAATTCGTTCCGAGCGCGGAGACGTCATCTTGAGAAAATGAAACTGAAACGACTGTACGGACTTGCGGAGTGGATGAAGACAGAGATGGTGGAAGATGTAATTGCAGCGACAAAAGGTGGATTCGTATGGAGGGCCATGATCGTCAGCGCCATGCGGTAGAGCACCTGATGATGATGATGATGATGATGATGATGATGATGACCGTTACGCCATGTTTCCTTTTTGGTACCACTCAGTTTAAGCGTGTTTAGCCTTATGTGATGGTTTTGTTTGAGCCAACTGAAAATGAAAGCATGGATACATTATACTTAGTACTGTGTTTCTTTTCAGATGCCAATCAGTTTGGGCCTGAAATCCACGATGACTTTCCTGCAGTGTTTCCAAAACAGCCTCTAAGGGGTCAAGACATGCGCCTGGAGTGTCTGGCTTACGGAAGGTGAGGAAGTGCATATATTATATATGCATGTTAATATGCTAAACATTGGTTCCTTTTCATCGCCGTTGCCAAATATTGCACATAGTGGCATTCTTATATGATGTAGGGCAATGTCTATTATCGATAATGGCATATGTGTACTAAGAGCGGATGCACAAACACATACATGTGCAGTCATACATGCACTTCATGCACCGCGCACGCACACATACCACACACACACCACACACACACACACACACACACACACACACACACAACACACACACACACACACACACACACACACACACCACACACACACACATACACACACACACACACACAACACCACAACACACAACACACACACACAACATACACACTTACACACCACACAAACACACACACACACAACACACACACACACACGCACACACACACACACACACACACACACACACAAACACACACACACACACACACACCACACACACACACAAAAACACCACACACATACACACGCACACACACAAAAACACACACACGCACACACATACACACACACAAACACACACACAACACACACAACACAACACACACACACACAGCACACACACACACGCACACATACACACACATATACACACACACACAAACACACACACACACACACACACACACACAAACACACACACACACGAACACACATACACACATACACACACACACACACACAAACACACACACACATAAAAACACACACACACATACACACACACACACACACACACACACACACACACACACAAACACACACACACACACACACTTCGCGAATGCATTATTGAGGGTGTTGCTTACCCTTTGACTCCTGCACCCTGTCCACCAACTGCAAAAACGTAACCCCTTGATTTTCTCACCCTATCTACCAGCTTCCTGCAGGAAGCTGGTGGGCAAGGTGAGGGAAATAAAGGGTTAAGTTTTTATTTGCTAGTATGGTTGGCAAAGCAGGAAGCTGGTGAACAAGGTGCAGGAGTCAAAGGGTTAAAATGTTCTGATCAACACCGTTTGTATTTCTCGTGCCAGGTTGAGGCCAAGATTCATTATGAAAGTAAACATAGAGCACAGCCCTGTCACGAGATCTCAATCCATAACGGAAGTTGCATGATTATCATCCCCATCGTCAAGATCGTTGTTGAAAATCCTCCCAGATTCCGTGCCCTTTAAACAGGCGTAGAAAATGGGAGAGCAAAACAAAAACAAAAACAAAACTGACGATTGCATGACAGATTCTGTTTACCCAATAATTGTCTTGTTTGTATAAATTGAATTAATTTCTGTTGCCACATTGTTTGATGATGATTGGTCATCGTTAAGCAAAGGAATAAGGTTTTTGAAACTGATTCATAGGGGAAATGTTGACATTTGTTAAATCTTAATGTTCAGTTTTAAAACTACCAATGTGAAAATATTTTGTACATTCTGTATATGTGTCAACATTTCTTTTCATTTTGTGTAAAAAACAAAAAAAAAACCCAACTTATTTTCATGTTTGTTTTAATGTCACTCTTCGTTGCCATTAACATTTTCTTTTCATTTTGTGTAAAAAAAAAAAAACGTTTTGATTTTAGGCTATTTTTTGTTTGTTTTTTGTTTGTATTGTTGTCACTCTTCGTTGCCACGTTGTATGTTAGATGTCTGTTTGTTGTGAAACAAAAAATGAATTTAAAAAAGTTTTTTAAAAAAAAGGATCGTGTTTACCGTTCATACAGACTGCCGCTGTACTACTCCTGGTCTCGGGTGGATGGAGGTCAAATGCCAATGGACAGAATCTCGTCTGAAAGTCTGAATCGTGTGTTACGTATCAAGGACGCCCACCTGGAGGACAGCGGGGTTTACATGTGTTCTGTCCAGGGCAAGAACAACGTGCACGCCAAGAACATCAGTATCAGTGTAGCTGGTCAGTGTGATTGTCATGGTGGTGTTGGTGTTGGGTGGTGGTGTTGGTGTTGGTTTTGGTGTTGTTAATGGTGGTGTTGGTTTTGGTGTTGTTAATGGTGGTGTTGGTTTTGGTGTTGTTAATGGTGGTGTTGGTGTTGGTTTTGGAGTTGTTAGTGTTGTTGTTGGTGGTGTTGTTGGTATTAGTGATGATGTTGGTTTTGGTGTTGTTAGTGTTGGTGTTGTTGTTGTTGGTGGTGTTGGTTTTGTTCTTGTTGTTGGTGGTGATAATGTTGTTGTTGGTGATGGTGGAGTTGTTGGTTTGGTGGTGTTAGTGCTGGTTTTGGTGTTGTTGGTGGGTGATGGTGTTGTTATTGGTTTTGATGTTGTTGTGTTGTTGGTGGTGGTGTTGTTGTTGGTGTTGGTTTTTGGTGTTGTTGGTGTTAATGATAGTGTTTGTTTTTGTGTTGGTGTTGGTTCTAGTGTTGTTAGTGTTGGTGTTGTTGTTGGTGGTGTTGGTTTTGGTGGTGATGGTGTTGGTTTTGGTGATGGTTTGGTGGCGTTAGTGTTAGTGGTGTTGGTGTTGGTTTTAGTGTTCTTAGTGTTGGTGGTGGGTGGTGGTGGTGGTGGTGTTGGTGTTGGTGATGGTGTTGGTTTCGGTGTATGTGTATGTTTACGTTTTGCCCTTTCTTTCTGTTGGCGTGTGTGCGGGTGTTTTTACTTGTGTGTGTGTTTTGTGTTTCTTTGTGTGTTGCTTTTCTCTCTGTTTTGTGTGTGTTTGTGTGTGTGTTAATAATCATCATTTTTCGTTTGTCAGTTGTTACTTCATGACACTAACAACCACTTTCGTCGCATACACCATAGTTAACAACATGACAACACACCGCTCAGGATCAATTTTTGTATGATAATCATGGTGGTTTAGCCTTGTTCCTGACGGGGTGCAAAAGTCGAGTGACTAGGACCCTCGACTTCTAATTGGAAAGCCTGAATTCAAACCTGTTTGAGGACCGTCTGGTGGGCAAAGAGTGGAGATATTTTTTGATCGATCTCCCAGATCAATTTCAACTGCAAATGCTGTAGAGCTGAATCTCCTTACCCGGTTTGTGTTTACGTACACGTAGAACATCAGATATTCACGTGAAAGATCCTGTGACCCTAGTTACTGTTTGGTGGCTTGTGGAAAACACGAAAATATCCAGCATGCATGCACGCCTATGGAGATGGAATATGACTGACTCGGTGGTTGGCTAAAAACCCGGCCATACATAGAGTAGTCCATTTGAATATTTGAGTGTGTATTGGAGTTGTAGCTCCTCCTCTTCCCCTTTTTTTCCTGTTTTTGCTTTTCTCCTTCTTGTTCTTGTTCTTGTTGTTCTTGTTCATGTTCTTGTTGTTCAGTTCTTGTTCTTCTTGTTCATGTTCCTGTTGTTGTTCTTCTTGTTCAAATTTTTGTTCTTTTTCTTCATCTTCTTGTTCTTCTTCTTGTTCTTCATCTTCTTCTTGTTCTTCATCTTGTTGTTGTTGTAGTTGTTGTTGTTGTTGTTGTTCTTCTTCTTCTTCTCCTCCTCCTCCTTCTTCTTCTTCTTCTCTCTTCCTCCTGTTCCTTCTTCTTCTTCTTCTTCTCCTTCTCCTCCTCTTCCTTCTTCTTCTTCTTTCTTCTTCTTCTTCTTCTTCTGCTTCTTCTTCTTCTCCTCCCGTTCCTCCTCCTGTTCCTCCTCCTCCTTCTTCTTCTTCTCCTTCCTCCTCCTCCTCCAGAACACCTCGAAGCGTCACTGGGTCGCTGTGCTAAAGAACTGTTCACCAGATTCCTGCAGACCTGTCGGTTGTCTGCCAAAACCTGAGCATATGCAAATCATTTCTCTGTCCATTCTGCAATGTCCTCAGTCCATCAGGTTTTTTTTTCTGTCTCCATGTCTGTCTCCATCCCTCTACAGTTCTTTAAAGGATCGATTTAGCAAGGCCAGTGGATCTTGATCTGTTAGTGGTAACCGTGAAAGGCACAGCACTGTCTGCTGCATGTGGAGAGTAAACCCAGCAAAAAAGACCCGACCTGGAGAGGGATGGCTCCGCCAAGTTCAGTTTCAGTTTTAGTTTCTCAAGATGACATCTCCACGCTTGGAACGAATTCCATATGCATAACGTCACAGGTGCCATGTGTGTGGTGATCATGTTACAAGCCTTAAGCCTGCACATATCACCCATGAGTTGGCCAGGTCCTGAGGCCCTACCTAGATTATGTTTTACCTAGTCTATATCTTATACTGATATTTTATCAGCCTACCACTGGAATAATCTTGGTTACATGTAAATGACATGTATATGTGTGTATCTGACCTTTAAAAAAGGAACATACATAATAAGTAAATAAACGAATAATTAAAGCTCTGAATCACAACACAACCAGCTGTTCTGTATAAACGCGTCTCACATGGCACACACTCCCTCCCCCCCCCCCCCCCCCCCACTAGTTAGTGCCCAAAAGCTCAGCCGTCTATCAACTAGGCGAAGACAATATTTTCTTAATCATAGATAGGTAAGTAAGTAAGTCAGCAGCCAGTAAGTAAGTGAGCAAGCAAGTAAGCAAGCAAGTGAGTGAGTGAGTGAGTAAGCAAGTGAATAAGAAATAAGTATGTGAATAAATAAATACAAAATAAAGGAGAATGTTGATAAATAAACAGGTAAGAGATGAACATAACAAATGACACGCCAAGTTCTATATATCCAACAACATGCTGTATGAAAGTTGTAGCCTAGAAACAACGTGAACATGCATGCTTATGCGTTTAAAAGAAAAACAAGACTGACTGCATGTAAAATGATAAATGATATGAAAAGGGAAGGCACTGCAGTCACCTTAGGACTAGTCACACCAACAGAGACGAAATACCTACTGGTTTTGACCTTTGAATCTGCAACTGGGTACGAAAACACACGAAAAAAAAATAGAGAGAGAGAGAGAGAAATGTTTGTGTGCAAAAAGTATGTGGGTGGGTAGGTGGGTGGGACGGAGAGATAGAGAGAGAGAGAGATTAATTGTATGTTTGTGTGTGAGAGAGACAGAGCAAAAAGTTTGTGTGTGTGTGTGTGTGTGTGTGTGTGTGAGAGAGAGAGAGAGAGAGAGAGAGAGAGAGAGAGAGAGAGAGAAAACAGACACACACCTCCAAGACATCCCATAGCCCGATTCTGGATTCAAGAGACACAGACACACTACCAAGACATCCCATAGCCTGATTCTGGATTTAAGACACACAC
>JAPXFY010000023.1:30539792-30589792 GCA_030674185.1 Monoplex corrugatus | reverse complement strand
TACACACACACACACACACACACACACACACACACACACACACACACACACACACACACACACATCTGTAATGTACACACGTGCAGTCAATAAATGTACCTTTACAACACGTGAACAACAGAGACTATTGACATGTGAGAAAACTTGATTTAAGCTGTTGCAATGTTTTAACAGAAACTAAAAGATCAAGAGATCAGATCCTTTTAATAGTTACATCTTTTTGCCAAAAGTGTACAACACTTACAGAAACTTTATACAAAATATTATGTAAACGTGCCTTCTTTAATTATCAAAATGATTTGATTTGTTTGTCTTCTTGGACTAACCAGTGCTTACATTGAATTATCGGACAGCGTTTGAACTTCAAAATGAAAGTTATTTGTAAAAGAAAAATGCAAAGGCGAAGGTTGTCTCACAACCCTGCAGTCGTAGGAGAATGAGGTGGTAGAGACATCTTTTCTTGGGGCCAGCATTATGAGATCAGTGCCCGTCGTTTTGCCTCGCTGCGTTACCTTCCCCTAATTTTGAAGGAGGTCTGGTATCCATGAACAGCCGGGTAGATTGGAGGCCACACGCACGTAGAAAGTTCCACGGGCGTGGATTACACCTGCATAGGTACCCATGAACAACTGGGTAAACTGGAGGCCGCACGCATGAACAACAAAGTTCCATGGGCGTGACTGACACCTGCATAGGTACCCATGAACAACTGGGTAAACTGGAGGCCGCACGCATGAACAACAAAGTTCCATGGGCGTGGATTACACCTGCATAGGTACCCATGAACAACTGGGTAAACTGGAGGCCACACGCATGAACAAAGTTCCATGGGCGTGACTGACACCTGCATAGGTACCCATGAACAACTGGGTAAACTGGAGGCCGCACACACGTACAAAGTTCCACGGGCGTGGATTACACCTGCATAACTTGATGCAGGCAGATTGAATGAAACAAGTCCTCTCAGTTATTTGGTTTGATTTCATTTTGTATGGGATTTTTTTCTTGTTGTTTGTTTGTTTGTTCTTGCTCCATCTTGTTGCACTTTTCCACCTTGTACTAATTAAGCTTTTGACTCCTGCAGCCCATCCTCCAACTGCAAAAACTTAACTCTTTGACTCCCTCACCCTGTCTCGTTTGTTTTCTTTGCTGTCTGTGGAACTCTGAACATTCTTCTCAGAAACCACGTGTGGGAGGTGATAGGGTGAGGGAGTCAAAGGGTTAAGTTTTTGTTTTGCTAGCATGGTTGACAGTCCTGGGTGTTGGTGGACAGGGTGCAGTGGGGAGTCAAAGGACTAATTAAAATCTGTTCACACTGGCAGCATTTCAGCCCAGCTTTCAAAAGCGGCCGCTGGAGAGCAGTATGATGGGGACGGAGGGTGGCAACCTGACCATCTCCTGCCGTCCTGAGGGAGCCCCACAGCCCAAGATCACCTGGTCACATAACGGCTCACCTATCGGAGTCGCTGGACGTGCCCGGGTGAGTGACAAAGAAGCGGGTAGCCAAGGTTTGAAGGTCCTGTGTTCAGTCCGCTTAGACGCCTCCGTCCTGTGGATGAAGGGTGGAGATGTTTCTGATCTCCCGGGTCAACATGATCATCATTATTATCATCATCAATCATCATCATCATCATCATCATCATCATGTGCCTGCCACATGGCGTTGGCGATCATGGCCCTCCATATGTGTCTATCCCTTGTTGCCGCAAGCATATCCTCCCCCTTTTCCTCATAAAATGGCCTTCAAATGTTGCTTGTCTTTTCCTAATCTTCCTCATCAATGATCTTCTTGTGTCTGCCTCCATCAAGACTGTCTCGTTTGTTTTCTTTGCTGTCTATGGAATTCTCAACATTCTTCTTAGAAATGCACATCTCGGCTGCCTCAGTCTTGTTCTGGCTTTGAAATATGCAGTTGATGATGTGTACTTTTGCTGGGCTGTACGAATATGGCGCTAGTTTCTTGGGCTACGTACATATGGTGTTGATGTGTGTCTCGTTGGGCCATATAAACATATTGATTTGTGCATTGCATGCTTGTCGTGTGTGCAAGTAAGTGACTGTCGTCTGCAGATGTAGGCTGTTTAGCTCCATGATTGCATAAATGACAGACCCACAAGGACTCTTTGGCAGAGCATGTATGGGCCTTAGAGAGTTTGGAGTTCGGAATTTTGACTTTGATCAAAAGAAATTAATCGCACCAGGATAATTCCATACGCATTTATCTATGTATTCCTTTATTTTGTATTTATTTATTCACCTACTTACTTACTTACTTACTTACTTATTTACTTCCTTACTCACTCACTCACTCACTGACTTCTATTCACTTACTCACTCACTCACTCACTTCTATTCACTCACTCACTCGCAGGCTTGCTCACTCACTTACTCACTTACTTACCTACTTCTATTCACTTACTCTCTCACTCACTCACTCACTTACTTACTCACTTACTCAAATACATACTTAATTTTATCTATGATTAAGAAAATATTGTCTCCACCTGGTTGATAGACAGCTGAGCATTTGGGCATTGATGTTGGGGGGGGGGGGGGGGGGGTTCTGTCATGTGAGACGAGTTTATACAGAATAGCTAGTTGTGTTGTGATTCAGACCTTTAATTTTTTATTTATTTACTTTATATGTAGGCCTATGTTTCTTTTTGAAGGTAAGATACATACACATGTCATTTACGT
The DNA here is from genome assembly GCA_030674185.1 of Monoplex corrugatus. Taxonomy (NCBI): domain Eukaryota; kingdom Metazoa; phylum Mollusca; class Gastropoda; order Littorinimorpha; family Ranellidae; genus Monoplex; species Monoplex corrugatus. The sequence goes on along the minus strand of JAPXFY010000023.1, from coordinate 30,587,095 downwards.
GTAACCAAGATTATTCCAGTGGCGGGCTGATAAAATACCAGTATAAAATATGGACTAAGTAAAACATAGTCTAGGTAGGGCCTCAGGACCTGCCCTGCTCATGGGTTTATGTGCAGGCTTAAGGCTTGTGCCATGGTCACCATACACATGGCACCTGTGACGTTAGTGTATATGGAATTCGTTCCGAGCGCGGAAACGTCATCTTGAGAAACTGAAACTGAAGCACTCCACTGTAATCTGCCAGCAATTTTCCAGCAGACTCTCCGAGCCTGCGCAAAACCTTACGCGCTGGCAAAACCTTGAACTGGAGAGGAAGAGGAGAGTGACCTGTAAAACACTAAACTGACACCACCAGAATGATGGAAACATTAAGATGGGCAGCAAACAGACCAGTTTTTTAATTTGCGGATTGGAATTGAACGCGAGATTTCAGATCTTGAGTCCAAGGCTCTATCAAAAGAACCAACCAAAAACACACACACACACACACACACACACACACACACACACACACACACACACACACACACACACACACACACACACACACCACACACACACACACCAAAAAGGACTCAGTTTTTGTTTTACAGTTTTACAGACTTGTAATGAACTGGAATGTAGTCCACTGGGCTGGATTAAAATCCCCATCAGTCCTATCAAAACCATTGTGGGATTTTTCGGTCCCAGCCGGATCCTACCCAGAGTTGGACATGCTAGGGGCTCATTGGAACATTGCAACATTACATTCGAGTCTCTTCAACTTCACGGATGCGTCATTGAAGGTGTTGTGCAAATGTTCGGACCAACACCGCAGGTATCTGTATTTCTCGGGTCTGTTTGACGCCAGGATATATTTTGATAGTAAGCGTAGAGTACAGCCTTGTCACGCAGTCTCAGTCCTAGACGGAATTCCGGAGCATCATGACTTATCATCCCCATCGTAGCATTATAAACAACTGTCCCAGTTTCTGTGGCCATTAAGGGGGCGTAAAAAATGGGACAGAAGAAAAGATGAGCACAGATTACAGTAACCAGAAAAACACAAAAATAGAATCACAACGCGTATTTAATACAATATGACAAGACAGGCGCAAATTTTCGGCCAACTGGCCTTTGTCCAGCGTGAATGTAAAATCACAAACAAACACCAAATACAAAATTAGAGAAAAGGCTGAAACTTCCCTGCTGCTTCGTCCAGTGGGAGAAGAGGACTAAATGAAATCGCAATGTCGCGCTTGTTTTGGATTACAGATTGCAGTACCTAAGTGCGATGATCCTTCAAAACAGAAAAGTAGATGTCAACTGTATAAGTGCTCAGACTGAAAACTGGAGATTGTTCCACAGGTGATGCCCAATGGGAACCTGGTGCTGTCTGGTCTGTCCCTCGGTGATGCTGGCACATACACCTGCTCGGCTGAAAACTCTCTGGGCACTGCCGAGTCCAGTGGAAAGTTGGTTGTACTGCGTGAGTAGTCGTTCCTTTTCCTTTGTATCGGGTCTGTGTTTCATGTTTTGTTTAGTGGTTTTAGTTCTTGTTATAGTTAATCGTCGTTGCTGTTGTTTTCGTTTTCGTTGCTGTTGTAATTGTTGATTTCATTGTTGTTGTTTTCGTTGTGTTGTAGTTGTTGATTTCGTTGTTGTTGTTGTTTTCGTTGTGTTGTAGTTGTTGATTTCGTTGTTGTTGTTTCTGCTGTTGTTTGTTGCTTTCGTTGTTGTTGTTTCGTTGTTGTTGTTGTTTTCGTTGTGTTGTAGTTGTTGATTTCGTTGTTGTTGTTGTTGTTTTCGTTGTTGTTTGTTGGTTTCGTTGTTGTTGCTGTTGCTGCTGTTGTTGTTTTCGTTGTTGTTGTTGTTGTTGTTTTCGTTGTTGTGGTGGTGTGGTAGTATTTTTAGTGTTCCGATTTTTCTCTGTGCTTGTATGCACATTCTTTTTTTTTCCACTAAAACGTCTGTTTATGTGTAATGGGCAGTCATATATACATACACACACACACACACACACACACACACATATATATATATATATATATTGTGTGTGTGTGTGGTGTGTGTGTGTGGGGTTGTGTGTGTGTGTGTTTAGGACTTGTGAATCATTTTTGAGTGTCTTAGTGCTAATATTACTGTAACAGATTGCTGTTTTAACTCTTAACTCTTTCAGGTCAAACGACGCTGTCGAAGAAGCCAGAATCGACATCAGTGAGCCAGAACAGCTCAGCTCACATCTCCTGTGAAGCCTCCTTCACTGTTAACAAGACGGATCTGGTATACGCTTGGTACTTCAACGGAAAACATATCGACATCAACAACGAGCCCGCTTACAAAATTGTCAGTGTACATGTACTTCTTTACTGCTTACCTTCTTAGTATATTGCCCTTTCCATTTCAAATCAGTGAATAATATATGGAGATGGAGATTGGTATCCAACTACGTCTGTAGCGAAAAAACTGGGGACAGCGGCACAGTAGATCTTCATAGGAGATTCCCCCCTTCCCCCCCCCCCCCCCTGCTTCCTGAAGAAAGTGTAATCTCTTTGTATTCTTAAGGGGACCAGGCCGCATCCAGGTCATGGCACACGCACATGAACTTTTGAATCCACGAGCACATACACACATACACAAACTGTTTTACACACACACACACACACACACACACACACACACACACACACACGCACAACACAAACACACCACACATACACTCACACACACACACACACACACACACACATGCACAACACAAACACAAAATGCGCGCACACACACGCACACACACATACATTACACTCACAAAGCGCGCGCACACCACACACACACACACATGTACACACATACAAAACACAAATGTGTGGCATGGCACGTGATGATGATGATGATGATGATGATGATGATGATGATGAGCATTCTCCGACGTGGACTGTTCGCACTGTATAGGTGGAAGTTGTATTACTATGATCGCCAACTCCATGCGGCATGGCACATGCTGGTGGTGGTGGTGGTGGTAGTAGTGATGATGATGATGATGGCGGCGGCACATGATGACGGTGATGATGATGATGCCATGGCACATGATGATGATGATGATGATGATGATGATGATGATGATGATGATGATGATGACGACGACGACGACGACGACGATGATGATGATGGCGGCGGCGACTACGACGATGATGACAACGACGACGATGACGATGATGATAATGTGATGATGATTGTTCTTGTGGTTCTCAGAATGCTCTCAGAGGTGTTTCGGGCCTGTACGTTGTGGGCGCTCAGTTTGAGCATGAAGGCTGGTACGAGTGCCGTGCTCTCACAGTGTACGACAGTGTCAGCGCTAAAGCCTATCTCACGGTTATGGGTAAGAGGATGATGGTTTTGCTTTCAGTTCAGTGTGTGTGTGTGTGTGTGTGTGTGTGTTTGTTTGTGAGTGTGTGTGTATGTGTGTGTGTGTTTTTGTGTGTGTGTTTGGGGTCTGTGTGCGTGTGTGTGTGTTTTTGTGTGTGTGTGGGCATGTGTGTGCGTATGTGTGTGTGTGTGTACACGTGTATGTGTGCACGTGTGTGAGTGCGTGTTTGTGTGTGGTGTGTGTGTGTATGTGTTTGCGTTCGTTATATCTTTTACGTCTATTCGCATATGTGCTTTTAGACGAGAGTGTGTGTGTGTTTGTCTGTGTGTCTGTCTGTGTGTGTGTTCGTTCGTTATTTCTTTTGACGTTTATTCATATAGTATGTGCTTTAAGACGAGTGTGTCAGTGTGTGTGTGTGTGTGTGTGTATGTGTGTGTGTGTGTGTGTGTGTGTGTTTGCGTTCGTTATTTTTTTAACGTCTATTCACATATGTGCTTTTAGACAAGTGTGTGTGTGTGTGTGTGTGTGTGTGCGCGCGCGTGCACCATTGTATGCGCCTTTGTGTGCGTGTGTATGTATGTATGTACCAGTGTGTACAAGTGTCTTTACTAAGGTGTATAAGTGTCTGTAAATGTGCATAAGTGTACGTGTGTACAAGTATGAATAAGTATGTCTGCATATGTGTACAAGCGTATATATGTATATATTTGTGAATGCAAGTGTGTATTTGTGTGTGTACATGTGTGTATTTGTGTGTGTACAAGTGTGTATAAGTGTTTGTGTACAAGTGCGTATAAGTGTGTGTACGAGTGTGTATAAATATGAGGATGTGTGTGTACTAATGTTTATTTGTGTGTGTGTATATGTATGTGTGCAAATGTGCATACGTATGTGCGTGTGTACAAGTATGTAAAAAAGTGTATGTGTAATTGTGTGTGGATTAGTGTGTGTACAAGTGTGTATATATGTGTGTGTGTAAAGAGTATGCATAAGTGTGTGCACAAGTGTGTATAAATGTGTATGTATAAGTAAGTGTGTGTACAAGTGTGTGCACAAGTGTATGCACAAGTGTATATAACTATTAACTGTGTGTGTACACAAATGTGTACAAATATATGTGTGTGTGTGTATGTGTGTGTTGTTTTTTTGTTTTGTTTTGTTTGTTTTGTCTTGTCTGTCATTTTCTCCTCCTTAATAGTACTCCAGAGAGAAGTCATCTACTTTTTTCCCACGAAGTTTTATGTATCTATTCTTTATTTTCATTGATAATTTCAAATCACAGTGTATCGTACTCTGCAAAACACCAAGTTTTTTATTATTATTATTATTATTATTACATGAATAAACGCCTTTCCATAAAATGCTCAACGCGTTTTACATAAAATCTTAATTAAAACATGCATTACAAATAGAAGCTGAATAAGACATTTAACTAATTAAAACAAATCAGAGAGCATACAAAGATATTCCAACATATCATGTTCACGTTCACAACACACACACACACACACACACACACACACACACACACACACGCACACACACACACACACACACACACACACACACACACACACACACACACACACACACACACACACACACTCACACCCACACACACACACACACACACAAATAAAAATAAAAATATATAATCAGAAGAATAAACTTAAAAAACACCAATAATAGACACAGTCATGCCAAGGACTAGAAAAGGTTAAAAACAGTCATTTTGTACTTCAGCACCAATGCCGTGGAAGTTACTCTGCAACCAGATACTTTTGAAAAAGATGGGTTTTAAGTTCCTTTCTGAAGGTTAAGTAACTATGTTGTTTTCTCAGGTTGAGTGGCAGATTGTTCCATACTGAAGGACCAAAAACAGAGAAAGCGCGTTTGCCAACTGTGGAGAGAGAAAAACGTGGTTCGACTAGTTGAAAAGAATCTCCGGAACGGAGGGTTCGAGTCGGTACATAATGTTGGATCAGTTCAGAAAGATATGGTGGTGCAGTGACTGTATCACTTAGACAGCGGAAACAGAGGCAAGCAATCTTGAAGTCTATTCTGGCTTTGATGGGGAGCCAGTGAAGGGATTTCAGCAGTGGATTTGCACTGTCAGATTGTTTCTTGTGCAGGATAAGGCGGGCTGCATTATTCTGAATGACCTGAAGCTTTCTAAGTTTGTCATCAGGTAAGCCAGCTAAGAGAGAATTACAGTAATCTAATCTTGACAAAATAAAACAAACTGCAAGCTTCTTCACGGCAACGGTGGTGAGGTAAGGACGAATCTTTGCAATCCTACGGAGCTGAAAGTTTAGGCTACGGCAAAGATTGTTGATATACGCGTCCATTGTTAATGATTCGTCAAGAAACACTCCAAGATTTCTAACAGATGGTGCAAAAGAAAGACTGCAGCCACAGATTGTCATTGTGCATGTTGGTGTTTGTTGTAGTTTATGTTTAGTACCGATTTTTATCAGTTCAGTTTTATCTTCATTCATTTTAAGCTTGTTTGTCATCATCCAGTCACCGACAGCCTCAATACCAGATTGTAAATTGCCAAGCAATGCTGGAAACTCGGCTGGGATGTTGGAATCATACAATTGTGAATCGTCGGCGAAGAAGTGATAGCGAAGACCTGATCGACTTATCACCTGACTCAGAGGCTTGGTGTACATTACGAACAAGACAGGCCCTAACACTGAGCCTTGTGGGACTCCAAACCTGAGCACTGATGGAGAGGAATGATACTTTCCTAAAACAACAGATTGAGTACGGTCCTTAAGGTAGGACCGAAACCAGTCCAAAACGATTGCAGAGCAACCATATGTGGTATGCAGTCTGTTGATAAGTATGTTATGGTCTATTGTATCAAAGGCAGCAGACAAATCCAGCAAAGACAGGAGAGACACATGTCCACGATCAGAAGCATGAAGAAGATCGTTAACGACACGAACAAGTGCCGTTTCTGTACTATGACATTTACGATATGCAGATTGAAATGGCTCAAGTAGGTCGTGGGACTGAAGGTGATGTAACAACTGTTCCAAGACAATACGTTCTAAAACCTTTGATAAAAATGGCAAGTTAGAAACTGGGCGAAAGTTTTTCAAGCACTCAGGATCAAGTGTTGACTTTTTAAGAAGTGGTTTCACTAGGGCATGTTTAAAACTATCTGGGACAGTGCCTGTACACAATGACCTGTTCATGATATCAGTTATCAGGGGAACAAGTTCATCAATACATCCAAAAAACAGTGATGCAGGAATGGGATCTAGCTCGCATGATTTCTTGGGCATTTTCATCAGTATTTCTCTCACATTTTCTTGAGACACACTCTGAAAAACAGAGAGTGCAGATCCAGAGAACCGATCAGCGTCAGCGGTCGTCGAACTGCCAGTTGGAAAACTGTCTCGAATTTGCTCAATTTTGCCAGAAAAGTATTCATTGAATTTGTCCGGTAGTTGTTCAACCGGGACAGATGTTGGCAACACAAGGCCCTGTTCTTTTCCCATGAGCTCCCCGCTGACTCTGAAAAGCTCCCCGGAGCTACACGCATTGACTATCTTATTACACATGTACTGTTTTTTAGCATTACGAATCATGCTAGTTACCAGATTACGCTGGTGAGCATAAATTTGCTTGTGCACAGTCAGGCCAGATTTGCGCCATAACCGTTCCGCCTCGCGGCGCTGGAGCTTTTAGCTACAAAAAACACCAAAAATGTCCAAATAAACAAGTGAGATCCAGAAAAACACGAAAATAAAATCAGAACGCGCATTTAACCCTTTCACCCCCGCACCCTATCTACGAACTGCAAAAACTTAACTCTTTGATTCCCTCACCCCATCCACCAGCTTCCTGTAGGGTGGGGTGAGGGAATCAAAGGGTTAAGTTTTTGCTTTGGTATCATGGTTGACAATGCAGGATGCTGGTGGATAGGGTGCAGGAGTCAAAGGGTTAATACAACCAGGCAAGACAGGCGCAAATTTTCGGCCAACTGGCCTTTGTCAAGCGTAAACGTAAGATCACAAACGTACAACTACAAGCGAGAGAAAAATTCGATCATGCTACTGAGTTTCAGTTTAAATTTCTCATGCTGCTGTTTCCATGTTTGGAATATATTCCATGAGTCACCGACGCCATAGATGTCAAAGAATGGTTAAGATACACAATGATCATGCCATAAACCCTATACATTGGCATAAGCCACCACCCCCCCCCCCCACCCCCCGCCCCAAGGTGCTGGCAAGGTCTGGGGATACTACTTAGCTCAACTGAACTGACCAAGCAGTTGCGCAGTCTTCTCAGGGTGGGTGGCTTCATGGTGGCTTGAAATCAACATGGACTTTCTGGTGCTGAGACTATGATGGTGTACTGGGGGATGGAAATGAGCTGTGTGGTGACACAGTACCAGTCGCTTGGAGATCGTGACGTCCATGTTTGAGGTCAGAAGTTGGTATACGAGCTGAGCTGCCCAGCAGACATTCAGCAACAGTTGTATGACGGGACCCAAGGCAAAATCTACCTCGTGATGAAAAAAAGACAAATATATAGAAGAGGAAGAAGAAGAAAAAGAAGAAGAACAAGAAGAACAGGAGGAGGAGAAGAAGAAGAGAGGAAGAAGAACAAGAAGAAGAGGGGAAAAAGAAGAAGTAAAGGAAGAAGAAGAAGAGGAGGAGGAGGAGAAGAATAAGAAGAGGGGAAAAAGAAGAAGAGGAAGAAGTAGAAGAAGAGGAGGAAGTAGAAGAAGAAGAAGAAGAGGGGAAGAAGAAGAAGAGGAAGAAGAAGTAGAAGAAGAGGAAGAAGTAGAAGAAGAAGAAGAGGGGAGAAAGAAGAACAGGAAGAAGTAGAAGAAGAAGAAGAGGGGAGAAAGAAGAAGAGGAAGAACTAGAAGTAGAAGAAGAAGAAGAAGAATACACACTCCACCTGAGGAAAGCCTTGTTAAGAATAAGAGGCTTAAGTTTTGGATGATGCCAGTCAGTGTCAACTTTGAAACTTAAAAATATTCTTCCTTGTGTGTGTGCATGTGGTTTTGTTGTTTGTTTGTTTGGTGGTTTTAGTTGTTTGTTTGTTTGTGTTTTGGTGATTTTCTCCTGCTCAACAAAACGTCAGGGAAGTCATGTCGCGATTTTCCCACTAATGGTTTTGTATTTATTCTTAGTTGTCTTTGGTAGACGTGTTCAAAAACCAGTTGGCAGAACATTTACACCTAGTACCTGTCTTATTTTGAATATTGTTTGTATTTATTCTTTGTCGTCTTTTGTAGACATTTTGAAAGGCCAGTTGGCAGATGTTTGTATTTATTTTTGTTGTCTTTTGTAGACGTTTTGAAAGGCCAGTTGGCAGAACATTTATACCTGTCTTATTTTGTATATTGTTTGTATTTATTCTTTGTTGTCTTTTGTAGACGTTTTGAAAGGCCAGTTGGCAGATGTTTGTATTTATTCTTTGTTGTCTTTTGTAGACAGTTTGAAAGGCCAGTTGGCAGATGTTTGTATTTATTCTTTGTTGTCTTTTGTAGATATTTTAAAAGGCCAGTTGGCAGATGTTTGTATTTATTCTTTGTTGTCTTTTGTAGACGTTTTGAAAGGCCAGTTGGCAGATGTTTGTATTTATTCTTTGTTGTCTTTTGTAGACAGTTTGAAAGGCCAGTTGGCAGATGTTTGTATTTATTCTTTGTTGTCTTTTGTAGACGTTTTGAAAGGCCAGTTGGCAGATGTTTGTGTTTATTCTTTGTTGTCTTTTGTAGACATTTTGAAAGGCCAGTTGGCAGATGTTTGTGTTTATTCTTTGTCGTCTTTTGCAGACATGTGAAAGGCCAGTTTGCAGATGTTTGTATTTATTCTTTGTCGTCTTTTGCAGACATGTAAAAGGCCAGTTGGCAGATGTTTGTATTTATTCTTTGTCGTCTTTTGCAGACATGTAAAAAGGCCAGTTGGCAGATGTTTGTATTTATTCTTTGTCGTCTTTTGCAGACATGTAAAATGGCCAGTTGGCAGATGTTTGTATTTATTCTTTGTTGTCTTTTGTAGACATTTTAAAAGGCCAGTTGGCAGATGTTCGTATTTATTCTTTGTTGTCTTTTGCAGACATTTTGAAAGGCCAGTTGGTAGATATTTGTATTTATTTTTTGTCGTCTTTTGTAGACGTTTTGAAAGGCCAGTTGGCAGATGTTTGTATTTATTCTTTGTCTTTTGTAGACGTTTTAAAGCGGATGTTTGTATTTATTCTTTGTTTGTCTTTTGTAGACGTTTTGAAAGACCAGTTAGCAGATGTTTGTATTTATTCTTTGTCGTCTTTTGTAGACGTGTTCAAAGGCCAGTTGGCAGAACATTTACACCTGTCTTATTTTGTATATTGTTTTTATTTATTCTTTGTTGTCTTTTGTAGACGTGTTCAAAGGCCAGTTGGCAGAACTTTTACACCTGTCTTATTTTGTAAATTGTTTGTATTTATTCTTTGTTGTCTTTTGTAGACATTTTAAAAGGCCAGTTGGCAGAACATTTACACCTGTCTTATTTTGTTACATTAAACGCCTGTTCTGATTCTATTCTTTTGTGTCTCTGGTTCGTTTCTGCTTGGTTAGGTCTTCTTCTGCTTCTTCTTTCTTTCTTTCTTTCTTTCTTTCTTTCTTTCTTCTTCTTTCTTCTTCTTCTTCTTCTTCTTCTTCTTCTTCTTCTTCTTCTTCTTCTTCATTCTTCTTCTTTCTTCTTCTTCTTTCTTCTTCTTCTTCTTCTTCTTCTTTCATTCGCCGTTAATCCATGTATCTTTTTTCAGGTTCACCTGGTGAGCCTGCAGGTATGCGCGTGCACAGTGCGCAAGGGACAGAGGTCACGCTGTGGTGGCAGGAAGGTCAAGAGCATGGGGAAACCGTCACTCTATACAAGATTGACTTCAGCAGTGAATTTGATGCCACCTGGAGAACCCTTGTTTCGGGTATGTGTGGGGGTGGGGGTGAGGGGGGTGTTTTGTGTGTGTGTTGTGTTTGTGTGCGTGTGTGTGTTTGTGTTTGTATGTGTGGCTGTTTGTGTTGTGTGTGTGTGTTTGGGTGTATTTTTTTGTTTTGTTCTATTTTATGTTACTGTAGTTCATGTTATTTTATTTTATTTATTTTATTTTATTTTATTTTATTTTATTTTATTTTATCTTATCTTATTTTATTTTATTAATGGTAACAGCAGAGGGGCATCCAGGAGTCAGACCTGGATGTGGCCAGGCCCCCATAGAGTGTCAGGAGTTAAGGGCCGAAACATTTGCTTGATGGGGGTTTCTCCTATGAGGACCTTCTGATTACTGACTACTAGTTTGCTTTTATTTATTTTTTGTTTGTTTATTTTTTTGGTTATTGTATGTTCTCCGGCCATTTCTGTGGTCACAGAATCTGTAGCAATTTTTCGCAAAGCTATGATGATACATGACAATGGGGTGATAATCATGATAACGCAGAGTTCCATTCTGTATTGAGAGTGCATGAGAGGGCTGTACTCTGCGGTCTTCCTGTCATCATCTACGTCCTAATGTCAACCAGGCCTGAGAGATATAAGACACCTGCGGGTTGGTCAGGAAACGTGTGCACCACACTCGATGATACATCCCTGAAGTGGGTGAAGCCCGACTGTGTTATCCCAGTGTTACCAAAGAGCCCACAGCACGCTCAACTCCGGGTAGGAGCCGGTTGGAGCCGAAAAATCCCCACAATGATTGGGACACGGACGGATAAGATTGGAACCCACAACCTTTCCAGTCTGTAGTCCGTTGTGCTAACCACTACACCACGGCGACTGGTGTAATAAAGTGTGTCAAGTGTTAAGACATGACACCATGGTGTAAGAAAGTGTGTCAAGTGTTAAGACATTACACCATGGTGTAATATAAGGGTTGTCAAGTGTTAAGACATTACACCATGGTGTAATAAAGTGTGTCAAGTATTAAGACATTACACCATGGTGTAATAATGTGTGTTAAGTGTTAAGACATTACACCATGGTGTAATAAAGGGTGTCAAGTGTTAAGACATTACACCATGGTGTAATAATGTGTGTCAAGTGTTAAGACATTACACCATGGTGTAATAAAGTGTGTCAAGTGTTAAGACATGACACCATGGTGTAATAAAGGGTGTCAAGTGTTAAGACATTACACCATGGTGTAATAAAGTGTGTCAAGTGTTAAGACATTACACCATGGTGTAATAATGTGTGTCAAGTGTTAAGACATTACACCATGGTGTAATAAAGGGTTACAAGTGTTAAGACATTACACCATGGTGTAATAAAGTGTGTCAAGTGTTAAGACATGATACCATGGTGTAATAAAGTGTGTCAAGTGTTAAGACATTACACCATGGTGTAATAAAGTGTGTCAAGTGTTAAGACATTACACCATGGTGTAATAATGTGTGTCAAGTGTTAAGACATTACACCATGGTGTATAATGTGTCAAGTGTTAAGACATGACACCATGGTGTAATAAAGTGTGTCAAGTGTTAAGACATGACACCATGGTGTAATAATGTGTGTCAAGTGTTAAGACATTACACCATGGTGTAATAATGTGTGTCAAGTGTGTGTGAGACACATACATCCTCGGTGTAAACGTGGTTACATGTCTGGTGTTGTGTGTGTAAGTTTGTGTGTGTTAAGACCAATAGCATCCTTCTGGTAAAGTGGTATCAGTGTCTGGGGTGGGGAAGGGCTTGTGTGTATGTGTGTGTGTGTATACAATGGGGTCATAAGTGTGTAAGTGTAAGACATGACATCATGGTGTAATAAAGTGTGTCAAGTGTTAAGACATGACACCATGGTGTCATAATGTGTGTCAAGTGTTAAGACATTACACCATGGTGTAATAAAGGGTTACAAGTGTTAAGACATTACACCATGGTGTAATAAAGGGTGTCAAGTGTTAAGACATTACACCATGGTGTAATAAAGTGTGTTAAGACATGTACACCATGGTGTAATAAAGTGTGTCAAGTGTTAAGACATTACACCATGGTGTAATAAAGTGTGTCAAGTGTTTAGACATTACACCATGATGGTTTAGGTGGTGATGATGGTGGTGATGGTGATAAAGGCGAACATGATTTAGGTGATCGCGACGGTGATGAGGGTGTTGATGGTAGTGGTGGTGATGGTGAGGAGGAGGAGGATGACAACGACGATGACGACAACGACGACGACGATGATCATAGCTATAACCATGCTAACTGGATCATGTAATGACGACGACGATGTTGATATGGTGATGATTAAGCTGCTGTTGCTGCTGCTGCTGATAGTGATGATAGATGATGATGATGATGATGGTGAATATGCTGATGGGTGATGATGATGACGACGACGAATGATGATGAACACAAGGATGAAGATGATGACGACGAAGAGGAGGATGACGACGACGACGACGAAAATAATAATGTTGACGACGATGATGGTGATAGTGATGGTGGTGTGGTAATGACGATGACGATTTATCATTTCAGACATACCGGCTTATTCGACGCAGGTGTCTGAGGACACGAACTGGAGACAGTATGTGGTTGACGCCAACACCCTGTCCCCTGGCACACATTACCGCTTCCGTGTGTCTGCTGCCAGTGCCAACTATGGATATGGACCACACAGCAGGCCCACTGGTAAACTGGTTTTTAAGTGTCTTGGGGGGTGGGGGTGGGGAAGGGTGTGTGTGGTGTGTGTGTGTGTGTGTGTGTGTGTGACTACACAGCAGTCCCACTGGTAAACAGTTTCTTGAGTGTCTTGGGGGGTGGGGGGAAGGGTGTTTGTGTGTGTGGTATTTGTGTGTGGTGTGTGTGTGTGTGTGTGTGTTTGTGTGTGTGTGTGTGTGTGTGTGTGTGTGTGTGTGTGTGTGTTTTGTGACCACACAGCAGTCCCTCTGGTAAACTGGTTCTTGAGTGTCTTGGGGGGTGGGGAAGGTGTGTGTGTATGTGTGTGTGTGTTGTGTATGTGTGTGTGTGTGTGTGTGTGTGTGTGTGACTACACAGCAGTCCCTCTGGTAAACTGGTTCTTGAGTGTCTTGGGGGGTGGGGGTGAGGAAGAGTGTTTGTGTGTGTGGTGTGTGTGTGTTGTGTGTGTGTGTGTGTGTGTGTGTGTGAGACCACATAGCAGTCCTTCTGGTAAACGTGGTCTCAGTGTCTGGTGTGTGTGTGTGTGTGTGTGTGTGTGTGTATGAGACCACATAGCAGTCCTTCTGGTAAACGTGGTATCAGTGTCGTGGGGGGTGGGGAAGGGGGCTTGTGTGTATGTGTGTGTGTGTGTATACATATGTGTGTGTGAGTGTGTGTGTATGTGTTGCGAGATTATTTTACGTTCACCAGATAGGGAGGTGTGTTGTGCTATGTGTGTGTGTGTGTGTGTGTGTTAGTGTGTGTGTACGTGTGTATGTGTGTGTGTCTGTATGTAGTGTGTGTGTGTGTGTGTGTTTTATGTATGTGTGTATATGTGGGTGTGTGTAGTGTGTATGTACGTGTGTATGTGTGTGTGTCTGTGTGTGTGTTGTGTGTGTTTTTTTTATGTGTGTGTGTGTTTTGTGTCTGTGTATTGTGTGTGTGTTTGTGTGTGTGAATGTGTTCATGAATGTGTGTATGTGTACGTGTTTTGTTGATAGATTGAGGGGAGGACTTTTTGTGTAATTAATCGTACTGGGTGTAAATGGGTTTGTGTCTGTCACAGTACAGTGTGTTTTTGTGTTTGTGCGTGTGTGTGGTCACGAATGTGTTTGTGTGTATGTGAGTGATGTGTGGATAGATTGAGAGGAGGAGGACTGTTGATGTAGTTAATTGTAATCGGTGTTTATGTGTTAGTGGGTTTGTGTCTGTCACAGTACAGTGTGTGTGTGGTGGTGTGTGTGTGTGCGTTCATGGATGTGTTTATGGGTGTGTGTGAGTGTTGTGTGGATAGATTGAGAGGAAGAGGACTGTTAATGTAGTTAATTTTAATCGGTGTTTATGTGTGAGTTTGTGTCTGTGACAGTACAATGTGTGTGTGTGTGTGTGTGTGTGTGTGTGTGTGTGTGTGTGTGTGTATGTGTGTGTGTGTGTGTGTTGTGTGTGTGTGTGTGTGTGTGTGTGTGTTCATGGATGTGTTTGTGTGTGTGTGAGTGCTGTGTGGATAGATTGATACGAGGAGGACTGTTAATGTAGCTAATTGTAATCGGTGTGTATGTGTGAGTTTGTGTCTGTCACAGTACGGGTGATGTGTTGTGTGTTGTGTGTGTGTGTGTGTGTGTGGCGCGTTCATGGATGTGTTTATGGATGTGTGTGAGTGTTGTGTGGATAGATTGAGAGGAGGAGGACTGTTAATGTAGTTAATTGTAATCGGTGTTTATGTGTAAGTGGTTTGTGTGTGAGTTGTGTGTGTGTGTGTGTGTGTGTGTGTTTATGGACGTGTTTATGTGTGTGTGTGTCTGTGAGTGTTGTGTGGATGGATTGAGAGGATTAGGACTGTTAGTTAGTAATTAATCGTACTCGGTATTTGTGTAGGTGGGTCTGTGTCTGTCACAGTACAGTGTGTGTATTATATGTATGTGCCTCTGTCGGTGGATGTTTTGATTTATTTTAATGTGTTGAGTGCACATGCGTACACAGTTAGATAGATAGATAGATAGATAGATAGATAGATAGATAGATAGTAGATAGATAGATAGGTAGATAGATAGATAGATAGATAGATAGATAGATTGATGGTTAGACAGACAGACAGACAGACAGATAGATAGATAGACAGATAGATAATACATACATACATACATACATACATACTACATACATACATACATACATACATATAACACACAAACATACATACATAAATACATACATACATACATATTATTTATGTATGCATGTGTGTATGTATGTAATTAAATACATTCACGTGAGATAAGGTGTTTGCTTGTGTACATGGGTATATGTTTGTAATTCCATATTATATTTCAAGTAGTGTTGATAAAGTAACAGCTTTTCCAGAACATCCCCTTGCAAAGTTAGTCAAGTTCACTGATTGGATACAAATCAAATGTCCACATTGTTTAAGAGTTACGTGGGTAAACACAGAACTACCAGTTGTAAGGTCCTGGGTTCGAACCGCCTAGACGACCCCGGTTCATGGGTTAAGGGTGAAGATGTTTCGGTTCGTGGGCTAAGGTTGGAGATTTTTCGGTTCATGGGTTAAGGGTGGAAATTTTACGGTTCATGGGTTAAGGTTAGAGATTTTTCGGTTCATGGGTTAAGGGTGGAAATTTTATTGTTCATGGGTTAAGGGTGGAGATTTTTCGGTTCATGGGTTAAGAGTGGAGATTTTTTCGGTTCATGGGTTAAGACTGGAGATTTTTCGGTTCATGGGTTAAGAGTGGAGATTTTTCGGTTCATGGGTTAAGAGTGGAGATTTTACGGTTCATGGGTTACGGGTGGAGATTTTTCGGTTCATGGGTTAAGGGTGGAGATTTTCCGGTTCTTGGGTTACGGGTGGAGATTTTTCGGTTCATGGGTTAAGGGTGGAGATTTTCCGGTTCATGGGTTAAGGGTGGAGATTTTTCGGTTCATGGGTTAAGGTTGGAGATTTTTCCCATCTCCCAGGTCAGCATGAGTGCAGATCTACCAGTGGCTTTAACCCCTTCGTGTGTACACGCTTGGAGAATATCAAGTGTGCACATTAACCCTTTTACTCTCACACCCATCCACCAACTGCTAAAACTTAACCCTTTGACAACCTCACCCTATCCACCAGCTTCCTGCAGGAATCTGGTGGATAGGTGAGGTATTGAAAGGGTTGTTTTTGCTTTGCTGTCGTGGTCGACAATGCAGGAAGCTGGTGGACAGGGTGCGGGAGTCAAAGGGTTAAAGATCCTGCAAAAAGCCCCAGCAACTAAACGACGGGAAATTTGACAAAAAATCGCTTTTAGCTGTTCACTCCAACCGTTAGCAAATAACATGTCATTATCATTGTCATTATCTTAGCACCGTGGTGTATACCATGTGACGAGCCTTGAGCCATCAGACACCTCCTTGATTGTTGGAACTTGTATGGTGTGAGACAAAAGTACTACACGGCGGGCTCCTTAAAGAACCTCTTCTGAGATGTCCCTCCTGATGCAATTTTCCAGTTTTTACAAGAGATCAACAGATTGCACCTGATAAGATTTTACAGCTGTTTTCTTTTTCTTTAATTGCATTTTAGACTTGCAAGGTCAACGGTGAGCATGGTTTTTAACTGTTGTCTTTTATCTTAACCGGCTTGTCGTTTTTGATGTGGCATTAGCCCTGATGTGTCTCTAGTAGTCGGCTGGGCTATAAGCATGCTGAACTTGAACTTGTCATTATCATTATCTTTATCATTATCATTATCATTATCTGTGTCCAGATTTTATCAAACTGGCAGATGCTGCCCCCACTCAGGCAGTGGAAACCGTGACTGGTGGAGGGGGTTCGGTCGGAATGCTGCGAGTCAAATGGCTGGTGAGTGTTATCATAATTTCCCAATTTCTGATTCAACTAAGAACCTTGGTGTCTACCTTGACTCTACCCTCTCCATGAACGACTTTGTTTCTGCCAGATCTTGCTACTATCACCTCCATCGTATAAGCCTGATCAGGAAGTATCTTTCTGTCGAAACAACTGCAAAACTCGTTCTCTCCTTCATAATGTCTCCCATTGACTATTGCAGTTCACTCCTGTCTAGTCTTCCTGCCTCCACCATTCACATCCTACAGTGCATTCAAAACAATGCTGCACGCCTTGTACTCAAAAAGAAAAAACTGACCACATCTCCCCTCTCCTGGCACAACTTCACTGGCTCCCTGTATCAAAGCGCATACAGTACAAACTAGACACAATCTGCTACAAAAGCCTCAATAACGCAGCTCCTGATTACCTGTCAAGCTTACTTGAGATCTATGTTCCCTCACGTACCCTCTGCTCTGCCTCCGATCCTCTGACTTTTTGTTTTCCACGCACTAAGCTCAACACCTATGGTCCACGAGCCTTCTCTGTTTCTGGTCCACTCTCCTGGAACAAACTTCCTCTCTCAGTCCGTCAGCAACATACTTTTGTCTCCTGCAAGTCCGCTCTCAAAACTCAGCTTTTCTCCTCTGAATAAAATCCTGACCTCACTCAACCCCCACTGCAGCCTGTCTCCACTCGTGGAATCACATCGTAATTTATGTTTGTATATAATATGTTCTCTATAATTTTCCATTGCTTTTCTTCTTTTTCCCCATTTTATAGCCATGTGTGTGTGTGTGTGTGCGTGTGTGTGTGTGTGTGTGTGTGCATGCGTGCGAATGTGTGTTCAGCGCTTAGATTTGATTTATATCAACATTTTGCGCTATATGAATATTGTAATTATTAATTATTATTATTACAATGATAGTAATAATGAAAGGGTCTTTCAGCGCACCACGTTGCTGCTCTTAGCTCGTGCATGTTGATAAGAACAAATACATATGGATACAGTAATAACAATAACAGCCTCTGGCAGCAAACAGATCATGTAAATAGTGAAGCGTGCTACGTGTAACCCCCTCCCTCACTTTTCCCTGATCCTGTTTTGCAGTACAACTTGTGTTTGTTTGTCTTGTTTCAGCCGTTACCACCAGAAGACCATGGAGGTAGTGGGGTGTACTACAAGGTGTACTACAGATTACATCGTTATTCTGATGATATGTGGAGCTTTGTGAGTACACTTTTAGTGTATCTTCGAAAGCAGACCATTTTGTTGCAAGTCCAATGTGTTATCCACGTGAAATTTCATGCCCACTGGCCAAGTGGTTAAAACTCTTGAATGAGAAGCGAGATGTTCCTGGTTCGAGTCCCTGCTGGGACACGGTTATTTCTCCTTCCACATTATGGTGACTGATGGTTGGTCGTTTGGATTAGACTGAGGTTTCTTTTGCGGCGTGCGCTGAGTGTATGTGACAGAACCCTCAGTAACAAAGATACTGTCCCTTGCAAAATTATATGGAAAATCGTCTTTGAGACAAACCAATTCGTGTATATAGCAAAAACAAAAATAAGACACCCACAGAATTCTGTAGAAAATCGTCTTTGAGACAAACAAATTCGTGTATATAGCAAAAACAAAAATAAGACACCAGACAAACAAATTCGTGTATATAGCAAAAACAAAAATTCGACACCCACAGAATTCTGTAGAAAATCGTCTTTGAGACAAACCAATTTGTGTATATAGCAAAAACAAAAACAAGATACTTACAGAATAACAACATGCTTTCCATAGAAAGTAAGACCTTGTTTCACATGGGAAAAAAGGTATTAATAATGAAAACAAAATTAAATCCAATCCAATATAATCATGGTAACACAAGAAAATACTGTGTGTGAGTGTAAACCTCACAAAACAATGATATTTACATGTGTCACGCATCTTTTAACTAGTTGCTAGCAACCATTTATTTTTCTCTTTTATTTTCAGTCAGACAAGTTGTATGTGAACAACCCAGATCGTGATGGGTTTGTGTATTTCCACAAAATGGTTGGGGAGCAGTTTTTCTACATGGAGTATGATGTCAAAGTTCAAGTCTTCAACACAGTAGGACCAGGACCCAACTCCTCTGTGGTGATTGTCATGTCGGCCGAAGACAGTGAGTATTAGACTGGTTCAGTTTTTCATTGTCATGCCATCCACAGCTATAAGTTTCTGAATGCGTATTGACATCGAATTTGAACTGATGATCATATGTCACATTGAATTGTTGGATTTCAACAGCCAATAATCTATTACATTGGATTTTAGCTGCCAATCATATATTACATTGAATCTGAACTGCCAATTATACATCACATTGGATTTGAACTGCCAATCATATATCATTGAATTTGAACTGCCAATTATATGTCACATTGGATTTGAACTGCCAATCATATATTACATTGAATCTGAACTGCCGATTATATGTCACATTCAATTTGAACTGTCGATCACATTATCACATTGAATTTGAACTGCCGATCATGTATCACATTGAATTTGAACTGCCGATCATACATCATATTGGATTTGAACCGCCGATCATATATCACATTGAATTTGAACTGCCCACCGTGTCACATTGAATTTGAATGCCGATCATGTCACGTTGGATTTGAACTGCTGATCATATCACACTGGATTTGAACTGCCGATCATATATCATATTGAATTTAAACTGCCGATCACATTATCATATTGAATTTGAACTGCCAATCATATATCACATTGGATTTGAATTGCCGATCACATGTGATATTTGATTAGAACTGCCACTCATATGTGACATTGGATTGGTGGTGTTGGTAGTGATGATGATGATTGTGATGGTGGTGGTGGTGATGGTGATGATGATAATGATGATGACAACGACCACGACAACGAAGATGATAATGATGACGACGACAACAACAACAACGACAATAATAATAATGATAATAACAACAATGACAATAATCATCATCATCATCATCGGCATGATAATAATAATTATAATGATGATAATAAAATAATGATATTACTACTGATGCTGTGCTGCTGCTGCTGCTGCTGCTGATGATGATGATGATGAACATAATAACAAATAATGATAGTAATGATAAAACTGTTCTCTTTCAGTACCCATAACAACCCCTCAAAACGTGAATGCAGAAGGTCTGAACGCCTCCGCTGGTCTGGTAACTTGGGAGCTGCCCAACAACACTCGGGAAGGTGTGCGTGGGAAAGTGCGGGGTTATCAGGTTTGGTTTCATCCACTTGATCCTTTAGCTGTGTTTTCAATCTTTGTCTCTGTGTCTTTTTGTCTGTCTGTCTCTCTCTCTCTCTCTCTCTCTGTCTTTTTGTCTTCCTGTCTCTTTCTGTCTCTCTATCTCTCTCTGTCTCTCTCTGACTCTCTCTGTGTCTCTCA
Source organism: Monoplex corrugatus (assembly GCA_030674185.1). Classification (NCBI taxonomy): domain Eukaryota; kingdom Metazoa; phylum Mollusca; class Gastropoda; order Littorinimorpha; family Ranellidae; genus Monoplex; species Monoplex corrugatus. The sequence continues at coordinate 30,566,838 of JAPXFY010000023.1, read as the reverse complement.
CTCTCTCACTCTCTTTTTCCTCTCCTCTGTCTCTATGTCTGTCTCTGTCTGTCTTTCTTTCTCTCTCTCTCCCCTCTCTTGCTCTCTCTCTCTGTCTGTCTGTCTGTCTCTCTATCTCTCTCTCTGTGTCTCTCCCCGTCATCATTATCATCATCATCATCATCATCATCACCACCACACCACCACCATCACCAACATCATCATCATCATCATTATTATTATTATATTATTATCATTATTGTTATTGTCATCATTATTATTATTATTATTATCATCATTATTATTCGGGAGTGCGCCAAGGTTGTGTTTTGTCCCGTCTATTGTTCATTATTTACATGGACAGGATCACAAAGGACGCAAATCCAAATCCAAATCTTGAAGACCTGAACGAATTACTGTTTTCTGATGAGCAAAATCTAATTAATGAAGATGCAGAAGTAACTTGAACGCAAGCTGTGAAGATCATAACATGAAAAATCAGAGGTTATGAAGGTGAGCAGAAGCCCAGGCAAGCTGGAATTACAGATTAGCAACAAGGAACTGAAACAAATTGGAAGTATTCAAATATTTAGGAAGCATCTTTACACAGAATGGCAGCATGGATAGGAAAATCGAAACAGGAATCCAGAAAGCAAATTCAGTGACTTATCAGCTAGCCCTTCTACTATTACATCCACACGCGCCTATGGATACAAAGCATGAACTAATACGTTGTATTTTTGTACCAATGCTTGGTTATCGGATCCAGATATAAGACACTTAACCAAAGACAAAAAAAATATATCAGCTTGCGTGATGAGGTGTCTCAGAAAGACAACGAATGTTACACGTCGAGTCAAGATCAGAAATGAAGTCATTGGAGACGCTGTGGGGACTGTGCCATCTCTAGAATACATAGAAAAACAGAGACTTAAATGGTTCGGTCACTTCATGAGGTTTCCGAGCGAACAGCCTGTATACAAAGCTTATAACATGAACAGGCATGGATCCAAAGGAAGGGAGCGTCCTTGGAAAAGATGGATAGAAGGTGTGAAAGAAACAACTGAAAGACTCAGCCTAACTATGGCAGACGCTACCCATCTGGCCCACGTCCGAAAGCTGCATCTCCCGTCGATGCTTAATGGCACAAGAGGACAGAAAAAGTAAAAGTAGGTAAAGTACTAAAGATCAGATACACTGATTTTTAAAAATTTTTTTAGGATCATTGCACTCATGGAGGTTACCTTCGTGGTCACCTTTTTAAAAAAAAATTTTTTCGTCCAATTTTCTACGCCATTTTAATGGCCACAGAAGTGGGAACAGTTTTTACAGTGCAATGATGATAATGTCGATGAGGATGATAATCATGATGCTATGGAGTTCCATCTAGGATTGAGACTGCGTGACAGGGTTGTACTCTACGCTTACTATCATAATATATCCTGGCGTCAACCAGGCCTGAGAGATACAGACAGTTGCGGTGTTGGTCAGAAGATTTGAACAACACACTCAATGACGCATCCGTGAAGTGGATGAGACTCGACTGTGTGGTCCCAGTCTTCCTAATGAGCCCATAGCACGCCCAACTCTGGGTAAGAGCCAGTTAGAGCCGAAAAATCCCACAATGAATTTTGAAGGTACTGATGGGGATTAGAACCCACACTTCCAGTCGGTAGTCCATTGCGATAACCACTACACCACGGCGACTGGTCAGATACATTAATCATATCACCAATAAACAATGTGCCAAACCATCCAGCAGCACGTTGGTATGGTCATTAACAAGATCCAGTGGTCTTGCTAAATCAGTCCTCCAGAGAGTTGTTGAGAAAGGAAGACGGACGGAAAGACAGAAAAAAAACAACAGTGGACTGACAAGATTGCAAATGAACAGAAAAAACATTTGCAGATACTCAGGCTTTGGTACACAACCGACAGAGCTGGAAGAGTCTGGTGAACAGTTCTGTTGCGCAATGTCCCAATGGTCTTCATAAAGTTAAGGGAGGCGAAGAAGAAGAAGAGTTACCAGATGTCAGAAAAGAATTAATTAGTTGATAAAGCTTGTCTGTCTTGTTGTCGTTTAGAGTTGCCAATGTCAGAAAAGAACTAATTAGTTGATAAAGCTTGTCTGTCTTGTTTTCGTTTCAGATCAATTGGTGGCACTGGGGATCGAAAGGCGAGAACTGTGATGGTTTCCAGGACAAAGAAATCATCCGTTTTATCCGTGTTTGGGGCCAAGAGATGCAGGGAGTAGTGATTGGTCTCCTTGCCAACGATGACTACTGGACAACTGTGCAGGTCTTCAACACTGCAGGTCTCAGTCGACCCAGCGGCTGTAATTATCTCAACACCAATTATGAAGGTACCCATGCAGTTCTTTTGTTTTAGTTAATGTTCAGTGTTCACTGTTTCATAGATTCTTTAACTCTATTTGGGACATGGAAGATAACAACAAGAAAACTTGATTTCTGCAGGATTAACATATAGCATGAAGCAGAAAGAACTTAGTTCAATAGAAAAAGCAAGCACATTTTTTATTGTCTTACGATAAAAAACAGAAAAAAACGAAAAAAATTCAGAACGCGTATTTAGTACAACCAGGCAAGACAAATATTATATTAAATACGCGTTCTGAATCTTTTTTCGTGTTTTTTCTGGTTCCTGTTTGCTTGAACGGGGATAGTCACACTTATTTTGGGTTTTGTCTTATGATAGTATTATCGCAGAAAGGACCCATGTAGAAACAGGCCCATACATGTACTTCAGTCTGAGCCAAGATGTTGACAATGTCTGGCAAGGCAGACGAACTAGCCTGTAGTGAAAGCTTAGGATTAATCAACGTACAACCCCTCAAGTAGAAACAGGCCCTTACGGGTACATCAGTGTACTCCAGCATAGGGCAGCACAGCCGTTCTCACACTTACGTACACTGTAAACGAGACAGTTAACCAATCAAGCCATCTGTAAACGCAGTTCTGCTGGGACGTTTTCAAAGATCGCCACAGTGGAAGAGAGCGGTCCGTTGTTTCAGTGGACAGGTTCTGGCCTGTGCTTGTCCACGTCAAACCCTCCTTCAAGCATTCTCAAATAGAACCATCTCGAAAGTCGTCGTAAGATAGGTGGGGTCAGCCCCAGCGTGTTCTGATCCACGCTCTATAAATAAAAAGGCAAATTAACACAAAGGGAATACAGACCCACAGAGAATACAGACCCACAGAGAAGACAGACACAGAGAGACTGAATGGTCAGTCAGTCCTTTTTCCTTGTTGTGCACGTGACTTCTAAGTAGAGAAACAACTCCTCTATAAACATCCCCAATTCATCTATCTGTTTTAGATGACAACACACAAACGCATTCTTGCTATAGTATAATCAAATGCCCGAAAGATAACAACACAGTTTTAGAAGATTTGATAAAATTTGCTAATTTCAGTTGGGTTTTTTTCCCCCCTTCCAGAAATGAAGTTGCACAATGAGAACACTGATTTAACTCACAGATATTTTTGTGGAAAAAACTTCAATCGGTCATCACGAAATTTAGAACATTTCAAAAATAAAGTGAAACTCATCCATCACCTTAGGCATTGCCACACAGAACTTACATATCCTGCTTTGTCTATGTACTTCTTTGCTTCTGCCTGATTTAGTCTCACGCTTGTGACAGCTGCATCGAAATTTCATCAAAGGAAAATATAACTATTTGGTATCCGAGTAATATATTTCTCTATTTTAAATTCGTTTTTGAAATTTGGATATTATATGCATTTACTACTGGTTTCCAAAGCTCCCTTTCAACTTCTTTGTTCAGTGTAGCTTAACCCTATTATTTTAGCGTTTTGAGAGTTGATTTTATGATTTGAATCAACTGATTTGTTCATTTCTTTTTTTTTCAGTTGAATGATTTAAAACCATTCATTCTACTTTTGTCTGTTAATGTTGTGATTTCAAGGATAGCTAGTAGTCTGTATTGGTGTAAAAAACGGTTTTGCTTCAGAATGATTCAGTATCATTTTAGTTTACTTTCCTAAATAAATGTTTATGGTTATGAGCAGAAATTATCATCCCTATTTATTTCAATCGTACATCAAATTCACTCAATACAAAGATTTTTTTTTATGAATGGAAATATATTTATTTTTGGAATAAGTTGAAAAATACAAACACATCAGTATTACTTTTCTATAATAGGACTCTAATCAGCGACCATTTGGAACCTTATTTAATAGATATTTTAAAAATCTGACAAAAAAAAGTCTTATACAGGCTTTGAATCAGTGCACATGACCTGCAGACATTCCAGGTGAAGATAGAAAATATACAGTGTGGTAGAAAGAAACTCTAGGGAGAGCTAGACAACAGAAGGTCTTCAGAGAAGTAACCCCCTTTAGACAAGTGTTTCGGCCCTGAATTCCTTACACTCTCGGGGGGGCCGGGCCACATCCAGGTCATGACTCCTGGATGCCCTTCTGCTGTTGTCTATTTTTTTTTTCCCACGCCGGGGAGCGAACCTGGGCGATTCTGCGCTTCAGAACTGCGGTACGCGGTTTTACCAATGTGCTAACGGGGCACACATCATCTGTAGGGAATTTAATCCTTATGAAGTTCACTTTTGGTTCCTCCTTGCCCAGATCCAGCTTGAGCTCCTTTCTGCTGCCTCTGCCGTCGCTTTAAGGGCTCTAGTCCTCTTCTTCCCAGAAATGGCGAGTTGTTTCATGAGATCATAAGCGGAGGTGCCCACAAACCCTCTTGCCCCGACCTCTATGGCGAAGATTTTGACCCGCAGACCTGCTTTCTTCAGGGTGCTGGCAACACCGGCGTATTTTTTGGTCTTGTAGATATGTGCTTCTTCCATTCTGCTTTCGTATGGCACAGTGAGTTCTATCAGAATCACTTGTTTCGAGGAGTCAGAGTGGAGAGCGATGTCTGGTCTCATGCCTGTCTTGCTGATGACATCTGGGTAATTTCTCCACTCTGGGAGGTCTGCTGTACACTCCCAGTCGACTGCTCCATCCAGAAGACCCTTTGGCAATGTGCTGGTTGTCATAGCACTTTCGGGCCAGACCTGTTTCCCTCCTGCTTTGTAGAACGTTGTCATAGCAATTGGTGCGTTTGGGGTCATGGTTTTTTCGCTAACCACGTCTGTGATCACTTTCAGAACTTGGTTATGCCTCCATGTATACCTTCCTTGGGCTAGCGCTACTTTGCAAGAGCTTAGGACATGTTCCACTGTTTGTTTCTTCTGACAGAGCGGACATGCTGGGTCGTCTGATTTCCCCCATTTCACTAAGTTTGCATTCGAGGGGAGCAGGTCATATACAGATCTGAGGAGGAAGCTTATCCTTAGAGGAGCCATGTGCCACATATCGTTCCAGCTGAGACTTCTTTGGAGTACACTGTCCCATGTTGTCCATTGCCCCTGTTGACCTTGCTGGACTGCCTTCTGCACTCTTTTGACATCTTCTTCTTCCTTCAACTCCTGTATGATCATGTCTCTTTTTTCCTTCCCTTTGGCTTTGGACCACCACTGCATTTTTGTTGCTCCCAGTCCCTGTCTGTTGGTTTGCGTGTGTCCAATTATTTCTTTGATGCTGAGGTTTCTCTTGGCATTGTTTACAGCCTCTTGGACTTTCCACTTTCTGCCAGTTCTCAGCTTTGGATGAACTGATCTCACGATATTGTCTTCCGATTCCTCCAGCATGCTCAACAGTCTTGCTTTTCCAACTTTGTATTCCTCCACTATGGATTTGAGAGGTAGCTTCAGCATTGCTTGACGACAGTAGAATGCAATATCAGTGAGACCAGGTGGGACACCGAGCCATTTTCTTGTGTATTTGTTGATTTTGGCTTCCATTGCTTCGACTGTGCTGGTGCAAATGTCATAGATTAGCAGTGGCCACAGCAGCTTTGGTATCAGCATGAACTGTAGACACCAGACTTTGTATTTGCCTGGCAGTCCGCAGTTATCTATTTTCTTCAGGCCTTCTTCTGCTGTTTGCTTGGTTTCACATCCCCTTTGTGTGTTTTTCAGGGAGTCATCATACCATCTTCCGAGACTTTTTACTGGCTCTTCTGTGACAGTGGGGATGGCTTGGTTGGCTACCATGAATTTGACTGAATCTGCCACTTTTCCTTTTCGCAGTGAGAGACTTCGGGATTTCTTAGGTTTGAACCTCATTCTTGAAGAGGCCACCAGCTCATCCAACTGCTTTAAGATTTGGTGTGTCTCTTCCTCATCCGTGGACAAGACTGTTGTGTCATCCATGAAAGCTTTCAGAGGAGGCATCTGGTATCCATCTCCCAGATTCACTGGACCTGAACTCTTCATTGCAGCTTTCAAGATGACTTCCATTGCCAACACGAACAGTATGGGAGAGATTGCACAGCCCATTGCAATGCCCCCTCTAGGTCTATCCAGTCCGTGGTGTATTCTTTGGTAGAGAACCGCATTGAGAACCCTTGAAAATACTTCTTCAGCATTGTTCGGATGTTTTCTGGGATGTGATACATTTCAAGAGCCAGCTGGATCATATCGTGTGGAACTGATCCATATGCATTCGCCAGATCAAGCCAAACTACGTCAATGTCTCTCTTCTCTGTTCTTGCTTTTTGGATGGCATCCCAAATCAACGTGGCATGTTCCAAGCATCCAGGCATTCCTGGTATGCCTCCCTTTTGGACTGACATATCCAGATACTTGTTTTCAGTCAGGTATTTTGTCAATCTTGCTGCCATAACAGAGAAGAAGATTTCCCCCTCGACGTTCAGAAGTGATATTGGCCTGAACTGATTGATGCTGCTGGAGTTCTGCTCCTTCGGAATGTACACTCCTTCAGCTCTCATCCATTGGTCGCTGATCTTCTGGTTCCTCCATGCTGATCGAATCATCTTGTGGAGCCACTCGAGCACTTTTGGGCATTTCTTGTAGAGCAGGTATGGTATTCCGTTTGGTCCAGGTGCTGACTTGGCTCTGGCTTTCTTTACTACGTTCTTCACTTCATCCAGTGTTGGTGGTTTGTTATTGAATTTTCCTTCTGGCGCTGCAGGCCAAACCAGATTCTGGATTTCAAGTGGTGCCTCGCGCTGAGAATCGGAATATGTTTCCCTGAGATGCTGCTCTAGGGTTTCCTTGCCCACTGTGAGAGTCCCTGATTTGGGTTGTTCAAACAGCTTTCTTGCAAAGTCAAAGGGGTCTTTGAAGAAACGATCTTGAGTCTTCTTCTTTTGCTCTTTCTTCGCCTTGCTGATTCCACTTTGCTGAGAGCATTGTGTTTGGCCTTCAGATCTTTCCAGAGTTCCAGGAGCCCTTGCTTCTCGAATTCTGAGGCAGTTTTCATTCGCTTTTTAAGCTTCCTTTTCTCCCTCCGGATGCTCTCCATCTGTTGCTGTCTTCTGGATTTCTGGGGAGGCGTTTTTGTCTTTGGCTGCTTCACTCCATAAGTGTCCCTGCAGATAGAGTATATGATGTCTCCGTATGTGTCAAGTTTGTGTTCCAGCGTACTGTTCCCTATTAGCGCATTCAGCTTAAGGACAAGTTCCTCATCTAATTTCTCCCATTGTTCTTTTGCACCGGCAGGCGGCAAATTGAGTTTTCCACGTTTGGCGTTAAGAGCTTGTGCAAAATCCGCATCAGAACCGTCAGCGTGGATGTCCTTGGCACTATGGCTTAAATCCTGGCCTTGGTCATCCAACGTCTCACCTGCTATCGCAGTGCGCTGCTGCTGGTTCGTATGTGTCTTCAAACAGCCCATTTTTGTCCTGTGGATCTTCATGCCGCGTTTGGTGGTGAATCTCCTTCCACACGCACACGGAAATTCCATCTGGTCATTAATCATGATCCGTTGTGCGTTTCCAGTCGTGATGGAGTCAGTGCCGATGGATTCATCATTCTCTCCCCCTTTTGGTGAATCCTGGGAGCATCTTTCATTTAAAGAACTCGTGGCATGTTATCAAAGGCAAGGTGTGTAGTATGGTTAAGGATGAACTTCACTTCCTGGAAAATTGTATTAGCTTTAGAAACGGTTAGATTCATTTCTGTTTAAAGGAAGTGATGATAATTATAGTAATAATGTATGTACCTTATCTTTGGAGCTCAAAATATAATAATGATGATGACTATAGAAATAATTTATACATATAATCTTTGCTGTTTAATTTTTACTACATATCTAAATCGACATAAACAATTTATGCACATTGTCTTTGGAGCTCAAAATATAATGATGATGATTGCTATAGAAATAATTTATACACATAATCTTTGGTGTTTAATTTTTACCACATATTTAAATCGACATAAACAATTTAAGCACATTATCTTTGGAGTTCAAAATATGATTATGATGATAACTGTAGAAACAATTTTTACACACAACCTTTGAAACCAGAAAACCTCGAAAATAGAATCAGAACGCATATTTGATATAACCAGACAAGACAGACGCAAATTTTCGGCCAACTGGCCTTTGTCAAGCGTAAATGTAAGATCATAAACGAACAAACACCAGATACAAAAGTTCGAAGAAAAAGACGAGCTTCCTTGCTGCTTCGTCCAGTGGGAGAAAAGGACTAAAAACATTTGTGCCTGTCTGGTTGTATTGAACACGCGTTCTGATTCTATTTTCGTGTTTTTCTAGTTTGCCTGTTTGCTTGAACGCAGGCAGTCGTACTTGTTCTCGATTACGCAATTGTTGGTGTTTAATTTTTATCACCTATGTAAATTGGCACAAACACTGACCAGTGACTGTGGGTTAGCTGCTTTATGAAACAATTCTGTTTTGTTGTGGCATCGATGCAGCTCCCTTACACTACCCACAATACGTGACCGTGGTATCTGATGGGCCGGAGAGTGTACGGGTGTCGTGGCGAGGTGTGTCCACTTCGCCACTGGAAAGCCCCGTGTCTGGCTACAAGGTATGTGTGTGTGTGTGTGTGTGTGTGTGTGTGTGTGTGTGTGTGTGTGTGTGTGTGTGTGTGTTTGAGAGAGAGAGAGAGAGAGAGGGTTAGTTTCTTGTCAAACTATACATTCTTTTTCTTCTTCTTCTTCTTCTTCTTTTCTTTTTTCCTTCTTCCTTCCTTCTTCGTGTTCCCTCGTTATCTTGTTCTTCCTCCTCTTCCTCCTTTCTCTTATTTCCATGAAGAGTCATTCGGACGGAGTACTAAAGAACTGTTGATAAATCCTTCCAGCCCTGTCGGTCGTGTGCCAAAGCCTGGGTCTCTGCAGATGGTTTCTGTATCCATCCCGCAGTGTCGTCATTCCATCATTTTGTGTGTGTGGTGTGTGTGTGTGGGTGTGCACGTGTGTGCGTGCGTGTGTGTGTGTTTGTGAGTGTGTGCGTGTGTGTATTTCCCCTCCGTCTCCCCCCCTCAACCTTGGAGGGTTGATTTAGCAAGACTATTGGATCTTGTTACATGACCATACCAGTGCAATGTTCTTTTATTAACTGAAATCGGCAGAACTTCATATGGTCCAGCGTGCTGCTTGATGGTTCTACATGCTTGTTCCTCGGTGATATGATCAATTTATCTGATGTGTAGTAACACCTCGTTTTCATGATTTGGATTCGTCTTTCCGAATCCGCTGTGAGGGTCCATGCCTTGCATGTATACAAAATGATGAAATATATACAGGTGCATGTACATTACAATAAATTACAGATGGAACAAACAAAGCAGATGTAATATTAATCAAAGGACATAACTCTTGAGAATTATCTCCCATGTTGTATAGAACTTCTCAAATCTATGACAGTTTGCGTTACCCATTCAGCTAGCATAGAAGCAGATACAAAGTACAAAAACAGTAAGCTCAGAACACTCCTCTTCTATGCTAGCTGAATGGGTAGCGCAAACTGTCGTAGATTTGAGAAGTTCTATACAATATGGGAGATAATTCTCAAGAGTTATGTTCTTTGATTAATATTATAAAAATTCTCCCTGCTTCCCTCTTATTTCTTCGGTAAAGCAGATGTAAGCCTAGCATTCTCGTTGGAAAAACCTTGGACGTTTTCAATTTAATGTTCTTCTTACTCTTTCTCCACCCAAGTGCTGTTTTAGACATTATTTTTGTATATGATCTTGATCTTGAGATTTTTTCTTGCAGACTTACGCTGTCGTGACATTTCTGCAGTTTTGATCCACATTTGATAAAGCTTCACCCATACACAGTTGAGAAAAGATTGCTAACACATTTTTGTCATAATTTCAGTTTCACTTTCTCAAGATAGTGTGTACACGCTCGGAATAAATTCCATGTACACTTACACCGCAGATTCCATGTGATGGAGAAGATCCAAACTGGTCATGGCATGAACCTTAAGCCTGCGCTTAAGTCCTATGCGCTGGCAAGGTCCTGAGGTCCATTCTCGCTTCTAAGATATCATATGAACCAGATTTGTTCCACTGTAGTCACGGTGCCCAAACTTCACAGGGACTGTCAGAGTTAAGTCACTGTCAGACCACGCGACGGAGGCGACCCAGCAATGCTGTATGTTTGTGTTAGCGTCACAGACAAATAGACACACAGAAACATAGATACAATGTTTAGCGTATTCTTTGCATATATGAACTATGTATAGCATACGCTTTGCCTATAGAAACAATGTTTGATACTTTGCCTATAGAAACAATGTTTGATACTTTGCCTATAGAAACAATGTTTGATACTTTGCCTATAGAAACAATGTTTGATACTTTGCCTATAGAAACAATGGTTGATACTTTGCCTATAGAAACAATGTTTGATACTTTGCCTATAGAAACAATGTTTGATACTTTGCCTATAGAAACAATGTTTGATACTTTGCCTATAGAAACAATGGTTGATACTTTGCCTATAGAAACAATGTTTGATACTTTGCCTATAGAAACAATGTTTGATACTTTGCCTATAGAAACAATGTTTGATACTGTGCCTATAGAGACAATGTTTAGCGTACTATTTGCATACAGGAACAATGTTCAGCGTATGTTTTGCATTAGGAACAATAGCTTGTTATTTGCAAACAAGAACAATGTTTTAGTGTATTCTTTGCATATAAGAACAATGTTTAGCTTTTTTGTTTTGTTTTGTTTTTGTTTTTTGTTTGTTTGTTTGTTGTTTAGGTTGCACAAAGAAACCACGTTTAGCCAATGATTTGCCTATAGGAACTATGGTTAGCTTATTTTTATGCATATAGGAACAATGTTTAATGAATTTCTTGGACATAGGAACAATGGTTAGCCTGTTATTTGCATGTAGGAACAATGTTTAGCGTACATTTTGCATATGGGAACAATTTTTAGCTTATCATTTGGATATGGGAACAATATTTAGTGTATTCTTTGCGTGTACGAACAATATTTAGCGGGTTTTTTTTCATATACGAATAATGTTTAGCTTGTTATTTGCATATGGAAACAATATTTAGCGTATTCTTTGTCTGTAGGAACAACGTTTAGCGGTTTTTGTTGTTGTTTTTGTGTTTTGTTTTGTTTTTGTTTTTGTTGTTGTTTTTTTGGGAGGTGGTTGCATATAGAAACATTGTTTAGCCTATTTTTTTCCTTTGACACTAGTTTCATTTTCTGTGTTCTTGGGGAAAAAAATGTGAATACGAATATGAATTTGAAGCAAGAGAGAGGGGATGGGATCCGCCCTCGTGTTGCTGGCCCCGTGAAAAGTTGAGGTCTCTGGCACCTCTCTCCCCTACGACCTCAGGGTTATGACATTACCTAGGTAGGAATTCAGTTTCAGTTTCAGTTTCTCAAGATGACATCTCCGCGCTAGGAATGAATTCTATATGCACTAACGTCACAGGTGCCATGTGATGGAAAAGATCCAGAACGATCATGGCACAAGCGTTAAGCCTACACATAAATCCATGAGCTGGCCAGGTCCTGAGGTCCTACCTAGATAGTGCCATAACCCTAAGGTCGTAGGGGAGTGAAGTGGCATAAACCTCAACTTTTCCAGGGTCCAGCGCCTCGAGGGCGGCGCCCATCCCCTCTCCGTCGCTTCAAATCCATATTCATATTCACATTTTTTTTACCAAGACTTCAGAAAGGGAAGAAGGCTAACTGGTCTTCAAGGGGAGGGACCTGGGAAATTGAATAGAATTGAATTGAATGAATTGAATTGAACTGTGTATCAGGTGTGGTACTGGGTCAGCACCGACAACATTCGCACAGCCAAAGTGGCCACCTTCCCCAAGGTGTTTACCGGGGTCCTGCACGGCATTAAGAAAGATATGATCTACAAGCTGCGTGTCTTGGGCATCAGCGATGGAGGAGACGGGAAGAAAAGTGTTCCAACTTATTTCACACTGGGTCTGTACTTTATCGTAAACAGTTCTTCTGTAGCTCTGTCACTTTCTTCTGTAGCTCTGTCACTTTCTTCTGTAGCTCTATCACTTTCTTCTGTAGCTCTGTCACTTTCTTCTGTAGTTCTATCACATTCTTCTGTAGCTCTGTCACTTTCTTCTGTAGCTCTGTCACTTTCTTCTGTAGCTCTGTCACTTTCTTCTGTAGCTCTGTCACTTTCTTCTGTAGCTCTATCACGTTCTTCTGTAGCTCTATCAGAGTCTTCTGTAGCTCTGTCACTTTCTTCTGTAGCTCTGTCACTTTCTTCTGTAGCTCTGTCACTTTCTTCTGTAGCTCTGTCACTTTTTTCTGTAGCTCTATCACATTCTTCTGTAGCTCTGTCACTTTCTTCTGTAGCTCTATCACTTTCTTCTGTAGTTCTATCACTTTCTTCTGTAGTTCTATCACATTCTTCTGTAGCTCTGTCACTTTTTTCTGTAGCTCTATCACATTCTTCTGTAGCTCTGTCACTGTCTTCTGTAGCTCTGTCACTTTCTCTGTAGCTCTATCACATTCTTCTGTAGCTCTGTCACTTTTTTCTGTAGCTCTATCACATTCTTCTGTAGTTCTATTAGAGTCTTCTGTAGCTCTATCACTTTCTTCTGTAGTTCTATCAGTCTTCTGTAGCTCTATCACTGTCTTCTATAGCTCTATCACTGTCTTCTATAGCTCTATCACTTTCTTCTGTAGTTCTATCACTTTCTTCTGTAGTTCTATCAATTTTTTCTGTAGCTCTATCAGTCTTCTGTAGCTCTGTCACTTTCTTCTGTAGTTCTATCACTTTCTTCTGTAGTTCTATCACTTTCTTCTGTAGTTCTATCACTTTCTTCTGTAGTTCTATCACTTTCTTCTGTAGCTCTATCACTTTCTTCTGTAGCTCTATCACTTTCTTCTGTAGTTCTATCACTTTCTTCTGTAGCTCTGTCACTTTCTTCTGTAGCTCTATCACTTTCTTCTGTAGCTCTATCACTTTCTTCTGTAGCTCTATCAGTTTCTTCTGTAGCTCTGTCACTTTCTTCTGTAGTTCTATCAGTTTCTTCTGTAGCTCTATCAGTTTCTTCTGTAGCTCTATCACTTTCTTCTGTAGCTCTATCACTTCTGTAATTCTATTAGAGTCTTCTGTAGTTCTATCACTTTCTTCTGTAGTTCTATCACTTTCTTCTGTAGTTCTATCAGTCTTCTGTAGCTCTATCACTTTCTTCTGTAGTTCTATCACTTTCTTCTGTAGCTCTATCACTTTCTTCTGTAGTTCTATCACTTCTGTAGCTCTATCGCTTTCTTCTGTAGCTCTATCACTTTCTTCTGTAGTTCTATCACTTCTGTAGCTCTATCACTTTCTTCTGTAGCTCTATCAGTCTTCTGTAGCTCTATCACTTTCTTCTGTAGCTCTATCACTTTCTTCTGTAGTTCTATCACTTTCTTCTGTAGTTCTATCACTTTCTTCTGTAGTTCTATCACTGTCTTCTGTAGTTCTATCACTGTCTTCTGTAGTTCTATCACTTTCTTCTGTAGCTCTGTCACTTTCTTCTGTAGTTCTATCACTTTCTTCTGTAGCTCTATCACTTTCTTCTGTAGCTCTATCACTTTCTTCTGTAGTTCTATCACTTTCTTCTGTAGTCTCTGTCACTTTCTTCTGCAGCTCTATCAGTGTCCAAACTCGTTGGACTCATTAAGCCCCCCTCTCCCCTGTGGGGATGCGGGGGGGGGGGGGGGGGGTCTTTCGGTATAAATAGTATCCCCATCTTCGGGAAGTTTTGTGCTGGAAATTTCCTCTTTTCTGTCACTCTCTTTGTTTCTTTCTTTCTACTTTGCTTTCTGTCATTTTTTCCCATCTTTTTTTTTCTTTCTTTTTTTTTTTTTTTTGCCTTGCTGGTCCATTCACCTGTATGTGCTCGATAAAGTCTTACGTACTTTCTCAGTAACAGCTAACACGAAGGAAGCAAGTTTAGGTAATTTAGGCCTAATTTTATATTTTTTTCGTGTCCTTCGTTGTGTTTCATCTGTACGATAAACTGGACAGAGTGGTCAACGCCAGGGGCATGTCCTTAGATTGATAATTGGGTACACGCATTAAGTTCATTTTTGGCTCTAGTGAAATGAGATATGCGGAAGCAATTTTAGGTAACTTAGGCCTGTTTTTATATGGGTTTTAGTGTCCTTAGTTATGTTTAAATTTGTCTGTTTTTTAAAATCCCCTGTGCGATAAGTTGGACGGAGCGGTTAACCCCAGGGACATCTCTTTAGATTATGTGCGTAAATGCATTGATATGTGTACTTAATTTTCCTATCCTTTTTTTTTTCTTGTTGAAGTATTGTGTTTGTTTTGAAACGGTTATAGCCCTGATAGGCTCTGCGCAGTCGGCTAGGCTTTAAGCAAAAATGACAGTAAATAACAGGACTCATTACGCATTACATATACTCAGATGTTTTTAGTGGAGCACGGAAAACTCAGCAAATAAGCGAGCTGACCACTTCACCGTGCTAATTGCAGAAAATGAAAGGGGCCTACAAAACCTTGTGAATATAATAGAAATAGAAAGCAAAAATAAAGGGTTGGAGCTAAATAGCAAGAAGACGAAGTCATGGTAATCAGTAAAAAACATGAAATCCCGTCATGCAAAATATCTAAAATGGCACAAGTTTGAGACAGGTTGATAAGTTTAAATATCTTGCAACGGTTATCTCACCAGACGGCAGATGCACATCAGAAATAGCCAGCAGAATTGGCCAAACCAAAACAGCATTTAAGAAGATGGAAGGCATTCTTACCAACAAATGCCTATCAATTAACATCAGGAAGAGAGTTCATGAATGTTATATAGAACCGATAATGTTATACTGTTGTGAGGTGTGGACAGTCAACACGCAAATTCAGAACAAAATTGAGGCAGCCGAAATGTGATTTCTAAGAAGAATGTTGAGAGTTCCATGGACAGCAGAACAAAAACAAAAACAAAAATAAAACAAAACAAAATAACAAGACAGTCTTGATGGAGGCAGACAGAAGAGGATCATTGATAAGGAAGACTTTTTCCTAGGAAAAGACAAGCAACATTTATAGGCCATTTTATGAGGAAAGGGGAAGTAGAGCACCTGGTCACAACAGGAAATCTGGAGGGAAAGAGAACAGGGAGAAAATATTGGACAGACTTGCAGGGTGCCTGAGGACAGATAGGATGGAAGATGTGCTTGCGGCGACAAGGGATAGATGCGTATGGAGGGCCATAATCACCAAGCCATACGGCAGGGCACATGATGATGATGATGATGACCACATTCCGCTATGTTGTTGCACAGTCTGTATTCTTAGTGAGAGTGCCTTGCTGGGTGTTTTCCTGTTTCCTTTGGAGAGCCACTGAATTTTGTTATTGTTATTTTTGTTTAAAGCCCAGCTGACTGCATGGAGCCATATCAGGGCTAAACCTTTTCAAAACGTATTAAATATTTCAACTGAAAAAAAAGAAAAAGAAAATTAAGTATACATGTCAATGCATTCGCGCACGTAATCTAAGGAGATGCCCCTGGCGTTGACCATTCCGTCCAATTAATCACACACGGCATTTAAAAAACATATCTGAATACAAATTTAAGCACAACTAAGTTCACTAAAACAAATATAAAAACGGACTCAAATTACCCAAAATTGTTTTCGCATATCTCATTTCCCTACAGCCAAAAATGCACTCAATACATGTACTCACTTATCAATCCTATGAGAAAGTACGTAATGCTTTATCGAACACATACAGAAGAATGGACCAGCAAGGCAGAAAAATTACAAGAAGAAATGACAGAAAACAAAGGAACAAGGCAGAAACAAAGAGAGTAACAGAAAAGAGGAAATTTCTAGCACGGAATTTCCAGGTGTGGATTCCATGGTCCCCGGGAGGGGGGAGCAACTTACCTGACATGAAGGATCCTTAACGTGCATATTTGATATTCTGCATGCGTGTACACCCGAAGGAGGTTTATAGACACTGGCAGGTCTGCACACATTTTGACCTGGGAGATCGGGAAAAATCTCCACCCTCAGTCCAGGAGATTGTGAAAATCTCCACTCTCAGTCCAGGAGGTTGTAAAAAATCTCCCTGGTTGTGAAAATCTGCACTCTCAGTCCAGTAGGTTGTGAAAATCTGCACTCTCAGTCCGGGAGGTTGTGAAAATCTCCACTCTCAGTCCAGGAGATTGTGAAAATCTCCCTGGTTGTGAAAATCTGCACTCTCAGTCCAGTAGGTTGTGAAAATCTGCACTCTCAGCCCGGAAGGTTGTGAAAATCTCCACTCTCAGTCCAGGAGGTTGTGAAAATCTCCACTCTCAGTCCAGAAGGTCGGGAAAAATCTCCACTCTCAGTCAAGGAGAGCGGGAAAAATCTCCACTCTCAGTCCAGTAGGTTGGGAAAAATCTCCACTGTCTGTCCAGAAGGTCGGGAAAATCTCCACTCTCAGTCCAGGAGGTTGTGAAAATCTCCACTCTCAGTCCAGGAGGTTGTGAAAAATCTCCACTCTCAGTCCAGGGGTTTGTGAAAAATCTCCACTCTCAGTCCAGGAGGTTATGAAAATCTCCACTCTCAGTCCAGGAGGTTGTGAAATCTCCACTCAGACTCTCAGTCCAGGGGTTTGTGAAAAATCTCCACTCTCGGTCAAGGAGAGCGAGAAAAATCTCCACTATCTGTCCAGAATGTCGGGAAAAATCTCCAAGGAGAGCGGGAAAAAACTCCACTCTCAGTCCAGTAGGTTGGGAAAAATCTCCACTCTCAGTCCAGAAGGTCGGGAAAAATCTCCACTCTCAGTCCAGTAGGTTGGGAACAATCTCCACTTCAGTCCAGAAGGTCGGGAAAATCTCCACTCTCAGTCCAGGAGGTTGTGAAAATCTCCACTCTCAGTCCAGGGGGTTTGTGAAAAATCCAGTCCAGTAGGTTGGGAACAATCTCCACTGTCAGTCCAGTAGGTTGGGAACAATCTCCACTGTCAGTCCAGGAGGTCAGGAAAAATCTCCACTGTCTGTCCAGAAGGTCGGGAAAAATCTCCACTCAGTCCAGAAGGTCGGAAAAATCTCCACTGTCTGTCCAGAAGGTCGGGAAAAATCTCCACTCAGTCCAGAAGGTCGGGAAAAATCTCCACTCTCAGTCTAGGCGGTCGGCAAAGATCTCCACTGTGTCCACCAGACAGAGATGCCAAGATGGATCGAACACAGGATTTTCCCACTTGAAATCTGACGGTTACCCATTTGACCGCCTGCTTGTAGTTGTGGTATCTATGTTTGATTTCAGAACCTTCCCTAGATATGGTAAAACCAATAGTGGTCTTCACTCATCTGTTTTTCTCAACTCTAATCTGTGTGTGTACATGTTTGTGTGTATGTGTTTTGCGTGTGTGTGTGTATCTGTGTATCTGTGTGTGTGTGTGTGTATATCTGTGCTTGTGTATATCTGTGTGTGTGTATATCTGTGTGTGTGTGTGTACATGTGTGTATCTGTGTGTGTCTATGTGTCTCTGTGTGTGTATCTGTGTGTGTGTGTATTTGTGTGTGTGCGTGTGTGTTTATATATATGTTTCAGTCTTTTTCTCATAATTTTTGTATTTGGTGTTTGTTTGTTTGTGATCTTACGCTTGACAAAGGCCAGTTGGCCGAGCATTTACGCCTGTCTTGTCTGGTTGTATTAAATACACGTTCTAATTCTTTCTTCGTATGTTTGTTTGTTTGTGTGATTATGTGTATTTTTTTAATTCAGTGTTTGAGTGTGATTTTTTTCGTATGATCATGCGTGTGTGTATGCAATCCGTTTGTGTGTGTGTGTGTGTGTGTGTGTGTGTGTGTGTGTTTTCAATTTAGGATTTGGGTGCATATGTTCATGCGTATGATCAGGCATATGAGTATGCAAACGTGTGTGGAAATGTGTGTGGAAACGTGCGTTTTGGTTTTTTTGTTTTGTTTTGTTTTGTTATATATATATATATATATATATATATATATATATATATATATATATATATGTGTGTGTGTGTGTGTGTGTGTGTGTGTGTGTGTGTATGTGTGTGTGTGTGGTGAGAGAAAGAGAGAGAGAGTCAGAAGTCAGAAATTTTATCACAAAAAACCCCCAATCATTTCATTTCAGAGGATGAGGAAGCTTTCTCTTCTCTCTGTCTCTCTCTGTCTCTGTCTCTGCATCTGTCTGTCTCTCTCTCTGTCTCTCTGGGGCTCTCTCTCTTTCTGTTTCTCTGTCTCTCTCTGTGTATCTATCTGTCTGTCTGTCTCTCTCTCTCTCTTTCTTTCTTCCTTTCTTTCCCTTCTCCTTCTCTCTCCCTCCGTGTCTCTGTCTCAAGCTCTCATGGGTTTCCTGGCACCGAGACCTTCATATAATGAATGTAGGATGAGAGTGAGTTCAGCATCAGGAGGGAAAAGTTTAGAATCGCTTTCACTACACCAATGAAAACGATGGGGTTTGCCGAAAAAAAAAGGTTCTTTAAAAATCAAAATGAACAGCAGTTTGGCTGGGTTTTTTTTTTTTTTTAAATTCGATAAGAATGTGTGTTTTGCGCAGTTTTCTTTGTGTGATGGATAAGAATGTGTGTTTTGTGTAGTTTTCTTTGCGTCATGGTTGTCAATACATTGGATAAGAATGTGTGTTTTGTGTAGTTTTCTTTGTGTCATGGTTGTCAATACATTGGATAAGAATGTGTGTTTTGTGTAGTTTTCTTTGCGTCATGGTTGTCAATACATTGGATAAGAATGTGTGTTTTGTGTAGTTTTCTTTGCGTCATGGTTGTCAATACATTGGATAAGAATGTGTGTTTTGTGCAGTTTTCTTTGTGTCATGGTTGTCAATACATTGGATAAGAATGTGTGTTTTGTGCAGTTTTCTTTGTGTCATGGTTGTCAGTACAATGGATAAGGATGTGTGTTTTGTGCAGTTTTCTTTGTGTGATGGTTGTCAGTATATTGGATAAGAATGTGTGTTTTGTGTAGTTTTCTTTGTGTCATGGTTGTCAATACATTGGATAAGAATGTGTGTTTTGTGCAGTTTTTTTGTGTCATGGTTGTCAATATATTGGATAAGAATGTGTGTTTTGTGTAGTTTTCTTTGTGTCATGGTTGTCAATACATTGGATAAGAATGTGTGTTTTGTGCAGTTTTTGTGTCATGGTTGTCAATACATTGGATAAGAATGTGTGTTTTGTTCAGTTTTCTTTGTTTCATGGTTGTCAATACATTGGATAAGAATTGTGTTTTGTTTCAGTTTTCTTTGTGTATGGTTGTCAATACATTGGATAAGAATGTGTTTTGTGCAGTTTTCTTTGTGTCATGGTTGTCAGTACATTGGATAAGAATGTGTGTCTTGTGTAGTTTTCTTTGTGTCATGGTTGTCATACATTGGATAAAATTGTGTCTGTGTAGTTTTCTTTGTGTCAGTTCAATACTTGATAAGAATTTGTGTTTTGTGTAGTTTTCTTTGTGTCATGGTTGTCAATACATTGGATAAGAATGTATGTTTTGTGAAGTTTTCTTTGTGTCATGGTTGTCAATACATTGGATAAGAATGTGCGTTTTGTGCAGTTTTCTTTGTGTCATGGTTGTCAATACACTGGATAAGAATGTGTGTTTTGTGCAGTTTTCTTTGTGTCATGGTTGTCAATACATTGGATAAGAATGTGTGTTTGTTAGTTCTTTCTTGTGTCATGGTTGTCAGTACATTGGATAAGAATGTCTTGTGTAGTTTTCTTTGTGTCATGATTGTCAATACATTGGATAAGAATGTGTGTTTTGTGCAGTTTTCTTTGTGTATGGTTGTCAATACCTTGGATAAGAATGTGTGTTTTGTGCAGTTTTCTTTGTGTCATGGTTGTCAATACATTGGATAAGAATGTGTGTTTTGTGCAGTTTTCTTTGTGTGATGGTTGTCAATACATTGGATAAGAATGTCTGTTTTGTGTAGTTTTCTTTGTGTCATGGTTGTCAATACATTGGATAAGAATGTGTGTTTTGTGCAGTTTTCTTTGTGTCATGGTTGTCAATACATTGGATAAGAATGTGTGTTTTGTGCAGTTTTCTTTGTGTCATGGTTGTCATACATTGGATAAGAATGTGTGTTTTGTGTAGTTTTCTTTGTGTCATGGTTGTCAATACATTGGATAAGAATGTGTTGTTTTGTGTATGTTTTCTCTTGTGTGATTGGTTTTGTCAGTATACATTGGATAAGAATGTGTGTTTTGTGCAGTTTTCTTTGTGTCATGGTTGTCAATACATTGGATAAGAATGTGTTTTGTGTAGTTTTCTTTGTGTCATGGTTGTCAATACATTGGATAAGAATGTGTGTTTTGTTCAGTTTTCTTTGTGTCATGGTTGTCATACATTGGATAAGAATGTGGTTTTGTGCAGTTTTCTTTGTGTCATGGTTGTCAATACATTGGATAAGAATGTGTGTTTTGTGCAGTTTTCTTTGTGCCCCCCCCCTTTGTTTATGGTTGTCAATACATTGGATAAGAATGTGTTTTGTGAGTTTTCTTTGTGTATGGTTTCAATACATTGGATAAGAATGTGTGTTTTGTGCAGTTTTCTTTGTGTCATGGTTGTCATAAATTGGATAAGAATGTGTGTTTTGTTAGTTTTCTTTGTGTCATGGTTGTCAATACATTGGATAAGAATGTGTGTTTTGTGTAGTTTTCTTTGTGTCATGGTTGTCAATACATTGGATAAGAATGTGTGTTTTGTGAGTTTTCTTTGTGTCATGGTTGTCAATTCATTGGATAAGAATGTGCGTTTTGTGCAGTTTTCTTTGTGTCATGGTTGTCAATACATTGGATAAGAAGTGTGTTTTGTGGAGTTTTCTTTGTGTCATGGTTGTCAGTACATTGGATAAGAATGTGTGTTTTGTGCAGTTTTCTTTGTGTGATGGTTGTCAGTACATTGGATAAGAATGGTGTTTTGTGTAGTTTTCTTTGTGTCATGGTTGTCAATACATTGGATAAGAATGTGTGTTTTGTGCAGTTTTCTTTGTGTCATGGTTGTCAATACATTGGATAAGAATTGTGTGTTTTGTGCAGTTTTCTTTGTGTCATGGTTGTCAATACATTGGATAAGAATGTGTGTTTTGTTCAGTTTTCTTTGTGTCATGGTTGTCAATACATTGGATAAGAATGTGTTTTGCAGTTTTTCTTTGTGTCATGGTTGTCAATACATTGGATAAGAATGTGTGTTTTGTGCATTTTCTTTGTGTCATGGTTGTCAATACATTGGATAAGAATGTGTGTTTTGTGTCAGTTTTTTTGTGTCATGGTTGTCAATACATTGGATAAGAATGTGTGTTTTGTGTAGTTTTCTTTGTTTCATGGTTGTCAATACATTGGATAAGAATGTGTTTTGTGCAGTTTTCTTTGTGTCATGGTTTGTCAATACATTGGATAAGAATGTGGTTTTGTGCAGTTTTCTTTGTGTGATGGTTGTCATACATTGGATAGAATGTTGTTTTGTGTAGTTTTCTTTGTGTCATGGTTGTCAATACATTGGATAAGAATGTGTGTTTTTGTGTAGTTTTCTTTGTGTCATGGTTGTCAATACATTGGATAAGAATGTGTGTTTTGTGTAGTTTTCCTTTGTGTCATGGTTGTCAATACATTGGATAAGAATGTGGTTTTTGTGCAGTTTTCTTTGTGTCATGGTTGTCAATACATGGATAAGAATGTGTTTTTGTGCAGTTTTCTTTGTGTCATGGTTGTCAATACATTGGATAAGAATGTGTGTTTTTGTTCAGTTTTCTTTGTGTCATGGTTGTCAGTACATTGGATAAGAATTGTTTGTGTAGTTTTTCTTTGTGTCATGGTTGTCAATACATTGGATAAGAATGTGTGTTTTGTGCAGTTTTCTTTGTGTCATGGTTGTCAATACATTGGAT
This sequence comes from Monoplex corrugatus, assembly GCA_030674185.1. Lineage (NCBI taxonomy): Eukaryota > Metazoa > Mollusca > Gastropoda > Littorinimorpha > Ranellidae > Monoplex > Monoplex corrugatus. The sequence goes on along the minus strand of JAPXFY010000023.1, from coordinate 30,544,637 downwards.
AAGAATGTGTGTTTTGTGCAGTTTTTTGTGTCATGGTTGTCAATACATTGGATAAGAATGTGTGTTTTGTGTCAGTTTTCTTTGTGTGATGGTTGTCAATACATTGGATAAGATGTTGTTTGTGTAGTTTTCTTTGTGTCATGGTTGTCAATACATTGGATAAGAATGTGTGTTTTGTGAGTTTTCTTTGTGTCATGGTTGTCAATACATTGGATAAGAATGTGTGTTTTGTGCAGTTTTCTTTGTGTCATGGTTGTCAATACATTGGATAAAGAAATGAAAAATGTGTGTTTTGTGCAGTTTTCTTTGTGTCATGGTTGTCAATATCATTGAATAAGAATGTGTTTTGTGCAGTTTTCTTTGTGTCATGGTTGTCAATACATTGGATAAATGTCTGTTTGTGTAGTTTTTCTTTGTGTCATGGTTGTCAATACATTGGATAAGAATGTGTTTTGTGCAGTTTTTTCTTTGTGTGATGGTTGTCAATACATTGGATAAAATGTGTGTTTTGTGGAGTTTTCTTTGTGTCATGGTTGTCAGTACATTGGATAAGAATGTGTGTTTTGTGCAGTTTTCTTTGTGTGATGGTTGTCAATACATTGGATAAGAATGTGTGTTTTGTGTAGTTTTCTTTGTGTCATGGTTGTCAATACATTGGATAAGAATGTGTGTTTTGTGCAATTTTCTTTGTGTGATGGTTGTCAATACATTGGATAAGAATGGCTGTTTTGTGTAGTTTTCTTTGTGTCATGGTTGTCAATACATTGGATAAGAATGTGTGTTTTGTTCAGTTTTCTTTGTGTCATGGTTGTCAATACATTGGATAAGAATGTGTGTTTTGTGCAGTTTTCTTTGTGTCATGGTTGTCAACACATTGGATAAGAATGTGTGTTTTGTTCAGTTTTCTTTGTGTGATGGTTGTCAATACACTGGATAAGATTGTGTAGTTTTCTTTGTGTCATGGTTGTCAATACATTGGATAAGAATGTGTGTTTTGTGTAGTTTTCTTTGTGTCATGGTTGTCAATACATTGGATAAGAATGTGTGTTTTGTGCAGTTTTCTTTGTGTCATGGTTGTCAATACATTGGATAAGAATGAATGGTTGTTTTGTTCAGTTTTCTTTGTGTCATGGTTGTCAATACATTGAATAAGAATGTGTGTCTTTGTAGTTTTCTTTGTGTGATGGTTGTCAATACATTGGATAAGAGTGTCTTGTGTAGTTTTCTTTGTGTCATGGTTGTCAATACATTGGATAAGACTGTTTTATGCAGTTTGTTTTCTTTGTGTGATGGTTGTCAATACATTGGATAAGACTGTTTTATGTAGTTTTCTTTGTGTCATGGTTGTCAATACATTGGATAAGAATGTGTGTTTTGTGCAGTTTTCTTTGTGTCATGGTTGTCAATACATTGGATAAGAATGTGTGTTTTGTTCAGTTTTCTTTGTGTCATGGTTGACAGTACATTGGATAAGAATGTGTGTTTTGTGCAGTTTACTTTGTGTCATGGTTGTCAATACATTGGATAAGAGTGTCTTGTGTAGTTTTCTTTGTGTCATGGTTGTCAATACATTGGATAAGAATGTCTGTTTTGTGTAGTTTTCTTTGTGTCATGGTTGTCAATACATTTGATAAGAATGTGTGTTTTATGTAGTTTTCTTTGTGTGATGGTTGTCAATACATTGGATAAGAATGTGTGTTTTGTGCAGTTTTCTTTGTGTCATGGTTGTCAATACATTGGATAAGAATGTGTGTTTTGTGCAGTTTTCTTTGTGTCATGGTTGTCAATACATTGGATAAGAATGTGTTTTGTGCAGTTTTCTTTGTGTCATGGTTGTCAATACATTGGATAAGAATGTGTGTTTTGTGTAGTTTTCTTTGTGTCAATGTTATCTTTTTTTCTGTTGCAGGTGGGATTGTGCAATACGACCAAACAACCAGTGAGATCCTGGCTTCTGCAGCTCTGCTGAAACCGTCCCTCTCTGTTCTCTTCTGCTTGTCCTTGCTGACTTTAACGTTGTAGATCTCCATTGTGATTTAGAGTCTCAGATTTCATTTGTTTTTCTCCACATGCTGTGCAAAAACAAAGTAGCTTGTGACATGAAAAAGAACGAAGTAAAAGAAAGAAACAGTTATTATTATCATTATTTTTGTTGTTGATGTCCATACTGTTGCTTTGTTGTTTGTCCTGTCAGTTCTGAGCATATGGCACAATCACTGAAGTGATCACAACATGTGTGTGATCTTTATATTGCCATCACAAAATATATTCTGTGTCAGTTTTTTAAGGGAATGATTGTCCTCATATTTCGTTGTTATTGCTGTACTTACATGGGTTTATTTTTGTGTTAATCGGCTGTATCTGTGCACCTGTTTGTTTTACAGGAGTTTTTGGAGCTATTTCAAGAGGGATTCACCACACTTGGGTAGCTCCATATGCGCTCCCCCCCCCCCCCCCCCCACACACAGACACACACACACACTCACACACACAAACACACACATAAACACACACACACACACACACAGAAACACAAACACACACACACACACTCACAAACACACACTCACAAACACACACACACACACACACACACACACACACACACACACACACACACACACACACACACACACACACCCGAACTGCCCTTCCACACGTTCCGTACTCAACTGCAGTGAATTCATGCGAGACTGACTCATTGGTTTAGGGGCACAACCTGCTTTGACTTAAAGCTCCTCTTTCTTCTGTTCAACATCACTTTCAGAGCACGAAATCAGCGGCCGATAGAAAGCAGATAATGGAATAAACAAGACAGTTACATTGGTCTGATTGCACCCCCTGGAATTATTACACATCCCCTTGTACATAAAACCTGTAATTGTATCAGTTTTACTGTTTGGGAACGTACCTAATTATATGAAGTTCATTGGGGTTCTGTTCGATTTGTATGTTAAGACAAAAATATGACTTTTTACCACATTGAAAGTATTCCGAATATACAGTAATGGTTTTCAAAGTGATTTTCTTGTTCATCTAGTATCAACATCCTTTTCATTTTCATTTTCAGCTTTACATTTACTCTTTTTCTACCCCCCCTCCCCCCCCCCTCTCCTCCCGTGGGGATGCCTGGGGCTCTTTCAGTATAAATAGTATCCCCACTTTCTGGACATTTTGTGCTAAACATTTCCTCTTTTCTGTCACTCTTTGTTTCTGCCTTTTTTCTTTGCTTTCTGTCATTTCTTTCTATCATTTTCTGCCTTGCTGGTGCAGTCACCTGTATGTGTTCGATAAAGTCTTACATACTTTTTCTTAGGATTGATAATTGGGTACATGTATTAAGTGCATTTTTGGCTGTAGGGAAGTGAGATATGCGGGAGCAGTTTTAGGTAATTCAGGCCTGTTTTGATATACGTTTTTGTGTATTTAGGTCTGTTTAAATTTGTATTCAAGTATGTGTTTTTTTAAATCCTCTCTGTGATCAATTAGACGGAGTGGTCAATACCAGGGACATCTCCTTAGATTATGTGCGCAAATGCATTGATATGTGTATTTAAGTTTTTGTTCCTTTTTACCCCTGTTGAAGTATTGTGCATGTTTTGAAACAGTTACAGCCCTGATACGACTTTAAACAAAAATAACAATAACAATAACAATCCAGTATCAGCTTCCTCTTTGTTTCCATTCTCAGATTTACGTTTACTCTTTTTCTTTTTTTTTTTTTTCTCTCTTTTTTTCTGTTTCCATTCCACCTAAATTTTTTATGGTTATCCGAATCGTACCCATCTGATAAACGGTTAACTCCAGGTTGCAGTAAGATGCGCTCATTGTAATGATGGACAATTCAATCATTTGATGTGTTGTGTGTCAAAGTTGGAATTATTGATCAGAATGTTTTTGATGTTTTTATATTTTGTTTTGATGTTTACTTGTTTGTTTGGGATGTTCTGGACAAATCTTGCTATAGTCACAAATTTGAGTACTGAATTGTATTAAAGAATGTCTTAATCCTGTCTCATTGATCTGCTATTTTGAAATATGTAACGCAGTTATCATTGATTAACGTGAGCTATGTATTCTACCCTTTCTTTATCATTTTATATTTTAACGGCAGATATGTAAGTTGGCTTATGTGCTATTATTGTGGAACATAAAATTTCATTTCATTTTCATGGGAATCGTTTTGCCATCTTCTTCACCATTGCATTAAAACAAACTGATTGCTTTAAGTATCAATACATGTATTTTATACGCTTCTTTAATCTTGAAATTGAATTTAATATTTGTGATGTACGTAATGAAAATGAAATGAACTGTTATACATGTACATTGTATTGATTATAAAGAGAAGAACCATCAGACTGCTTGTAAGCTTTTTCTTTTTATCTTTGTTCTGTTTATAATGAAATAAACCCTTAAACTAGACTTACTTGTGTGTGTGTTTTGTGAAGTTTGGGATTTGAAAAAAAACCCTAACATTTGACATAACATATTTTGCATAAATAGAGCTTTGTGTTCCGTTTCAGTTTTCATGTTTTCAAGATGGCGTCTCCATGCTGGGAACAAATTCCATGCACTAACGCCACGGATGCAATCTGATGGATTAGATCCAAAATCATCATGGCATAGGAGCATAAGCCATACATGCTGGTGTCGAACATAGAGTGAAAACACAAGGCTCTGAAGCATAACTGGAGTATCATATGCAGAGGGTGGCCTCAGACAAGAGTTGTGGACCTTCATTGCTGTTATACATCCAGTAGCATAATGGGCAGTTAGTATAAGTAAAGAAATAAATGGTCATGAAGTGGATGATGATACAGTAGGATAGATATGCCTCTAGCG